>CAXAJV010000789.1:4080000-4654231 GCA_963969225.1 Xylocopa violacea
AAACGTTACAATCGACCATATATATATATACCAAATGTTCCGATCGACACCGGGCTGACAGACAGAGGCAGCACACCGAGGACGCACGGTAAATTCGAGTCTCGACGAACGTGGCTGGGGTCAGATTCGAACATCCCAAGATCATCAGCGTTCGAAGAGGAAATGCGTCCCCGTGCGCGCGTTTGTCTGTGGTCCCCGACAATCGACGGCATATGGAAATAAAATTCGAGATCGACTTCGGCAACGACGGCCTATATACATTGTATGTATTCGAGTGGCGGTCCGCTCAATTTCTTCTTTACACAAAACATGGTATACGCGCACAACGCGCGGAGAGAGCAGAGAGAGAACGGGTTATTCTGATGATTGAACGCAACAACACCCTGGGGCTGTGCGAACTTCGAACGATCGGATGCGCATCATCGTCCCTCACGTTACGACGATGTCGCTCGCTCTCTCTTTCTTGTATATTCTCTTCTCTCTCTCGACCGAGTTCCCAACAATTCGATTCTCTCAGTCTTGCGGCAAAAGAAAAATTCATTTTAAACGACGTCGAGCGCGCGGCATATCAATCGTGCGTTAAAGAGACGCGCGAAGAGTGGTCATGGTGTGTGGCGGGTGTGCGAATTTGGAATACGGAACAAAATCGGCAGTCGAAACACGAAGCGGTTCCCCGTGGGCGGTCGTCCGGTTAAACGAACGACTCACGACGCCACGAAGAACTCGCGCGAGTCCGTGATCGACACCGTCGATTTCCGTGAACCCGTTTAACGCACGCCGCACGCGCGCACACGTTACACCAGTCGCATATAGTCTCGGGGCACGGCCACAGACGACTCGGACGAACGTCCAACGATCGCTCGTACGTCGCGTATCGCTCCTCTTTTTCCCTTTCGGTGCGCCCGAACTCAGAAACGTTCGTAAATGGAATTCGAATGAACGACGGCGGGCAGATTCGAGCACCGGAGAGAAAAGATTCGACGAAACGCAACGCAAGCAGTATTCTGGTTACGTGAACGACCCTCAGCTAGGCGTGGTCCAGGAATTGTATCCGTGGACCGCAATGTGCGTTCGAAATGTCGATGTTCATGTGTCCTGCAGTTCACACGTTGACGCGCAATTAGCTGCGTTCTTCATCGACCCACGAGCCAAGTGATCCACCGTTCAGGGTAATCGTATATGTATATTTTTTATTAATTGTTAAGTCTCTTCGTACTAAGTTTCGAACAAGTCGAGACCCAAACGTCTCCGGCGAAGGAGACGCGGGCGTCGCCCGAATTCTCGGCGACACGATACCGTCCTACGGATGAAACGGACACGCCTGTTTCAGGGTGTTTAGGATACATCCTTTCGGATTCACGCCAGTGTGCCACGCGTCCAGGTAGATAAAATTTTTCGAAAATTCGTTAGGACTCTTCTTCGCGCGTATCGCGCAGACCCTCGAGGCGGTCCCCCCTTCCTCCCGACAACACGAAGCGAGCTTGTAAAATTCGATCTCGCAACGGCGGGTTTATTAAGGGACTCTCGACAACGAGGAAGAATACGCAAACGCGAATATATCGTCGTCCCCTCTGAACGAATGGCACGTGGAAGTGAAAACAAAAAAAAAAAAAAGAAAGATATCCAACACCCAGCGGCGTATTGCTTTCGAGAAGTTGACGACTTTCGTACAGGTAAGTCGTAAAATATCGATGGGACTCGCCGTGAAACCTCGAAGCGGTCTATAATTTTACCCACCCGACAACACGAAGCGAGCATAAAAAATTATTCGATCTCGCAACGGCGGGTGTGTTTCCAGACTTGCGACAACGAGGCTTCGCTCGGCGAAGCGGTCCCCTCTGAACGAACGACACGATCAAAACCCGAACACAGGTGCGTGGTACAAGTTCCTCAAATTCCACGATCCACTGCACGATCTGTGCTTCAGAGCTCAGGTGATAAAAAAAAAAAAAAATTCGTTGGGACTCGGCCGCCAAAGCCTCGAGCGGTCTACCGTTTTTCCCCGGCAACACGAAGCGAGTATAAATTATTCGATCTCGCAACGGCCGGTTTCTCAGACTCTCGACAACGAGGCTATGGCAAAAAGCAAGTCCCCTCTGAGCTTGCAGCACAATTGTGAAACGGGAAAACGAACAAGTACCAGCGGCGTATTGCTTTCACGCAGAGACGCAAAATAATGGTACACACTCGACCTGTCGAATATGCAAAGTCGACGACATAACTTACCGTTCGGGTAAGAAAAATTCGTTAGGACTCGTCGGTTAACAACACCAACACCTCGAGCGCGGTCTGTATAATATTATTTACCCGACGACACGAAGCGAGCATAATAAATGAGATTCGATCTCGCAACGGCGGGTTCATTATACAGACTCTAATCGCCAACGAGGCTTGGCCCGACGAATCGTCCCCTCCGAACGGAACGGTACGATCGACATTAACACAACCAGGGTACGCGGCGCGACACCACGCTCTTAACGAATTCGAAGTCGACGACGATCGTCGTTCGGGTAAAGATTCGTTGGGACTCGCCGTCGTACACAGCCTCGAGGCGGTCTGTTTCACCCGACAACGCGAAGCGAGCATAATATTGTTCGATCTCGCAACGGCACGGGTTTTCACAGACTCTCGACAACGAGGCTTGGCGGCGACGAATCGTCCCCTCCGAACGGAACGGTACGATCGACTAAAACAGGATACGCGCGACACACGCTCTTAAGGGAATTCGAAGTCGACGACGGCGCGTCCGTTCGGGTGAAGGTTCGTTGGGACTCGCCGCACGCGCAGCCTCTGAGCGGTCCAATTTAACCTGCGACACGAAGCGAGCATAAAATGGTTCGATCTCGCAACGGCAACGGGTTTTCACAGACTCTCGACAACGAGGCTTGGCGGCGACGAATCGTCCCCTCCGAACGAAACGGTACGATCGACTGGTATAAAAGAGCTGGCGACGCGATCCTACGAATTCGAGGTCGACGACGGTACACACGTTCGTCGTTCGGGTAAAGATTCGTTGGGACTCGCCGTCGTACACAGCCTCGAGGCGGTCCGTTTCACCCGACAACACGAAGCGAGCATAAAGTTGTTCGAGCTCGCAACGGTACGGGTTTTCACAGACTCTCGACAACGAGGCTTGGCGGCGACGAATCGTCCCCTCCGAACGAAACGGTACGGTACGGTACGATCGACCTGATCGTAGAGAGCGGTCGCGGTGGCACGACCCTGCGAGAATTCGAGGTCGACGACGATCGTTGTTCGTCGTTCGGGTAAAGATTCGTTGGGACTCGTCGCCGTACACCCTCGAGGCGGTCTGTTTAGCCCGGCAACGCGAAGCGAGCATAAAATTGTTCGATCTCGCAACGGCACGGGTTTACCCAGACTCTCGACAACGGGGCTTGGCGGCGACGAATCGTCCCCTCCGAACGGAACGGTACGACGATCGACTGTTTTTACAGGAGGCGCGCGCGCGCGCGCGCTCGTCTCGATCCTTCAAATTCGTGGTCGACGACGTTCTCTCGTTCAGGGAAATGATTCGATGGGACTTCGTCGTCGTACAGGCCTCGAAGCGGTCTGCATTTACCCGACAACACGAAGCGAGCATAAAATTGTTCGATCTCGCAACGGCGGGTTTTTTTCTCAGACTCTCGACAACGAGGCTCGACGCGACGAATCCGTCCCCTCTGAACGGAAAAAAAAAAAACGATCGTCTAAAGGAACGATAGAACGCGCGGTGCGGTCCTTTTTCCCCTTGTGTACGCTCTGCGTTTGTTTCATCCATTCGGACTCGCACAATTTTACCTTGGAACGAATAGCTCCGCGGTTACGCACAGATTCGAGGACAGCGGTCTCGGTCTCTCTGACACGAGGTGAGTTACATACTTCGAGCAGTGGATGTAATATGATTGCATGCCGTCAATATCGGCGTTTCATGCAACGTTCGTGGTTTTTTGTTGTGTGTTATTTCGAATCAGTGGATGCGGCCGCGGGTCACGAAGACCACGCGCGAGCTCATTATTTATTTTTTTAATTTCGTCATTTCAATTTTTTCGGTGCCGTTGACAAGCCATCGGGCAACCTTTAAAAAAATTTCACACAGCAAATCAGTGGATGCGGCCGCGGGTCACGAAGACCACGCGCGAGCACTTTATTTTTTTTTTCTTTTGTCTGTGTGCGTTTTGTAACGCATGCAGTATGTAACTCCTCGTCCCGAAATCGAGAGAGAACTGGACACGCAGTTCGTCCTCTGGGTTACGCGCTCGAGCCCGGAGGCTCGCTTCTTCCCTCCCTTCGATCGGCTGCCATGCCGACACGGAAACGCGGAACGGGAGGTCTGGCCTCCGCACGTAATCCGACGTGTTCCGGGCATTATATGCGATCGAAGTTTGGGTTTTGGTATTTGTTTGATCCTTCCCTCCAAGGGAATTTTTATTTCAATACGACTTTTTTCGTTAATGATCCTTCCGCAGGTTCACCTACGGAAACCTTGTTACGACTTTTACTTCCTCTAAATAATCAAGTTTGGTCATCTTCCCGATAACATCGGCAATGCCGAGGCATTGGCCGCGCACCAGTCCGAAGACCTCACTAAATAATTCAATCGGTAGTAGCGACGGGCGGTGTGTACAAAGGGCAGGGACGTAATCAACGCGAGCTTATGACTCGCGCTTACTGGGAATTCCTCGTTCATGGGGAATAATTGCAAGCCCCAATCCCTAGCACGAAGGAGGTTCAACGGGTTACCCGGGCCTTTCGGTCAGGGAAAACACGCTGATTCCTTCAGTGTAGCGCGCGTGCGGCCCAGAACATCTAAGGGCATCACAGACCTGTTATTGCTCAATCTCGTGCGGCTAAAAGCCGCCTGTCCCTCTAAGAAGATTTGTTTGTACGTTGGTAGTAAAAACCCACCGACCGAAGCCGGGGGCCTTCGAGATACCATAATTTACGTCTATTTAACAGGCTAGAGTCTCGTTCGTTATCGGAATTAACCAGACAAATCGCTCCACCAACTAAGAACGGCCATGCACCACCACCCACCGAATCAAGAAAGAGCTCTCAATCTGTCAATCCTTCCGGTGTCTGGGCCTGGTGAGGTTTCCCGTGTTGAGTCAAATTAAGCCGCAGGCTCCACTCCTGGTGGTGCCCTTCCGTCAATTCCTTTAAGTTTCAGCTTTGCAACCATACTTCCCCCGGAACCCAAAAACTTTGGTTTCCCGGAAGCTGCCCGCCGAGTCATCGGAGGAACATCGGCGGATCGCTGGTTGGCATCGTTTATGGTTAGAACTAGGGCGGTATCTGATCGCCTTCGAACCTCTAACTTTCGTTCTTGATTAATGAAAACATTTTTGGCAAATGCTTTCGCTTTAGTCCGTCTTGCGACGATCCAAGAATTTCACCTCTAACGTCGCAATACGAATGCCCCCATCTGTCCCTATTAATCATTACCTCGGGGTTCCGGAAACCAACAAAATAGAACCGAGGTCCTATTCCATTATTCCATGCACATAGTATTCAGGCGAAAATAGCCTGCTTTAAGCACTCTAATTTATTCAAAGTAAACGTACCGGCCCACCTCGACACTCAGTGAAGAGCACCGCGATGGGATGTCTGTTGGACCGCCCCGTGAGGAGCTAAGCCCACCGGTAGGACGTATCACATAATGCCAGTTAGACACCGCGAGCGGTGAACCGACACTGTGACACACAGATTCAACTACGAGCTTTTTAACCGCAACAACTTTAATATACGCTATTGGAGCTGGAATTACCGCGGCTGCTGGCACCAGACTTGCCCTCCAATTGATCCTCGTTAAAGGATTTAAAGTGTACTCATTCCGATTACGGGGCCTCGGATGAGTCCCGTATCGTTATTTTTCGTCACTACCTCCCCGTGCCGGGAGTGGGTAATTTGCGCGCCTGCTGCCTTCCTTGGATGTGGTAGCTGTTTCTCAGGCTCCCTCTCCGGAATCGAACCCTGATTCCCCGTTACCCGTTACAACCATGGTAGGCGCGGAACCTACCATCGACAGTTGATAAGGCAGACATTTGAAAGATTCGTCGCCGGTACTAAATGACCGTGCGATCAGCTGTGGGTTATTCAGAGTCACCAAAGCAAACGATGGACGCACGGGCGAACCGCACGCCACCGATTGGTTTTGATCTAATAAAAGCATTCCTCCCATCTCTGGTCGGAATTCTGATTTGCATGTATTAGCTCTAGAATTACCACAGTTATCCAAGTAATTTCGTGTACAATCTAAGAAACCATAACTGATTTAATGAGCCATTCGCGGTTTCACCTTAGTTCGGTATGTACTGAGACATGCATGGCTTAATCTTTGAGACAAGCATATGACTACTGGCAGGATCAACCAGGGAACCGTACCATGAGTCGTCTCTCTCTCTCTCTCCTCCTCCTCTTTTTCACCATCATCATATCATCATCAACTCTTATAAGAGTAGTTTGCTCAACGTGTTTTTAGTCGTCGTCGGTTCTCTTAGAGACACCGATCGACGATACGAAATAATAATATATATATGTATATCGTTCGAATATCGCAATATTCGTCATAGTTTTGTTCAGTGGATGCGGCTGACGGGTCTTTCGGACCTCGCTCGAGCACATTATTTATTTTTTGTATTTCGTAAAATGCATCCTCGGTTAGCACATATGTTCAATAATACCGAGGTATTGCATTTTTTCCTCCTCTCCTTTTTTCCTTTCTTTTCTTTTCTTTCGAGAATGAGACACTCCCAAAAATCGTACGTTCCCAAAATCGACTTCACAAGTCGCCTTCCAACTGAACCGTGTCGAGTAAGCGCGTATACACTTCGCGCTGAAAATATACATCGTCTTTACCACGGACATATCCCCTTGCGAGGACTTGTCGGGTATCGACGAGCAAGCGCGTATACAATTTTCACGCTGGTTATATATTTTTGGGCACATTTTTGTCATTTATTGAATACATATTGTCACCTTTAATCGTCTATAGCACGGACATCTCTTGCGAGAACATGCTGGGCATCGACGATGCAAGCGCGTATACGATTTGTCACCGCTTGTTATCGGTGTACGGCACCTTTTATCGTCTATAGCACGGACATCTCTTTCACGCTGGGCATTAAGATAGCGCGTACAGAGAACATGCTGGGCATCGACGATGCAAGCGCGTATGCAATTTTCACGCTGGGCAAATATCGCCGAAAGCACGGACATCTCTTTCACGCTGGGCATTAAGATAGCGCGTACAGAGAACATGCTGGTCATCAAGGCGAGGAAGCGCGTACAATTGCGTCACGCTGATTTATCGTACACCTTTTTTCTCCATCGTCTATAGCACGAACATCTCTTGCGAGAACATGCTGGGCAACGACGATGGCAAGCGGTTATAATCGTGTCACGCTGTATTGTTTAATATGTATATAAAGAATACCTTTTATCGTCTAATGCGCGAACGCGTAGTACCTCTTGGCACTCCATTTGACTATAACAGAGATACTACACACGCTCTCACACGCTGGGCATTATGATAGCGCGTACAGAGAAGCGTGCTGTTCGGCATAGACGAGCAAGCGCGTACAATTGTGTCACGCTGAAGTATATTTTTGTATCTCGCCCTCCTCAGGCGAGCTGGCGCGTACCAAGTGCGCGCTGGGCATTCGACACGGGACACCTTTTGGAAGTTCGTCGAGAGACTCCTCTGTTTCGTAACAGATCGTGTCGAAATGACATATACCATTTATTCTTTTGTCTTCTTCAGTGGATGCTTATTTTTTATTTTTTGTTTCGTTCCTCAACTCAGTGGATGCTCATTTTTATTTTTTTTTGTTGAGGAACTTGTTTGGTATATCATCGGTGTATATCTATCTTCATATACACCTTTCATGCGTATAGCATATTATGGACATTTCGTACACACATCTGGTACGTCCAAAAATTCAATATGTATCTCTAGAGTCCGTTCCGAGAGCTCGGAGCGTAAAGATTTAGAATCGATGCAAGGAAGGTACAATTTAACCGAGTAAAACTCGGATAAATGGTCACCAACGTCACCGTTGGACGCTCGCCACATATGGGCCATTCGGTCAAAGACACCGACCCGTGGCAATGCAGTGTGGAGAAAATTCGACAACCGACACGGGACAGAGCAGTCGAGAACGTATTCTCGAGGAGCGGTGGACTGCTTCTCAACCGAAGTCATAGAATAGCCACGCGCCCGACGCTACTCCGCCCGGCCGGCTCGAACCGACCTGTCTCCTTATAGATACGGAACGGCCGGCCGGGCGGTCGGCGCCGGCCGGGCTAACGCACGGGCGCTTACGGTGGTAAACTCCAGCGGCGACCGACCGTCCGGAAAGGCTGCTGTAACTTAGTCGCGCGGAGGCGCAAGTATAAAGTGCTATTAACGTTGAACTTTTATGAACGGAAATTGTTTAAACATAACGAATATATACGGAAAAACATATTTCTAGAATATAACGAATTTTAATCGATTTTAACATTGAAAAAACGCAGTTATAAAATACGAAGTCAACGAAAAACACGAAAAATCGAAAATCTGACATGTACAAATGAATTCTACAATCAAATTAATCGATATTACGAAAAAAAAACCAATCGTTTATATAAAAAAATTACCGATAAATTGACAAAAACCGCCAGTCGTGTCGGTTTCGGGAGACTAAAAATTATAAATTCGACTAAACAATGCGCTAATAAATTCAATCAATAGCTTTCAATAAGGTTTCTGCAAAAAAATTGTTAGGTCAACGGTTTAATTTACGAGAAAATAGCGAAAAACCGCCGATCGTGTCGCTTCCGACCGCTCGGCGCGAATATTTTCTAAGTTCCCGGTCATGTCGGTTTCGACCTCTCGGTGGGAATATTTTACAATTTCACGGTCATGTCGCTTCCGACCTCTCGGTGGGAATATTTTACAATTTCACGGTCATGTCGCTTCCGACCTCACAGCGGGAATATTTTCTAAGTCCCCGGTCGTGTCGGTCCCGACCGCTCGGCGCGAATATTTTCAAAGTCCCCGGTCGTGTCGGTCCCGACCGCTCGGCGCGAACAATTTCCAAGTTCCCGGTCGTGCCGGTCCGTACTTCTCGGTGCGAACATTATATATGTAGAACGTAATATAACCTAACCTAACCCAACCTAACCTCTCGGTGGTATTATTTTACAGAAAGCCGGGCGTGTCTACTCCTACTTCTCGGTGCGAATATTATGTATATAACACAATATAACCTAACCTAATGCAACCTGGTCGCTCGGTGCGAATATTTTCTAAATTCCCAGTCGTGTCGGTTCCGACCGCTCGGCGCGAATATTTTCTAAGTCCCCGGTCGTGTCGGTCCCGACCGCTCGGCGCGAACAATTTCCAAGTTCCCGGTCGTGCCGGTCCGTACTTCTCGGTGCGAACATTATATATGTAGAACGTAATATAACCTAACCTAACCCAACCTAACCTCTCGGTGGTATTATTTTACAGAAAGCCGGGCGTGTCTACTCCTACTTCTCGGTGCGAATATTATGTATATAACACAATATAACCTAACCTAATGCAACCTGGTCGCTCGGTGCGAATATTTTCTAAATTCCCAGTCGTGTCGGTCCCGACCTCACAGCGGGAATATTTTCTAAGTCCCCGGTCGTGTCGGTCCCGACCGCTCGGCGCGAACAATTTCCAAGTTCCCGGTCGTGCCGGTCCGTACTTCTCGGTGCGAACATTATATATGTAGAACGTAATATAACCTAACCTAACCCAACCTAACCTCTCGGTGGTATTATTTTACAGAAAGCCGGGCGTGTCTACTCCTACTTCTCGGTGCGAATATTATGTATATAACACAATATAACCTAACCTAATGCAACCTGGTCGCTCGGTGCGAATATTTTCTAAATTCCCAGTCGTGTCGGTTCCGACCGCTCGGCGCGAATATTTTCAAAGTCCCCGGTCGTGTCGGTCCCGACCGCTCGGCGCGAACAATTTCCAAGTTCCCGGTCGTGCCGGTCCGTACTTCTCGGTGCGAACATTATATATGTAGAACGTAATATAACCTAACCTAACCCAACCTAACCTCTCGGTGGTATTATTTTACAGAAAGCCGGGCGTGTCTACTCCTACTTCTCGGTGCGAATATTATGTATATAACACAATATAACCTAACCTAATGCAACCTGGTCGCTCGGTGCGAATATTTTCTAAATTCCCAGTCGTGTCGGTTCCGACCGCTCGGCGCGAACAATTTCCATGTTCCCGGTCGTGCCGGTCCGTACTTCTCGGTGCGAACATTATATATGTAGAACGTAATATAACCTAACCTAACCCAACCTAACCTCTCGGTGGTATTATTTTACAGAAAGCCGGGCGTGTCTACTCCTACTTCTCGGTGCGAATATTATGTATATAACACAATATAACCTAACCTAATGCAACCTGGTCGCTCGGTGCGAATATTTTCTAAATTCCCAGTCGTGTCGGTTCCGACCGCTCGGCGCGAACAATTTCCAAGTTCCCGGTCGTGCCGGTCCGTACTTCTCGGTGCGAACATTATATATGTAGAACGTAATATAACCTAACCTAACCCAACCTAACCTCTCGGTGGTATTATTTTACAGAAAGCCGGGCGTGTCTACTCCTACTTCTCGGTGCGAATATTATGTATATAACACAATATAACCTAACCTAATGCAACCTGGTCGCTCGGTGCGAATATTTTCTAAATTCCCAGTCGTGTCGGTTCCGACCGCTCGGCGCGAACAATTTCCAAGTTCCCGGTCGTGCCGGTCCGTACTTCTCGGTGCGAACATTATATATGTAGAACGTAATATAACCTAACCTAACCCAACCTAACCTCTCGGTGGTATTATTTTACAGAAAGCCGGGCGTGTCTACTCCTACTTCTCGGTGCGAATATTATGTATATAACACAATATAACCTAACCTAATGCAACCTGGTCGCTCGGTGCGAATATTTTCTAAATTCCCAGTCGTGTCGGTTCCGACCGCTCGGCGCGAACAATTTCCAAGTTCCCGGTCGTGCCGGTCCGTACTTCTCGGTGCGAACATTATATATGTAGAACGTAATATAACCTAACCTAACCCAACCTAACCTCTCGGTGGTATTATTTTACAGAAAGCCGGGCGTGTCTACTCCTACTTCTCGGTGCGAATATTATGTATATAACACAATATAACCTAACCTAATGCAACCTGGTCGCTCGGTGCGAATATTTTCTAAATTCCCAGTCGTGTCGGTTCCGACCGCTCGGCGCGAACAATTTCCAAGTTCCCGGTCGTGCCGGTCCGTACTTCTCGGTGCGAACATTATATATGTAGAACGTAATATAACCTAACCTAACCCAACCTAACCTCTCGGTGGTATTATTTTACAGAAAGCCGGGCGTGTCTACTCCTACTTCTCGGTGCGAATATTATGTATATAACACAATATAACCTAACCTAATGCAACCTGGTCGCTCGGTGCGAATATTTTCTAAATTCCCAGTCGTGTCGGTTCCGACCGCTCGGCGCGAACAATTTCCAAGTTCCCGGTCGTGCCGGTCCGTACTTCTCGGTGCGAACATTATATATGTAGAACGTAATATAACCTAACCTAACCCAACCTAACCTCTCGGTGGTATTATTTTACAGAAAGCCGGGCGTGTCTACTCCTACTTCTCGGTGCGAATATTATGTATATAACACAATATAACCTAACCTAATGCAACCTGGTCGCTCGGTGCGAATATTTTCTAAATTCCCAGTCGTGTCGGTTCCGACCGCTCGGCGCGAACAATTTCCATGTTCCCGGTCGTGCCGGTCCGTACTTCTCGGTGCGAACATTATATATGTAGAACGTAATATAACCTAACCTAACCCAACCTAACCTCTCGGTGGTATTATTTTACAGAAAGCCGGGCGTGTCTACTCCTACTTCTCGGTGCGAATATTATGTATATAACACAATATAACCTAACCTAATGCAACCTGGTCGCTCGGTGCGAATATTTTCTAAATTCCCAGTCGTGTCGGTTCCGACCGCTCGGCGCGAACAATTTCCAAGTTCCCGGTCGTGCCGGTCCGTACTTCTCGGTGCGAACATTATATATGTAGAACGTAATATAACCTAACCTAACCCAACCTAACCTCTCGGTGGTATTATTTTACAGAAAGCCGGGCGTGTCTACTCCTACTTCTCGGTGCGAATATTATGTATATAACACAATATAACCTAACCTAATGCAACCTGGTCGCTCGGTGCGAATATTTTCTAAATTCCCAGTCGTGTCGGTTCCGACCGCTCGGCGCGAACAATTTCCAAGTTCCCGGTCGTGCCGGTCCGTACTTCTCGGTGCGAACATTATATATGTAGAACGTAATATAACCTAACCTAACCCAACCTAACCTCTCGGTGGTATTATTTTACAGAAAGCCGGGCGTGTCTACTCCTACTTCTCGGTGCGAATATTATGTATATAACACAATATAACCTAACCTAATGCAACCTGGTCGCTCGGTGCGAATATTTTCTAAATTCCCAGTCGTGTCGGTTCCGACCGCTCGGCGCGAACAATTTCCAAGTTCCCGGTCGTGCCGGTCCGTACTTCTCGGTGCGAACATTATATATGTAGAACGTAATATAACCTAACCTAACCCAACCTAACCTCTCGGTGGTATTATTTTACAGAAAGCCGGGCGTGTCTACTCCTACTTCTCGGTGCGAATATTATGTATATAACACAATATAACCTAACCTAATGCAACCTGGTCGCTCGGTGCGAATATTTTCTAAATTCCCAGTCGTGTCGGTTCCGACCGCTCGGCGCGAACAATTTCCATGTTCCCGGTCGTGCCGGTCCGTACTTCTCGGTGCGAACATTATATATGTAGAACGTAATATAACCTAACCTAACCCAACCTAACCTCTCGGTGGTATTATTTTACAGAAAGCCGGGCGTGTCTACTCCTACTTCTCGGTGCGAATATTATGTATATAACACAATATAACCTAACCTAATGCAACCTGGTCGCTCGGTGCGAATATTTTCTAAATTCCCAGTCGTGTCGGTTCCGACCGCTCGGCGCGAATATTTTCAAAGTCCCCGGTCGTGTCGGTCCCGACCGCTCGGCGCGAACAATTTCCAAGTTCCCGGTCGTGCCGGTCCGTACTTCTCGGTGCGAACATTATATATGTAGAACGTAATATAACCTAACCTAACCCAACCTAACCTCTCGGTGGTATTATTTTACAGAAAGCCGGGCGTGTCTACTCCTACTTCTCGGTGCGAATATTATGTATATAACACAATATAACCTAACCTAATGCAACCTGGTCGCTCGGTGCGAATATTTTCTAAATTCCCAGTCGTGTCGGTCCCGACCTCACAGCGGGAATATTTTCTAAGTCCCCGGTCGTGTCGGTCCCGACCGCTCGGCGCGAACAATTTCCAAGTTCCCGGTCGTGCCGGTCCGTACTTCTCGGTGCGAACATTATATATGTAGAACGTAATATAACCTAACCTAACCCAACCTAACCTCTCGGTGGTATTATTTTACAGAAAGCCGGGCGTGTCTACTCCTACTTCTCGGTGCGAATATTATGTATATAACACAATATAACCTAACCTAATGCAACCTGGTCGCTCGGTGCGAATATTTTCTAAATTCCCAGTCGTGTCGGTTCCGACCGCTCGGCGCGAATATTTTCAAAGTCCCCGGTCGTGTCGGTCCCGACCGCTCGGCGCGAACAATTTCCAAGTTCCCGGTCGTGCCGGTCCGTACTTCTCGGTGCGAACATTATATATGTAGAACGTAATATAACCTAACCTAACCCAACCTAACCTCTCGGTGGTATTATTTTACAGAAAGCCGGGCGTGTCTACTCCTACTTCTCGGTGCGAATATTATGTATATAACACAATATAACCTAACCTAATGCAACCTGGTCGCTCGGTGCGAATATTTTCTAAATTCCCAGTCGTGTCGGTTCCGACCGCTCGGCGCGAACAATTTCCATGTTCCCGGTCGTGCCGGTCCGTACTTCTCGGTGCGAACATTATATATGTAGAACGTAATATAACCTAACCTAACCCAACCTAACCTCTCGGTGGTATTATTTTACAGAAAGCCGGGCGTGTCTACTCCTACTTCTCGGTGCGAATATTATGTATATAACACAATATAACCTAACCTAATGCAACCTGGTCGCTCGGTGCGAATATTTTCTAAATTCCCAGTCGTGTCGGTTCCGACCGCTCGGCGCGAACAATTTCCAAGTTCCCGGTCGTGCCGGTCCGTACTTCTCGGTGCGAACATTATATATGTAGAACGTAATATAACCTAACCTAACCCAACCTAACCTCTCGGTGGTATTATTTTACAGAAAGCCGGGCGTGTCTACTCCTACTTCTCGGTGCGAATATTATGTATATAACACAATATAACCTAACCTAATGCAACCTGGTCGCTCGGTGCGAATATTTTCTAAATTCCCAGTCGTGTCGGTTCCGACCGCTCGGCGCGAACAATTTCCAAGTTCCCGGTCGTGCCGGTCCGTACTTCTCGGTGCGAACATTATATATGTAGAACGTAATATAACCTAACCTAACCCAACCTAACCTCTCGGTGGTATTATTTTACAGAAAGCCGGGCGTGTCTACTCCTACTTCTCGGTGCGAATATTATGTATATAACACAATATAACCTAACCTAATGCAACCTGGTCGCTCGGTGCGAATATTTTCTAAATTCCCAGTCGTGTCGGTTCCGACCGCTCGGCGCGAACAATTTCCAAGTTCCCGGTCGTGCCGGTCCGTACTTCTCGGTGCGAACATTATATATGTAGAACGTAATATAACCTAACCTAACCCAACCTAACCTCTCGGTGGTATTATTTTACAGAAAGCCGGGCGTGTCTACTCCTACTTCTCGGTGCGAATATTATGTATATAACACAATATAACCTAACCTAATGCAACCTGGTCGCTCGGTGCGAATATTTTCTAAATTCCCAGTCGTGTCGGTTCCGACCGCTCGGCGCGAACAATTTCCAAGTTCCCGGTCGTGCCGGTCCGTACTTCTCGGTGCGAACATTATATATGTAGAACGTAATATAACCTAACCTAACCCAACCTAACCTCTCGGTGGTATTATTTTACAGAAAGCCGGGCGTGTCTACTCCTACTTCTCGGTGCGAATATTATGTATATAACACAATATAACCTAACCTAATGCAACCTGGTCGCTCGGTGCGAATATTTTCTAAATTCCCAGTCGTGTCGGTTCCGACCGCTCGGCGCGAACAATTTCCAAGTTCCCGGTCGTGCCGGTCCGTACTTCTCGGTGCGAACATTATATATGTAGAACGTAATATAACCTAACCTAACCCAACCTAACCTCTCGGTGGTATTATTTTACAGAAAGCCGGGCGTGTCTACTCCTACTTCTCGGTGCGAATATTATGTATATAACACAATATAACCTAACCTAATGCAACCTGGTCGCTCGGTGCGAATATTTTCTAAATTCCCAGTCGTGTCGGTTCCGACCGCTCGGCGCGAACAATTTCCATGTTCCCGGTCGTGCCGGTCCGTACTTCTCGGTGCGAACATTATATATGTAGAACGTAATATAACCTAACCTAACCCAACCTAACCTCTCGGTGGTATTATTTTACAGAAAGCCGGGCGTGTCTACTCCTACTTCTCGGTGCGAATATTATGTATATAACACAATATAACCTAACCTAATGCAACCTGGTCGCTCGGTGCGAATATTTTCTAAATTCCCAGTCGTGTCGGTTCCGACCGCTCGGCGCGAACAATTTCCAAGTTCCCGGTCGTGCCGGTCCGTACTTCTCGGTGCGAACATTATATATGTAGAACGTAATATAACCTAACCTAACCCAACCTAACCTCTCGGTGGTATTATTTTACAGAAAGCCGGGCGTGTCTACTCCTACTTCTCGGTGCGAATATTATGTATATAACACAATATAACCTAACCTAATGCAACCTGGTCGCTCGGTGCGAATATTTTCTAAATTCCCAGTCGTGTCGGTTCCGACCGCTCGGCGCGAACAATTTCCAAGTTCCCGGTCGTGCCGGTCCGTACTTCTCGGTGCGAACATTATATATGTAGAACGTAATATAACCTAACCTAACCCAACCTAACCTCTCGGTGGTATTATTTTACAGAAAGCCGGGCGTGTCTACTCCTACTTCTCGGTGCGAATATTATGTATATAACACAATATAACCTAACCTAATGCAACCTGGTCGCTCGGTGCGAATATTTTCTAAATTCCCAGTCGTGTCGGTTCCGACCGCTCGGCGCGAACAATTTCCAAGTTCCCGGTCGTGCCGGTCCGTACTTCTCGGTGCGAACATTATATATGTAGAACGTAATATAACCTAACCTAACCCAACCTAACCTCTCGGTGGTATTATTTTACAGAAAGCCGGGCGTGTCTACTCCTACTTCTCGGTGCGAATATTATGTATATAACACAATATAACCTAACCTAATGCAACCTGGTCGCTCGGTGCGAATATTTTCTAAATTCCCAGTCGTGTCGGTTCCGACCGCTTGGCGCGAACAATTTCCAAGTTCCCGGTCGTGCCGGTCCGTACTTCTCGGTGCGAACATTATATATGTAGAACGTAATATAACCTAACCTAACCCAACCTAACCTCTCGGTGGTATTATTTTACAGAAAGCCGGGCGTGTCTACTCCTACTTCTCGGTGCGAATATTATGTATATAACACAATATAACCTAACCTAATGCAACCTGGTCGCTCGGTGCGAATATTTTCTAAATTCCCAGTCGTGTCGGTTCCGACCGCTCGGCGCGAACAATTTCCAAGTTCCCGGTCGTGTCGGTCCCGACCGCTCGGCGCGAACAATTTCCAAGTTCCCGGTCGTGCCGGTCCGTACTTCTCGGTGCGAACATTATATATGTAGAACGTAATATAACCTAACCTAACCCAACCTAACCTCTCGGTGGTATTATTTTACAGAAAGCCGGGCGTGTCTACTCCTACTTCTCGGTGCGAATATTATGTATATAACACAATATAACCTAACCTAATGCAACCTGGTCGCTCGGTGCGAATATTTTCTAAATTCCCAGTCGTGTCGGTTCCGACCGCTCGGCGCGAACAATTTCCAAGTTCCCGGTCGTGCCGGTCCGTACTTCTCGGTGCGAACATTATATATGTAGAACGTAATATAACCTAACCTAACCCAACCTAACCTCTCGGTGGTATTATTTTACAGAAAGCCGGGCGTGTCTACTCCTACTTCTCGGTGCGAATATTATGTATATAACACAATATAACCTAACCTAATGCAACCTGGTCGCTCGGTGCGAATATTTTCTAAATTCCCAGTCGTGTCGGTTCCGACCGCTCGGCGCGAACAATTTCCAAGTTCCCGGTCGTGCCGGTCCGTACTTCTCGGTGCGAACATTATATATGTAGAACGTAATATAACCTAACCTAACCCAACCTAACCTCTCGGTGGTATTATTTTACAGAAAGCCGGGCGTGTCTACTCCTACTTCTCGGTGCGAATATTATGTATATAACACAATATAACCTAACCTAATGCAACCTGGTCGCTCGGTGCGAATATTTTCTAAATTCCCAGTCGTGTCGGTTCCGACCGCTCGGCGCGAACAATTTCCAAGTTCCCGGTCGTGCCGGTCCGTACTTCTCGGTGCGAACATTATATATGTAGAACGTAATATAACCTAACCTAACCCAACCTAACCTCTCGGTGGTATTATTTTACAGAAAGCCGGGCGTGTCTACTCCTACTTCTCGGTGCGAATATTATGTATATAACACAATATAACCTAACCTAATGCAACCTGGTCGCTCGGTGCGAATATTTTCTAAATTCCCAGTCGTGTCGGTTCCGACCGCTCGGCGCGAACAATTTCCAAGTTCCCGGTCGTGTCGGTCCCGACCGCTCGGCGCGAACAATTTCCAAGTTCCCGGTCGTGCCGGTCCGTACTTCTCGGTGCGAACATTATATATGTAGAACGTAATATAACCTAACCTAACCCAACCTAACCTCTCGGTGGTATTATTTTACAGAAAGCCGGGCGTGTCTACTCCTACTTCTCGGTGCGAATATTATGTATATAACACAATATAACCTAACCTAATGCAACCTGGTCGCTCGGTGCGAATATTTTCTAAATTCCCAGTCGTGTCGGTTCCGACCGCTCGGCGCGAACAATTTCCAAGTTCCCGGTCGTGCCGGTCCGTACTTCTCGGTGCGAACATTATATATGTAGAACGTAATATAACCTAACCTAACCCAACCTAACCTCTCGGTGGTATTATTTTACAGAAAGCCGGGCGTGTCTACTCCTACTTCTCGGTGCGAATATTATGTATATAACACAATATAACCTAACCTAATGCAACCTGGTCGCTCGGTGCGAATATCTTCTAAATTCCCAGTCGTGTCGGTTCCGACCGCTCGGCGCGAATATTTTCTAAGTCCCCGGTCGTGTCGGTCCCGACCTCACAGCGGGAATATTTTCTAAGTCCCCGGTCGTGTCGGTCCCGACCTCACAGCGGGAATATTTTCTAAGTCCCCGGTCGTGTCGGTCCCGACCGCTCGGCGCGAATATTTTCAAAGTCCCCGGTCGTGTCGGTCCCGACCGCTCGGCGCGAACAATTTCCAAGTTCCCGGTCGTGCCGGTCCGTACTTCTCGGTGCGAGCATTATATATATAGAACGTAATATAACCTACCCTAACCCAACCTAACCTCTCGGTGGTATTATTTTACAGAAAGCCCGGCGTGTCTACTCCTACTTCTCGGTGCGAATATTATGTATATAACACAATATAACCTAACCTAATGCAACCTGGTCGCTCGGTGCGAATATTTTCTAAATTCCCAGTCGTGTCGGTTCCGACCGCTCGGCGCGAACAATTTCCAAGTTCCCGGTCGTGCCGGTCCGTACTTCTCGGTGCGAACATTATATATGTAGAACGTAATATAACCTAACCTAACCCAACCTAACCTCTCGGTGGTATTATTTTACAGAAAGCCGGGCGTGTCTACTCCTACTTCTCGGTGCGAATATTATGTATATAACACAATATAACCTAACCTAATGCAACCTGGTCGCTCGGTGCGAATATTTTCTAAATTCCCAGTCGTGTCGGTTCCGACCGCTCGGCGCGAATATTTTCTAAGTCCCCGGTCGTGTCGGTCCCGACCGCTCGGCGCGAACAATTTCCAAGTTCCCGGTCGTGCCGGTCCGTACTTCTCGGTGCGAACATTATATATGTAGAACGTAATATAACCTAACCTAACCCAACCTAACCTCTCGGTGGTATTATTTTACAGAAAGCCGGGCGTGTCTACTCCTACTTCTCGGTGCGAATATTATGTATATAACACAATATAACCTAACCTAATGCAACCTGGTCGCTCGGTGCGAATATTTTCTAAATTCCCAGTCGTGTCGGTCCCGACCTCACAGCGGGAATATTTTCTAAGTCCCCGGTCGTGTCGGTCCCGACCGCCCGGCGCGAACAATTTCCAAGTTCCCGGTCGTGCCGGTCCGTACTTCTCGGTGCGAACATTATATATGTAGAACGTAATATAACCTAACCTAACCCAACCTAACCTCTCGGTGGTATTATTTTACAGAAAGCCGGGCGTGTCTACTCCTACTTCTCGGTGCGAATATTATGTATATAACACAATATAACCTAACCTAATGCAACCTGGTCGCTCGGTGCGAATATTTTCTAAATTCCCAGTCGTGTCGGTTCCGACCGCTCGGCGCGAACAATTTCCAAGTTCCCGGTCGTGCCGGTCCGTACTTCTCGGTGCGAACATTATATATGTAGAACGTAATATAACCTAACCTAACCCAACCTAACCTCTCGGTGGTATTATTTTACAGAAAGCCGGGCGTGTCTACTCCTACTTCTCGGTGCGAATATTATGTATATAACACAATATAACCTAACCTAATGCAACCTGGTCGCTCGGTGCGAATATTTTCTAAATTCCCAGTCGTGTCGGTTCCGACCGCTCGGCGCGAACAATTTCCAAGTTCCCGGTCGTGCCGGTCCGTACTTCTCGGTGCGAACATTATATATGTAGAACGTAATATAACCTAACCTAACCCAACCTAACCTCTCGGTGGTATTATTTTACAGAAAGCCGGGCGTGTCTACTCCTACTTCTCGGTGCGAATATTATGTATATAACACAATATAACCTAACCTAATGCAACCTGGTCGCTCGGTGCGAATATTTTCTAAATTCCCAGTCGTGTCGGTTCCGACCGCTCGGCGCGAACAATTTCCAAGTTCCCGGTCGTGCCGGTCCGTACTTCTCGGTGCGAACATTATATATGTAGAACGTAATATAACCTAACCTAACCCAACCTAACCTCTCGGTGGTATTATTTTACAGAAAGCCGGGCGTGTCTACTCCTACTTCTCGGTGCGAATATTATGTATATAACACAATATAACCTAACCTAATGCAACCTGGTCGCTCGGTGCGAATATTTTCTAAATTCCCAGTCGTGTCGGTTCCGACCGCTCGGCGCGAACAATTTCCAAGTTCCCGGTCGTGTCGGTCCCGACCGCTCGGCGCGAACAATTTCCAAGTTCCCGGTCGTGCCGGTCCGTACTTCTCGGTGCGAACATTATATATGTAGAACGTAATATAACCTAACCTAACCCAACCTAACCTCTCGGTGGTATTATTTTACAGAAAGCCGGGCGTGTCTACTCCTACTTCTCGGTGCGAATATTATGTATATAACACAATATAACCTAACCTAATGCAACCTGGTCGCTCGGTGCGAATATTTTCTAAATTCCCAGTCGTGTCGGTTCCGACCGCTCGGCGCGAACAATTTCCAAGTTCCCGGTCGTGCCGGTCCGTACTTCTCGGTGCGAACATTATATATGTAGAACGTAATATAACCTAACCTAACCCAACCTAACCTCTCGGTGGTATTATTTTACAGAAAGCCGGGCGTGTCTACTCCTACTTCTCGGTGCGAATATTATGTATATAACACAATATAACCTAACCTAATGCAACCTGGTCGCTCGGTGCGAATATTTTCTAAATTCCCAGTCGTGTCGGTTCCGACCGCTCGGCGCGAACAATTTCCAAGTTCCCGGTCGTGCCGGTCCGTACTTCTCGGTGCGAACATTATATATGTAGAACGTAATATAACCTAACCTAACCCAACCTAACCTCTCGGTGGTATTATTTTACAGAAAGCCGGGCGTGTCTACTCCTACTTCTCGGTGCGAATATTATGTATATAACACAATATAACCTAACCTAATGCAACCTGGTCGCTCGGTGCGAATATTTTCTAAATTCCCAGTCGTGTCGGTTCCGACCGCTCGGCGCGAACAATTTCCAAGTTCCCGGTCGTGCCGGTCCGTACTTCTCGGTGCGAACATTATATATGTAGAACGTAATATAACCTAACCTAACCCAACCTAACCTCTCGGTGGTATTATTTTACAGAAAGCCGGGCGTGTCTACTCCTACTTCTCGGTGCGAATATTATGTATATAACACAATATAACCTAACCTAATGCAACCTGGTCGCTCGGTGCGAATATTTTCTAAATTCCCAGTCGTGTCGGTTCCGACCGCTCGGCGCGAACAATTTCCAAGTTCCCGGTCGTGCCGGTCCGTACTTCTCGGTGCGAACATTATATATGTAGAACGTAATATAACCTAACCTAACCCAACCTAACCTCTCGGTGGTATTATTTTACAGAAAGCCGGGCGTGTCTACTCCTACTTCTCGGTGCGAATATTATGTATATAACACAATATAACCTAACCTAATGCAACCTGGTCGCTCGGTGCGAATATCTTCTAAATTCCCAGTCGTGTCGGTTCCGACCGCTCGGCGCGAATATTTTCTAAGTCCCCGGTCGTGTCGGTCCCGACCTCACAGCGGGAATATTTTCTAAGTCCCCGGTCGTGTCGGTCCCGACCTCACAGCGGGAATATTTTCTAAGTCCCCGGTCGTGTCGGTCCCGACCGCTCGGCGCGAATATTTTCAAAGTCCCCGGTCGTGTCGGTCCCGACCGCTCGGCGCGAACAATTTCCAAGTTCCCGGTCGTGCCGGTCCGTACTTCTCGGTGCGAGCATTATATATATAGAACGTAATATAACCTACCCTAACCCAACCTAACCTCTCGGTGGTATTATTTTACAGAAAGCCCGGCGTGTCTACTCCTACTTCTCGGTGCGAATATTATGTATATAACACAATATAACCTAACCTAATGCAACCTGGTCGCTCGGTGCGAATATTTTCTAAATTCCCAGTCGTGTCGGTTCCGACCGCTCGGCGCGAACAATTTCCAAGTTCCCGGTCGTGCCGGTCCGTACTTCTCGGTGCGAACATTATATATGTAGAACGTAATATAACCTAACCTAACCCAACCTAACCTCTCGGTGGTATTATTTTACAGAAAGCCGGGCGTGTCTACTCCTACTTCTCGGTGCGAATATTATGTATATAACACAATATAACCTAACCTAATGCAACCTGGTCGCTCGGTGCGAATATTTTCTAAATTCCCAGTCGTGTCGGTTCCGACCGCTCGGCGCGAATATTTTCTAAGTCCCCGGTCGTGTCGGTCCCGACCGCTCGGCGCGAACAATTTCCAAGTTCCCGGTCGTGCCGGTCCGTACTTCTCGGTGCGAACATTATATATGTAGAACGTAATATAACCTAACCTAACCCAACCTAACCTCTCGGTGGTATTATTTTACAGAAAGCCGGGCGTGTCTACTCCTACTTCTCGGTGCGAATATTATGTATATAACACAATATAACCTAACCTAATGCAACCTGGTCGCTCGGTGCGAATATTTTCTAAATTCCCAGTCGTGTCGGTCCCGACCTCACAGCGGGAATATTTTCTAAGTCCCCGGTCGTGTCGGTCCCGACCGCCCGGCGCGAACAATTTCCAAGTTCCCGGTCGTGCCGGTCCGTACTTCTCGGTGCGAACATTATATATGTAGAACGTAATATAACCTAACCTAACCCAACCTAACCTCTCGGTGGTATTATTTTACAGAAAGCCGGGCGTGTCTACTCCTACTTCTCGGTGCGAATATTATGTATATAACACAATATAACCTAACCTAATGCAACCTGGTCGCTCGGTGCGAATATTTTCTAAATTCCCAGTCGTGTCGGTTCCGACCGCTCGGCGCGAACAATTTCCAAGTTCCCGGTCGTGCCGGTCCGTACTTCTCGGTGCGAACATTATATATGTAGAACGTAATATAACCTAACCTAACCCAACCTAACCTCTCGGTGGTATTATTTTACAGAAAGCCGGGCGTGTCTACTCCTACTTCTCGGTGCGAATATTATGTATATAACACAATATAACCTAACCTAATGCAACCTGGTCGCTCGGTGCGAATATTTTCTAAATTCCCAGTCGTGTCGGTTCCGACCGCTCGGCGCGAACAATTTCCAAGTTCCCGGTCGTGCCGGTCCGTACTTCTCGGTGCGAACATTATATATGTAGAACGTAATATAACCTAACCTAACCCAACCTAACCTCTCGGTGGTATTATTTTACAGAAAGCCGGGCGTGTCTACTCCTACTTCTCGGTGCGAATATTATGTATATAACACAATATAACCTAACCTAATGCAACCTGGTCGCTCGGTGCGAATATTTTCTAAATTCCCAGTCGTGTCGGTTCCGACCGCTCGGCGCGAACAATTTCCAAGTTCCCGGTCGTGCCGGTCCGTACTTCTCGGTGCGAACATTATATATGTAGAACGTAATATAACCTAACCTAACCCAACCTAACCTCTCGGTGGTATTATTTTACAGAAAGCCGGGCGTGTCTACTCCTACTTCTCGGTGCGAATATTATGTATATAACACAATATAACCTAACCTAATGCAACCTGGTCGCTCGGTGCGAATATTTTCTAAATTCCCAGTCGTGTCGGTTCCGACCGCTCGGCGCGAACAATTTCCAAGTTCCCGGTCGTGTCGGTCCCGACCGCTCGGCGCGAACAATTTCCAAGTTCCCGGTCGTGCCGGTCCGTACTTCTCGGTGCGAACATTATATATGTAGAACGTAATATAACCTAACCTAACCCAACCTAACCTCTCGGTGGTATTATTTTACAGAAAGCCGGGCGTGTCTACTCCTACTTCTCGGTGCGAATATTATGTATATAACACAATATAACCTAACCTAATGCAACCTGGTCGCTCGGTGCGAATATTTTCTAAATTCCCAGTCGTGTCGGTTCCGACCGCTCGGCGCGAACAATTTCCAAGTTCCCGGTCGTGCCGGTCCGTACTTCTCGGTGCGAACATTATATATGTAGAACGTAATATAACCTAACCTAACCCAACCTAACCTCTCGGTGGTATTATTTTACAGAAAGCCGGGCGTGTCTACTCCTACTTCTCGGTGCGAATATTATGTATATAACACAATATAACCTAACCTAATGCAACCTGGTCGCTCGGTGCGAATATTTTCTAAATTCCCAGTCGTGTCGGTTCCGACCGCTCGGCGCGAACAATTTCCAAGTTCCCGGTCGTGCCGGTCCGTACTTCTCGGTGCGAACATTATATATGTAGAACGTAATATAACCTAACCTAACCCAACCTAACCTCTCGGTGGTATTATTTTACAGAAAGCCGGGCGTGTCTACTCCTACTTCTCGGTGCGAATATTATGTATATAACACAATATAACCTAACCTAATGCAACCTGGTCGCTCGGTGCGAATATTTTCTAAATTCCCAGTCGTGTCGGTTCCGACCGCTCGGCGCGAACAATTTCCAAGTTCCCGGTCGTGCCGGTCCGTACTTCTCGGTGCGAACATTATATATGTAGAACGTAATATAACCTAACCTAACCCAACCTAACCTCTCGGTGGTATTATTTTACAGAAAGCCGGGCGTGTCTACTCCTACTTCTCGGTGCGAATATTATGTATATAACACAATATAACCTAACCTAATGCAACCTGGTCGCTCGGTGCGAATATTTTCTAAATTCCCAGTCGTGTCGGTTCCGACCGCTCGGCGCGAACAATTTCCAAGTTCCCGGTCGTGCCGGTCCGTACTTCTCGGTGCGAACATTATATATGTAGAACGTAATATAACCTAACCTAACCCAACCTAACCTCTCGGTGGTATTATTTTACAGAAAGCCGGGCGTGTCTACTCCTACTTCTCGGTGCGAATATTATGTATATAACACAATATAACCTAACCTAATGCAACCTGGTCGCTCGGTGCGAATATCTTCTAAATTCCCAGTCGTGTCGGTTCCGACCGCTCGGCGCGAATATTTTCTAAGTCCCCGGTCGTGTCGGTCCCGACCTCACAGCGGGAATATTTTCTAAGTCCCCGGTCGTGTCGGTCCCGACCTCACAGCGGGAATATTTTCTAAGTCCCCGGTCGTGTCGGTCCCGACCGCTCGGCGCGAATATTTTCAAAGTCCCCGGTCGTGTCGGTCCCGACCGCTCGGCGCGAACAATTTCCAAGTTCCCGGTCGTGCCGGTCCGTACTTCTCGGTGCGAGCATTATATATATAGAACGTAATATAACCTACCCTAACCCAACCTAACCTCTCGGTGGTATTATTTTACAGAAAGCCGGGCGTGTCTACTCCTACTTCTCGGTGCGAATATTATGTATATAACACAATATAACCTAACCTAATGCAACCTGGTCGCTCGGTGCGAATATTTTCTAAATTCCCAGTCGTGTCGGTTCCGACCGCTCGGCGCGAACAATTTCCAAGTTCCCGGTCGTGCCGGTCCGTACTTCTCGGTGCGAACATTATATATGTAGAACGTAATATAACCTAACCTAACCCAACCTAACCTCTCGGTGGTATTATTTTACAGAAAGCCGGGCGTGTCTACTCCTACTTCTCGGTGCGAATATTATGTATATAACACAATATAACCTAACCTAATGCAACCTGGTCGCTCGGTGCGAATATTTTCTAAATTCCCAGTCGTGTCGGTTCCGACCGCTCGGCGCGAACAATTTCCAAGTTCCCGGTCGTGCCGGTCCGTACTTCTCGGTGCGAACATTATATATGTAGAACGTAATATAACCTAACCTAACCCAACCTAACCTCTCGGTGGTATTATTTTACAGAAAGCCGGGCGTGTCTACTCCTACTTCTCGGTGCGAATATTATGTATATAACACAATATAACCTAACCTAATGCAACCTGGTCGCTCGGTGCGAATATTTTCTAAATTCCCAGTCGTGTCGGTTCCGACCGCTCGGCGCGAACAATTTCCAAGTTCCCGGTCGTGCCGGTCCGTACTTCTCGGTGCGAACATTATATATGTAGAACGTAATATAACCTAACCTAACCCAACCTAACCTCTCGGTGGTATTATTTTACAGAAAGCCGGGCGTGTCTACTCCTACTTCTCGGTGCGAATATTATGTATATAACACAATATAACCTAACCTAATGCAACCTGGTCGCTCGGTGCGAATATTTTCTAAATTCCCAGTCGTGTCGGTTCCGACCGCTCGGCGCGAACAATTTCCAAGTTCCCGGTCGTGTCGGTCCCGACCGCTCGGCGCGAACAATTTCCAAGTTCCCGGTCGTGCCGGTCCGTACTTCTCGGTGCGAACATTATATATGTAGAACGTAATATAACCTAACCTAACCCAACCTAACCTCTCGGTGGTATTATTTTACAGAAAGCCGGGCGTGTCTACTCCTACTTCTCGGTGCGAATATTATGTATATAACACAATATAACCTAACCTAATGCAACCTGGTCGCTCGGTGCGAATATTTTCTAAATTCCCAGTCGTGTCGGTTCCGACCGCTCGGCGCGAACAATTTCCAAGTTCCCGGTCGTGCCGGTCCGTACTTCTCGGTGCGAACATTATATATGTAGAACGTAATATAACCTAACCTAACCCAACCTAACCTCTCGGTGGTATTATTTTACAGAAAGCCGGGCGTGTCTACTCCTACTTCTCGGTGCGAATATTATGTATATAACACAATATAACCTAACCTAATGCAACCTGGTCGCTCGGTGCGAATATTTTCTAAATTCCCAGTCGTGTCGGTTCCGACCGCTTGGCGCGAACAATTTCCAAGTTCCCGGTCGTGCCGGTCCGTACTTCTCGGTGCGAACATTATATATGTAGAACGTAATATAACCTAACCTAACCCAACCTAACCTCTCGGTGGTATTATTTTACAGAAAGCCGGGCGTGTCTACTCCTACTTCTCGGTGCGAATATTATGTATATAACACAATATAACCTAACCTAATGCAACCTGGTCGCTCGGTGCGAATATTTTCTAAATTCCCAGTCGTGTCGGTTCCGACCGCTCGGCGCGAACAATTTCCAAGTTCCCGGTCGTGTCGGTCCCGACCGCTCGGCGCGAACAATTTCCAAGTTCCCGGTCGTGCCGGTCCGTACTTCTCGGTGCGAACATTATATATGTAGAACGTAATATAACCTAACCTAACCCAACCTAACCTCTCGGTGGTATTATTTTACAGAAAGCCGGGCGTGTCTACTCCTACTTCTCGGTGCGAATATTATGTATATAACACAATATAACCTAACCTAATGCAACCTGGTCGCTCGGTGCGAATATTTTCTAAATTCCCAGTCGTGTCGGTTCCGACCGCTCGGCGCGAACAATTTCCAAGTTCCCGGTCGTGCCGGTCCGTACTTCTCGGTGCGAACATTATATATGTAGAACGTAATATAACCTAACCTAACCCAACCTAACCTCTCGGTGGTATTATTTTACAGAAAGCCGGGCGTGTCTACTCCTACTTCTCGGTGCGAATATTATGTATATAACACAATATAACCTAACCTAATGCAACCTGGTCGCTCGGTGCGAATATCTTCTAAATTCCCAGTCGTGTCGGTTCCGACCGCTCGGCGCGAATATTTTCTAAGTCCCCGGTCGTGTCGGTCCCGACCTCACAGCGGGAATATTTTCTAAGTCCCCGGTCGTGTCGGTCCCGACCTCACAGCGGGAATATTTTCTAAGTCCCCGGTCGTGTCGGTCCCGACCGCTCGGCGCGAATATTTTCAAAGTCCCCGGTCGTGTCGGTCCCGACCGCTCGGCGCGAACAATTTCCAAGTTCCCGGTCGTGCCGGTCCGTACTTCTCGGTGCGAGCATTATATATATAGAACGTAATATAACCTACCCTAACCCAACCTAACCTCTCGGTGGTATTATTTTACAGAAAGCCCGGCGTGTCTACTCCTACTTCTCGGTGCGAATATTATGTATATAACACAATATAACCTAACCTAATGCAACCTGGTCGCTCGGTGCGAATATTTTCTAAATTCCCAGTCGTGTCGGTTCCGACCGCTCGGCGCGAACAATTTCCAAGTTCCCGGTCGTGCCGGTCCGTACTTCTCGGTGCGAACATTATATATGTAGAACGTAATATAACCTAACCTAACCCAACCTAACCTCTCGGTGGTATTATTTTACAGAAAGCCGGGCGTGTCTACTCCTACTTCTCGGTGCGAATATTATGTATATAACACAATATAACCTAACCTAATGCAACCTGGTCGCTCGGTGCGAATATTTTCTAAATTCCCAGTCGTGTCGGTTCCGACCGCTCGGCGCGAACAATTTCCAAGTTCCCGGTCGTGCCGGTCCGTACTTCTCGGTGCGAACATTATATATGTAGAACGTAATATAACCTAACCTAACCCAACCTAACCTCTCGGTGGTATTATTTTACAGAAAGCCGGGCGTGTCTACTCCTACTTCTCGGTGCGAATATTATGTATATAACACAATATAACCTAACCTAATGCAACCTGGTCGCTCGGTGCGAATATTTTCTAAATTCCCAGTCGTGTCGGTTCCGACCGCTCGGCGCGAACAATTTCCAAGTTCCCGGTCGTGCCGGTCCGTACTTCTCGGTGCGAACATTATATATGTAGAACGTAATATAACCTAACCTAACCCAACCTAACCTCTCGGTGGTATTATTTTACAGAAAGCCGGGCGTGTCTACTCCTACTTCTCGGTGCGAATATTATGTATATAACACAATATAACCTAACCTAATGCAACCTGGTCGCTCGGTGCGAATATTTTCTAAATTCCCAGTCGTGTCGGTTCCGACCGCTCGGCGCGAACAATTTCCAAGTTCCCGGTCGTGTCGGTCCCGACCGCTCGGCGCGAACAATTTCCAAGTTCCCGGTCGTGCCGGTCCGTACTTCTCGGTGCGAACATTATATATGTAGAACGTAATATAACCTAACCTAACCCAACCTAACCTCTCGGTGGTATTATTTTACAGAAAGCCGGGCGTGTCTACTCCTACTTCTCGGTGCGAATATTATGTATATAACACAATATAACCTAACCTAATGCAACCTGGTCGCTCGGTGCGAATATTTTCTAAATTCCCAGTCGTGTCGGTTCCGACCGCTTGGCGCGAACAATTTCCAAGTTCCCGGTCGTGCCGGTCCGTACTTCTCGGTGCGAACATTATATATGTAGAACGTAATATAACCTAACCTAACCCAACCTAACCTCTCGGTGGTATTATTTTACAGAAAGCCGGGCGTGTCTACTCCTACTTCTCGGTGCGAATATTATGTATATAACACAATATAACCTAACCTAATGCAACCTGGTCGCTCGGTGCGAATATTTTCTAAATTCCCAGTCGTGTCGGTTCCGACCGCTCGGCGCGAACAATTTCCAAGTTCCCGGTCGTGTCGGTCCCGACCGCTCGGCGCGAACAATTTCCAAGTTCCCGGTCGTGCCGGTCCGTACTTCTCGGTGCGAACATTATATATGTAGAACGTAATATAACCTAACCTAACCCAACCTAACCTCTCGGTGGTATTATTTTACAGAAAGCCGGGCGTGTCTACTCCTACTTCTCGGTGCGAATATTATGTATATAACACAATATAACCTAACCTAATGCAACCTGGTCGCTCGGTGCGAATATTTTCTAAATTCCCAGTCGTGTCGGTTCCGACCGCTCGGCGCGAACAATTTCCAAGTTCCCGGTCGTGCCGGTCCGTACTTCTCGGTGCGAACATTATATATGTAGAACGTAATATAACCTAACCTAACCCAACCTAACCTCTCGGTGGTATTATTTTACAGAAAGCCGGGCGTGTCTACTCCTACTTCTCGGTGCGAATATTATGTATATAACACAATATAACCTAACCTAATGCAACCTGGTCGCTCGGTGCGAATATCTTCTAAATTCCCAGTCGTGTCGGTTCCGACCGCTCGGCGCGAATATTTTCTAAGTCCCCGGTCGTGTCGGTCCCGACCTCACAGCGGGAATATTTTCTAAGTCCCCGGTCGTGTCGGTCCCGACCTCACAGCGGGAATATTTTCTAAGTCCCCGGTCGTGTCGGTCCCGACCGCTCGGCGCGAATATTTTCAAAGTCCCCGGTCGTGTCGGTCCCGACCGCTCGGCGCGAACAATTTCCAAGTTCCCGGTCGTGCCGGTCCGTACTTCTCGGTGCGAGCATTATATATATAGAACGTAATATAACCTACCCTAACCCAACCTAACCTCTCGGTGGTATTATTTTACAGAAAGCCCGGCGTGTCTACTCCTACTTCTCGGTGCGAATATTATGTATATAACACAATATAACCTAACCTAATGCAACCTGGTCGCTCGGTGCGAATATTTTCTAAATTCCCAGTCGTGTCGGTTCCGACCGCTCGGCGCGAACAATTTCCAAGTTCCCGGTCGTGCCGGTCCGTACTTCTCGGTGCGAACATTATATATGTAGAACGTAATATAACCTAACCTAACCCAACCTAACCTCTCGGTGGTATTATTTTACAGAAAGCCGGGCGTGTCTACTCCTACTTCTCGGTGCGAATATTATGTATATAACACAATATAACCTAACCTAATGCAACCTGGTCGCTCGGTGCGAATATTTTCTAAATTCCCAGTCGTGTCGGTTCCGACCGCTCGGCGCGAACAATTTCCAAGTTCCCGGTCGTGCCGGTCCGTACTTCTCGGTGCGAACATTATATATGTAGAACGTAATATAACCTAACCTAACCCAACCTAACCTCTCGGTGGTATTATTTTACAGAAAGCCGGGCGTGTCTACTCCTACTTCTCGGTGCGAATATTATGTATATAACACAATATAACCTAACCTAATGCAACCTGGTCGCTCGGTGCGAATATTTTCTAAATTCCCAGTCGTGTCGGTTCCGACCGCTCGGCGCGAACAATTTCCAAGTTCCCGGTCGTGCCGGTCCGTACTTCTCGGTGCGAACATTATATATGTAGAACGTAATATAACCTAACCTAACCCAACCTAACCTCTCGGTGGTATTATTTTACAGAAAGCCGGGCGTGTCTACTCCTACTTCTCGGTGCGAATATTATGTATATAACACAATATAACCTAACCTAATGCAACCTGGTCGCTCGGTGCGAATATTTTCTAAATTCCCAGTCGTGTCGGTTCCGACCGCTCGGCGCGAACAATTTCCAAGTTCCCGGTCGTGTCGGTCCCGACCGCTCGGCGCGAACAATTTCCAAGTTCCCGGTCGTGCCGGTCCGTACTTCTCGGTGCGAACATTATATATGTAGAACGTAATATAACCTAACCTAACCCAACCTAACCTCTCGGTGGTATTATTTTACAGAAAGCCGGGCGTGTCTACTCCTACTTCTCGGTGCGAATATTATGTATATAACACAATATAACCTAACCTAATGCAACCTGGTCGCTCGGTGCGAATATTTTCTAAATTCCCAGTCGTGTCGGTTCCGACCGCTCGGCGCGAACAATTTCCAAGTTCCCGGTCGTGCCGGTCCGTACTTCTCGGTGCGAACATTATATATGTAGAACGTAATATAACCTAACCTAACCCAACCTAACCTCTCGGTGGTATTATTTTACAGAAAGCCGGGCGTGTCTACTCCTACTTCTCGGTGCGAATATTATGTATATAACACAATATAACCTAACCTAATGCAACCTGGTCGCTCGGTGCGAATATCTTCTAAATTCCCAGTCGTGTCGGTTCCGACCGCTCGGCGCGAATATTTTCTAAGTCCCCGGTCGTGTCGGTCCCGACCTCACAGCGGGAATATTTTCTAAGTCCCCGGTCGTGTCGGTCCCGACCTCACAGCGGGAATATTTTCTAAGTCCCCGGTCGTGTCGGTCCCGACCGCTCGGCGCGAATATTTTCAAAGTCCCCGGTCGTGTCGGTCCCGACCGCTCGGCGCGAACAATTTCCAAGTTCCCGGTCGTGCCGGTCCGTACTTCTCGGTGCGAGCATTATATATATAGAACGTAATATAACCTACCCTAACCCAACCTAACCTCTCGGTGGTATTATTTTACAGAAAGCCCGGCGTGTCTACTCCTACTTCTCGGTGCGAATATTATGTATATAACACAATATAACCTAACCTAATGCAACCTGGTCGCTCGGTGCGAATATTTTCTAAATTCCCAGTCGTGTCGGTTCCGACCGCTCGGCGCGAACAATTTCCAAGTTCCCGGTCGTGCCGGTCCGTACTTCTCGGTGCGAACATTATATATGTAGAACGTAATATAACCTAACCTAACCCAACCTAACCTCTCGGTGGTATTATTTTACAGAAAGCCGGGCGTGTCTACTCCTACTTCTCGGTGCGAATATTATGTATATAACACAATATAACCTAACCTAATGCAACCTGGTCGCTCGGTGCGAATATTTTCTAAATTCCCAGTCGTGTCGGTTCCGACCGCTCGGCGCGAATATTTTCTAAGTCCCCGGTCGTGTCGGTCCCGACCGCTCGGCGCGAACAATTTCCAAGTTCCCGGTCGTGCCGGTCCGTACTTCTCGGTGCGAACATTATATATGTAGAACGTAATATAACCTAACCTAACCCAACCTAACCTCTCGGTGGTATTATTTTACAGAAAGCCGGGCGTGTCTACTCCTACTTCTCGGTGCGAATATTATGTATATAACACAATATAACCTAACCTAATGCAACCTGGTCGCTCGGTGCGAATATTTTCTAAATTCCCAGTCGTGTCGGTCCCGACCTCACAGCGGGAATATTTTCTAAGTCCCCGGTCGTGTCGGTCCCGACCGCCCGGCGCGAACAATTTCCAAGTTCCCGGTCGTGCCGGTCCGTACTTCTCGGTGCGAACATTATATATGTAGAACGTAATATAACCTAACCTAACCCAACCTAACCTCTCGGTGGTATTATTTTACAGAAAGCCGGGCGTGTCTACTCCTACTTCTCGGTGCGAATATTATGTATATAACACAATATAACCTAACCTAATGCAACCTGGTCGCTCGGTGCGAATATTTTCTAAATTCCCAGTCGTGTCGGTTCCGACCGCTCGGCGCGAACAATTTCCAAGTTCCCGGTCGTGCCGGTCCGTACTTCTCGGTGCGAACATTATATATGTAGAACGTAATATAACCTAACCTAACCCAACCTAACCTCTCGGTGGTATTATTTTACAGAAAGCCGGGCGTGTCTACTCCTACTTCTCGGTGCGAATATTATGTATATAACACAATATAACCTAACCTAATGCAACCTGGTCGCTCGGTGCGAATATTTTCTAAATTCCCAGTCGTGTCGGTTCCGACCGCTCGGCGCGAACAATTTCCAAGTTCCCGGTCGTGCCGGTCCGTACTTCTCGGTGCGAACATTATATATGTAGAACGTAATATAACCTAACCTAACCCAACCTAACCTCTCGGTGGTATTATTTTACAGAAAGCCGGGCGTGTCTACTCCTACTTCTCGGTGCGAATATTATGTATATAACACAATATAACCTAACCTAATGCAACCTGGTCGCTCGGTGCGAATATTTTCTAAATTCCCAGTCGTGTCGGTTCCGACCGCTCGGCGCGAACAATTTCCAAGTTCCCGGTCGTGCCGGTCCGTACTTCTCGGTGCGAACATTATATATGTAGAACGTAATATAACCTAACCTAACCCAACCTAACCTCTCGGTGGTATTATTTTACAGAAAGCCGGGCGTGTCTACTCCTACTTCTCGGTGCGAATATTATGTATATAACACAATATAACCTAACCTAATGCAACCTGGTCGCTCGGTGCGAATATTTTCTAAATTCCCAGTCGTGTCGGTTCCGACCGCTCGGCGCGAACAATTTCCAAGTTCCCGGTCGTGTCGGTCCCGACCGCTCGGCGCGAACAATTTCCAAGTTCCCGGTCGTGCCGGTCCGTACTTCTCGGTGCGAACATTATATATGTAGAACGTAATATAACCTAACCTAACCCAACCTAACCTCTCGGTGGTATTATTTTACAGAAAGCCGGGCGTGTCTACTCCTACTTCTCGGTGCGAATATTATGTATATAACACAATATAACCTAACCTAATGCAACCTGGTCGCTCGGTGCGAATATTTTCTAAATTCCCAGTCGTGTCGGTTCCGACCGCTCGGCGCGAACAATTTCCAAGTTCCCGGTCGTGCCGGTCCGTACTTCTCGGTGCGAACATTATATATGTAGAACGTAATATAACCTAACCTAACCCAACCTAACCTCTCGGTGGTATTATTTTACAGAAAGCCGGGCGTGTCTACTCCTACTTCTCGGTGCGAATATTATGTATATAACACAATATAACCTAACCTAATGCAACCTGGTCGCTCGGTGCGAATATTTTCTAAATTCCCAGTCGTGTCGGTTCCGACCGCTCGGCGCGAACAATTTCCAAGTTCCCGGTCGTGCCGGTCCGTACTTCTCGGTGCGAACATTATATATGTAGAACGTAATATAACCTAACCTAACCCAACCTAACCTCTCGGTGGTATTATTTTACAGAAAGCCGGGCGTGTCTACTCCTACTTCTCGGTGCGAATATTATGTATATAACACAATATAACCTAACCTAATGCAACCTGGTCGCTCGGTGCGAATATTTTCTAAATTCCCAGTCGTGTCGGTTCCGACCGCTCGGCGCGAACAATTTCCAAGTTCCCGGTCGTGCCGGTCCGTACTTCTCGGTGCGAACATTATATATGTAGAACGTAATATAACCTAACCTAACCCAACCTAACCTCTCGGTGGTATTATTTTACAGAAAGCCGGGCGTGTCTACTCCTACTTCTCGGTGCGAATATTATGTATATAACACAATATAACCTAACCTAATGCAACCTGGTCGCTCGGTGCGAATATTTTCTAAATTCCCAGTCGTGTCGGTTCCGACCGCTCGGCGCGAACAATTTCCAAGTTCCCGGTCGTGCCGGTCCGTACTTCTCGGTGCGAACATTATATATGTAGAACGTAATATAACCTAACCTAACCCAACCTAACCTCTCGGTGGTATTATTTTACAGAAAGCCGGGCGTGTCTACTCCTACTTCTCGGTGCGAATATTATGTATATAACACAATATAACCTAACCTAATGCAACCTGGTCGCTCGGTGCGAATATCTTCTAAATTCCCAGTCGTGTCGGTTCCGACCGCTCGGCGCGAATATTTTCTAAGTCCCCGGTCGTGTCGGTCCCGACCTCACAGCGGGAATATTTTCTAAGTCCCCGGTCGTGTCGGTCCCGACCTCACAGCGGGAATATTTTCTAAGTCCCCGGTCGTGTCGGTCCCGACCGCTCGGCGCGAATATTTTCAAAGTCCCCGGTCGTGTCGGTCCCGACCGCTCGGCGCGAACAATTTCCAAGTTCCCGGTCGTGCCGGTCCGTACTTCTCGGTGCGAGCATTATATATATAGAACGTAATATAACCTACCCTAACCCAACCTAACCTCTCGGTGGTATTATTTTACAGAAAGCCCGGCGTGTCTACTCCTACTTCTCGGTGCGAATATTATGTATATAACACAATATAACCTAACCTAATGCAACCTGGTCGCTCGGTGCGAATATTTTCTAAATTCCCAGTCGTGTCGGTTCCGACCGCTCGGCGCGAACAATTTCCAAGTTCCCGGTCGTGCCGGTCCGTACTTCTCGGTGCGAACATTATATATGTAGAACGTAATATAACCTAACCTAACCCAACCTAACCTCTCGGTGGTATTATTTTACAGAAAGCCGGGCGTGTCTACTCCTACTTCTCGGTGCGAATATTATGTATATAACACAATATAACCTAACCTAATGCAACCTGGTCGCTCGGTGCGAATATTTTCTAAATTCCCAGTCGTGTCGGTTCCGACCGCTCGGCGCGAATATTTTCTAAGTCCCCGGTCGTGTCGGTCCCGACCGCTCGGCGCGAACAATTTCCAAGTTCCCGGTCGTGCCGGTCCGTACTTCTCGGTGCGAACATTATATATGTAGAACGTAATATAACCTAACCTAACCCAACCTAACCTCTCGGTGGTATTATTTTACAGAAAGCCGGGCGTGTCTACTCCTACTTCTCGGTGCGAATATTATGTATATAACACAATATAACCTAACCTAATGCAACCTGGTCGCTCGGTGCGAATATTTTCTAAATTCCCAGTCGTGTCGGTCCCGACCTCACAGCGGGAATATTTTCTAAGTCCCCGGTCGTGTCGGTCCCGACCGCCCGGCGCGAACAATTTCCAAGTTCCCGGTCGTGCCGGTCCGTACTTCTCGGTGCGAACATTATATATGTAGAACGTAATATAACCTAACCTAACCCAACCTAACCTCTCGGTGGTATTATTTTACAGAAAGCCGGGCGTGTCTACTCCTACTTCTCGGTGCGAATATTATGTATATAACACAATATAACCTAACCTAATGCAACCTGGTCGCTCGGTGCGAATATTTTCTAAATTCCCAGTCGTGTCGGTTCCGACCGCTCGGCGCGAACAATTTCCAAGTTCCCGGTCGTGCCGGTCCGTACTTCTCGGTGCGAACATTATATATGTAGAACGTAATATAACCTAACCTAACCCAACCTAACCTCTCGGTGGTATTATTTTACAGAAAGCCGGGCGTGTCTACTCCTACTTCTCGGTGCGAATATTATGTATATAACACAATATAACCTAACCTAATGCAACCTGGTCGCTCGGTGCGAATATTTTCTAAATTCCCAGTCGTGTCGGTTCCGACCGCTCGGCGCGAACAATTTCCAAGTTCCCGGTCGTGCCGGTCCGTACTTCTCGGTGCGAACATTATATATGTAGAACGTAATATAACCTAACCTAACCCAACCTAACCTCTCGGTGGTATTATTTTACAGAAAGCCGGGCGTGTCTACTCCTACTTCTCGGTGCGAATATTATGTATATAACACAATATAACCTAACCTAATGCAACCTGGTCGCTCGGTGCGAATATTTTCTAAATTCCCAGTCGTGTCGGTTCCGACCGCTCGGCGCGAACAATTTCCAAGTTCCCGGTCGTGCCGGTCCGTACTTCTCGGTGCGAACATTATATATGTAGAACGTAATATAACCTAACCTAACCCAACCTAACCTCTCGGTGGTATTATTTTACAGAAAGCCGGGCGTGTCTACTCCTACTTCTCGGTGCGAATATTATGTATATAACACAATATAACCTAACCTAATGCAACCTGGTCGCTCGGTGCGAATATTTTCTAAATTCCCAGTCGTGTCGGTTCCGACCGCTCGGCGCGAACAATTTCCAAGTTCCCGGTCGTGTCGGTCCCGACCGCTCGGCGCGAACAATTTCCAAGTTCCCGGTCGTGCCGGTCCGTACTTCTCGGTGCGAACATTATATATGTAGAACGTAATATAACCTAACCTAACCCAACCTAACCTCTCGGTGGTATTATTTTACAGAAAGCCGGGCGTGTCTACTCCTACTTCTCGGTGCGAATATTATGTATATAACACAATATAACCTAACCTAATGCAACCTGGTCGCTCGGTGCGAATATTTTCTAAATTCCCAGTCGTGTCGGTTCCGACCGCTCGGCGCGAACAATTTCCAAGTTCCCGGTCGTGCCGGTCCGTACTTCTCGGTGCGAACATTATATATGTAGAACGTAATATAACCTAACCTAACCCAACCTAACCTCTCGGTGGTATTATTTTACAGAAAGCCGGGCGTGTCTACTCCTACTTCTCGGTGCGAATATTATGTATATAACACAATATAACCTAACCTAATGCAACCTGGTCGCTCGGTGCGAATATTTTCTAAATTCCCAGTCGTGTCGGTTCCGACCGCTCGGCGCGAACAATTTCCAAGTTCCCGGTCGTGCCGGTCCGTACTTCTCGGTGCGAACATTATATATGTAGAACGTAATATAACCTAACCTAACCCAACCTAACCTCTCGGTGGTATTATTTTACAGAAAGCCGGGCGTGTCTACTCCTACTTCTCGGTGCGAATATTATGTATATAACACAATATAACCTAACCTAATGCAACCTGGTCGCTCGGTGCGAATATTTTCTAAATTCCCAGTCGTGTCGGTTCCGACCGCTCGGCGCGAACAATTTCCAAGTTCCCGGTCGTGCCGGTCCGTACTTCTCGGTGCGAACATTATATATGTAGAACGTAATATAACCTAACCTAACCCAACCTAACCTCTCGGTGGTATTATTTTACAGAAAGCCGGGCGTGTCTACTCCTACTTCTCGGTGCGAATATTATGTATATAACACAATATAACCTAACCTAATGCAACCTGGTCGCTCGGTGCGAATATTTTCTAAATTCCCAGTCGTGTCGGTTCCGACCGCTCGGCGCGAACAATTTCCAAGTTCCCGGTCGTGCCGGTCCGTACTTCTCGGTGCGAACATTATATATGTAGAACGTAATATAACCTAACCTAACCCAACCTAACCTCTCGGTGGTATTATTTTACAGAAAGCCGGGCGTGTCTACTCCTACTTCTCGGTGCGAATATTATGTATATAACACAATATAACCTAACCTAATGCAACCTGGTCGCTCGGTGCGAATATCTTCTAAATTCCCAGTCGTGTCGGTTCCGACCGCTCGGCGCGAATATTTTCTAAGTCCCCGGTCGTGTCGGTCCCGACCTCACAGCGGGAATATTTTCTAAGTCCCCGGTCGTGTCGGTCCCGACCTCACAGCGGGAATATTTTCTAAGTCCCCGGTCGTGTCGGTCCCGACCGCTCGGCGCGAATATTTTCAAAGTCCCCGGTCGTGTCGGTCCCGACCGCTCGGCGCGAACAATTTCCAAGTTCCCGGTCGTGCCGGTCCGTACTTCTCGGTGCGAGCATTATATATATAGAACGTAATATAACCTACCCTAACCCAACCTAACCTCTCGGTGGTATTATTTTACAGAAAGCCGGGCGTGTCTACTCCTACTTCTCGGTGCGAATATTATGTATATAACACAATATAACCTAACCTAATGCAACCTGGTCGCTCGGTGCGAATATTTTCTAAATTCCCAGTCGTGTCGGTTCCGACCGCTCGGCGCGAACAATTTCCAAGTTCCCGGTCGTGCCGGTCCGTACTTCTCGGTGCGAACATTATATATGTAGAACGTAATATAACCTAACCTAACCCAACCTAACCTCTCGGTGGTATTATTTTACAGAAAGCCGGGCGTGTCTACTCCTACTTCTCGGTGCGAATATTATGTATATAACACAATATAACCTAACCTAATGCAACCTGGTCGCTCGGTGCGAATATTTTCTAAATTCCCAGTCGTGTCGGTTCCGACCGCTCGGCGCGAACAATTTCCAAGTTCCCGGTCGTGCCGGTCCGTACTTCTCGGTGCGAACATTATATATGTAGAACGTAATATAACCTAACCTAACCCAACCTAACCTCTCGGTGGTATTATTTTACAGAAAGCCGGGCGTGTCTACTCCTACTTCTCGGTGCGAATATTATGTATATAACACAATATAACCTAACCTAATGCAACCTGGTCGCTCGGTGCGAATATTTTCTAAATTCCCAGTCGTGTCGGTTCCGACCGCTCGGCGCGAACAATTTCCAAGTTCCCGGTCGTGCCGGTCCGTACTTCTCGGTGCGAACATTATATATGTAGAACGTAATATAACCTAACCTAACCCAACCTAACCTCTCGGTGGTATTATTTTACAGAAAGCCGGGCGTGTCTACTCCTACTTCTCGGTGCGAATATTATGTATATAACACAATATAACCTAACCTAATGCAACCTGGTCGCTCGGTGCGAATATTTTCTAAATTCCCAGTCGTGTCGGTTCCGACCGCTCGGCGCGAACAATTTCCAAGTTCCCGGTCGTGTCGGTCCCGACCGCTCGGCGCGAACAATTTCCAAGTTCCCGGTCGTGCCGGTCCGTACTTCTCGGTGCGAACATTATATATGTAGAACGTAATATAACCTAACCTAACCCAACCTAACCTCTCGGTGGTATTATTTTACAGAAAGCCGGGCGTGTCTACTCCTACTTCTCGGTGCGAATATTATGTATATAACACAATATAACCTAACCTAATGCAACCTGGTCGCTCGGTGCGAATATTTTCTAAATTCCCAGTCGTGTCGGTTCCGACCGCTCGGCGCGAACAATTTCCAAGTTCCCGGTCGTGCCGGTCCGTACTTCTCGGTGCGAACATTATATATGTAGAACGTAATATAACCTAACCTAACCCAACCTAACCTCTCGGTGGTATTATTTTACAGAAAGCCGGGCGTGTCTACTCCTACTTCTCGGTGCGAATATTATGTATATAACACAATATAACCTAACCTAATGCAACCTGGTCGCTCGGTGCGAATATTTTCTAAATTCCCAGTCGTGTCGGTTCCGACCGCTCGGCGCGAATATTTTCTAAGTCCCCGGTCGTGTCGGTCCCGACCGCTCGGCGCGAACAATTTCCAAGTTCCCGGTCGTGCCGGTCCGTACTTCTCGGTGCGAACATTATATATGTAGAACGTAATATAACCTAACCTAACCCAACCTAACCTCTCGGTGGTATTATTTTACAGAAAGCCGGGCGTGTCTACTCCTACTTCTCGGTGCGAATATTATGTATATAACACAATATAACCTAACCTAATGCAACCTGGTCGCTCGGTGCGAATATTTTCTAAATTCCCAGTCGTGTCGGTCCCGACCTCACAGCGGGAATATTTTCTAAGTCCCCGGTCGTGTCGGTCCCGACCGCCCGGCGCGAACAATTTCCAAGTTCCCGGTCGTGCCGGTCCGTACTTCTCGGTGCGAACATTATATATGTAGAACGTAATATAACCTAACCTAACCCAACCTAACCTCTCGGTGGTATTATTTTACAGAAAGCCGGGCGTGTCTACTCCTACTTCTCGGTGCGAATATTATGTATATAACACAATATAACCTAACCTAATGCAACCTGGTCGCTCGGTGCGAATATTTTCTAAATTCCCAGTCGTGTCGGTTCCGACCGCTCGGCGCGAACAATTTCCAAGTTCCCGGTCGTGCCGGTCCGTACTTCTCGGTGCGAACATTATATATGTAGAACGTAATATAACCTAACCTAACCCAACCTAACCTCTCGGTGGTATTATTTTACAGAAAGCCGGGCGTGTCTACTCCTACTTCTCGGTGCGAATATTATGTATATAACACAATATAACCTAACCTAATGCAACCTGGTCGCTCGGTGCGAATATTTTCTAAATTCCCAGTCGTGTCGGTTCCGACCGCTCGGCGCGAACAATTTCCAAGTTCCCGGTCGTGCCGGTCCGTACTTCTCGGTGCGAACATTATATATGTAGAACGTAATATAACCTAACCTAACCCAACCTAACCTCTCGGTGGTATTATTTTACAGAAAGCCGGGCGTGTCTACTCCTACTTCTCGGTGCGAATATTATGTATATAACACAATATAACCTAACCTAATGCAACCTGGTCGCTCGGTGCGAATATTTTCTAAATTCCCAGTCGTGTCGGTTCCGACCGCTCGGCGCGAACAATTTCCAAGTTCCCGGTCGTGCCGGTCCGTACTTCTCGGTGCGAACATTATATATGTAGAACGTAATATAACCTAACCTAACCCAACCTAACCTCTCGGTGGTATTATTTTACAGAAAGCCGGGCGTGTCTACTCCTACTTCTCGGTGCGAATATTATGTATATAACACAATATAACCTAACCTAATGCAACCTGGTCGCTCGGTGCGAATATTTTCTAAATTCCCAGTCGTGTCGGTTCCGACCGCTCGGCGCGAACAATTTCCATGTTCCCGGTCGTGCCGGTCCGTACTTCTCGGTGCGAACATTATATATGTAGAACGTAATATAACCTAACCTAACCCAACCTAACCTCTCGGTGGTATTATTTTACAGAAAGCCGGGCGTGTCTACTCCTACTTCTCGGTGCGAATATTATGTATATAACACAATATAACCTAACCTAATGCAACCTGGTCGCTCGGTGCGAATATTTTCTAAATTCCCAGTCGTGTCGGTTCCGACCGCTCGGCGCGAACAATTTCCAAGTTCCCGGTCGTGCCGGTCCGTACTTCTCGGTGCGAACATTATATATGTAGAACGTAATATAACCTAACCTAACCCAACCTAACCTCTCGGTGGTATTATTTTACAGAAAGCCGGGCGTGTCTACTCCTACTTCTCGGTGCGAATATTATGTATATAACACAATATAACCTAACCTAATGCAACCTGGTCGCTCGGTGCGAATATTTTCTAAATTCCCAGTCGTGTCGGTTCCGACCGCTCGGCGCGAACAATTTCCAAGTTCCCGGTCGTGCCGGTCCGTACTTCTCGGTGCGAACATTATATATGTAGAACGTAATATAACCTAACCTAACCCAACCTAACCTCTCGGTGGTATTATTTTACAGAAAGCCGGGCGTGTCTACTCCTACTTCTCGGTGCGAATATTATGTATATAACACAATATAACCTAACCTAATGCAACCTGGTCGCTCGGTGCGAATATTTTCTAAATTCCCAGTCGTGTCGGTTCCGACCGCTCGGCGCGAACAATTTCCAAGTTCCCGGTCGTGCCGGTCCGTACTTCTCGGTGCGAACATTATATATGTAGAACGTAATATAACCTAACCTAACCCAACCTAACCTCTCGGTGGTATTATTTTACAGAAAGCCGGGCGTGTCTACTCCTACTTCTCGGTGCGAATATTATGTATATAACACAATATAACCTAACCTAATGCAACCTGGTCGCTCGGTGCGAATATTTTCTAAATTCCCAGTCGTGTCGGTTCCGACCGCTCGGCGCGAACAATTTCCAAGTTCCCGGTCGTGCCGGTCCGTACTTCTCGGTGCGAACATTATATATGTAGAACGTAATATAACCTAACCTAACCCAACCTAACCTCTCGGTGGTATTATTTTACAGAAAGCCGGGCGTGTCTACTCCTACTTCTCGGTGCGAATATTATGTATATAACACAATATAACCTAACCTAATGCAACCTGGTCGCTCGGTGCGAATATTTTCTAAATTCCCAGTCGTGTCGGTTCCGACCGCTCGGCGCGAACAATTTCCAAGTTCCCGGTCGTGCCGGTCCGTACTTCTCGGTGCGAACATTATATATGTAGAACGTAATATAACCTAACCTAACCCAACCTAACCTCTCGGTGGTATTATTTTACAGAAAGCCGGGCGTGTCTACTCCTACTTCTCGGTGCGAATATTATGTATATAACACAATATAACCTAACCTAATGCAACCTGGTCGCTCGGTGCGAATATTTTCTAAATTCCCAGTCGTGTCGGTTCCGACCGCTCGGCGCGAACAATTTCCAAGTTCCCGGTCGTGTCGGTCCCGACCGCTCGGCGCGAACAATTTCCAAGTTCCCGGTCGTGCCGGTCCGTACTTCTCGGTGCGAACATTATATATGTAGAACGTAATATAACCTAACCTAACCCAACCTAACCTCTCGGTGGTATTATTTTACAGAAAGCCGGGCGTGTCTACTCCTACTTCTCGGTGCGAATATTATGTATATAACACAATATAACCTAACCTAATGCAACCTGGTCGCTCGGTGCGAATATTTTCTAAATTCCCAGTCGTGTCGGTTCCGACCGCTCGGCGCGAACAATTTCCAAGTTCCCGGTCGTGCCGGTCCGTACTTCTCGGTGCGAACATTATATATGTAGAACGTAATATAACCTAACCTAACCCAACCTAACCTCTCGGTGGTATTATTTTACAGAAAGCCGGGCGTGTCTACTCCTACTTCTCGGTGCGAATATTATGTATATAACACAATATAACCTAACCTAATGCAACCTGGTCGCTCGGTGCGAATATTTTCTAAATTCCCAGTCGTGTCGGTTCCGACCGCTCGGCGCGAACAATTTCCAAGTTCCCGGTCGTGCCGGTCCGTACTTCTCGGTGCGAACATTATATATGTAGAACGTAATATAACCTAACCTAACCCAAACTAACCTCTCGGTGGTATTATTTTACAGAAAGCCGGGCGTGTCTACTCCTACTTCTCGGTGCGAATATTATGTATATAACACAATATAACCTAACCTAATGCAACCTGGTCGCTCGGTGCGAATATTTTCTAAATTCCCAGTCGTGTCGGTTCCGACCGCTCGGCGCGAACAATTTCCAAGTTCCCGGTCGTGTCGGTCCCGACCGCTCGGCGCGAACAATTTCCAAGTTCCCGGTCGTGCCGGTCCGTACTTCTCGGTGCGAACATTATATATGTAGAACGTAATATAACCTAACCTAACCCAACCTAACCTCTCGGTGGTATTATTTTACAGAAAGCCGGGCGTGTCTACTCCTACTTCTCGGTGCGAATATTATGTATATAACACAATATAACCTAACCTAATGCAACCTGGTCGCTCGGTGCGAATATTTTCTAAATTCCCAGTCGTGTCGGTTCCGACCGCTCGGCGCGAACAATTTCCAAGTTCCCGGTCGTGCCGGTCCGTACTTCTCGGTGCGAACATTATATATGTAGAACGTAATATAACCTAACCTAACCCAACCTAACCTCTCGGTGGTATTATTTTACAGAAAGCCGGGCGTGTCTACTCCTACTTCTCGGTGCGAATATTATGTATATAACACAATATAACCTAACCTAATGCAACCTGGTCGCTCGGTGCGAATATTTTCTAAATTCCCAGTCGTGTCGGTTCCGACCGCTCGGCGCGAACAATTTCCAAGTTCCCGGTCGTGCCGGTCCGTACTTCTCGGTGCGAACATTATATATGTAGAACGTAATATAACCTAACCTAACCCAACCTAACCTCTCGGTGGTATTATTTTACAGAAAGCCGGGCGTGTCTACTCCTACTTCTCGGTGCGAATATTATGTATATAACACAATATAACCTAACCTAATGCAACCTGGTCGCTCGGTGCGAATATTTTCTAAATTCCCAGTCGTGTCGGTTCCGACCGCTCGGCGCGAACAATTTCCAAGTTCCCGGTCGTGCCGGTCCGTACTTCTCGGTGCGAACATTATATATGTAGAACGTAATATAACCTAACCTAACCCAACCTAACCTCTCGGTGGTATTATTTTACAGAAAGCCGGGCGTGTCTACTCCTACTTCTCGGTGCGAATATTATGTATATAACACAATATAACCTAACCTAATGCAACCTGGTCGCTCGGTGCGAATATTTTCTAAATTCCCAGTCGTGTCGGTTCCGACCGCTCGGCGCGAACAATTTCCAAGTTCCCGGTCGTGTCGGTCCCGACCGCTCGGCGCGAACAATTTCCAAGTTCCCGGTCGTGCCGGTCCGTACTTCTCGGTGCGAACATTATATATGTAGAACGTAATATAACCTAACCTAACCCAACCTAACCTCTCGGTGGTATTATTTTACAGAAAGCCGGGCGTGTCTACTCCTACTTCTCGGTGCGAATATTATGTATATAACACAATATAACCTAACCTAATGCAACCTGGTCGCTCGGTGCGAATATTTTCTAAATTCCCAGTCGTGTCGGTTCCGACCGCTCGGCGCGAACAATTTCCAAGTTCCCGGTCGTGCCGGTCCGTACTTCTCGGTGCGAACATTATATATGTAGAACGTAATATAACCTAACCTAACCCAACCTAACCTCTCGGTGGTATTATTTTACAGAAAGCCGGGCGTGTCTACTCCTACTTCTCGGTGCGAATATTATGTATATAACACAATATAACCTAACCTAATGCAACCTGGTCGCTCGGTGCGAATATTTTCTAAATTCCCAGTCGTGTCGGTTCCGACCGCTCGGCGCGAATATTTTCTAAGTCCCCGGTCGTGTCGGTCCCGACCGCTCGGCGCGAACAATTTCCAAGTTCCCGGTCGTGCCGGTCCGTACTTCTCGGTGCGAACATTATATATGTAGAACGTAATATAACCTAACCTAACCCAACCTAACCTCTCGGTGGTATTATTTTACAGAAAGCCGGGCGTGTCTACTCCTACTTCTCGGTGCGAATATTATGTATATAACACAATATAACCTAACCTAATGCAACCTGGTCGCTCGGTGCGAATATTTTCTAAATTCCCAGTCGTGTCGGTCCCGACCTCACAGCGGGAATATTTTCTAAGTCCCCGGTCGTGTCGGTCCCGACCGCCCGGCGCGAACAATTTCCAAGTTCCCGGTCGTGCCGGTCCGTACTTCTCGGTGCGAACATTATATATGTAGAACGTAATATAACCTAACCTAACCCAACCTAACCTCTCGGTGGTATTATTTTACAGAAAGCCGGGCGTGTCTACTCCTACTTCTCGGTGCGAATATTATGTATATAACACAATATAACCTAACCTAATGCAACCTGGTCGCTCGGTGCGAATATTTTCTAAATTCCCAGTCGTGTCGGTTCCGACCGCTCGGCGCGAACAATTTCCAAGTTCCCGGTCGTGCCGGTCCGTACTTCTCGGTGCGAACATTATATATGTAGAACGTAATATAACCTAACCTAACCCAACCTAACCTCTCGGTGGTATTATTTTACAGAAAGCCGGGCGTGTCTACTCCTACTTCTCGGTGCGAATATTATGTATATAACACAATATAACCTAACCTAATGCAACCTGGTCGCTCGGTGCGAATATTTTCTAAATTCCCAGTCGTGTCGGTTCCGACCGCTCGGCGCGAACAATTTCCAAGTTCCCGGTCGTGCCGGTCCGTACTTCTCGGTGCGAACATTATATATGTAGAACGTAATATAACCTAACCTAACCCAACCTAACCTCTCGGTGGTATTATTTTACAGAAAGCCGGGCGTGTCTACTCCTACTTCTCGGTGCGAATATTATGTATATAACACAATATAACCTAACCTAATGCAACCTGGTCGCTCGGTGCGAATATTTTCTAAATTCCCAGTCGTGTCGGTTCCGACCGCTCGGCGCGAACAATTTCCAAGTTCCCGGTCGTGCCGGTCCGTACTTCTCGGTGCGAACATTATATATGTAGAACGTAATATAACCTAACCTAACCCAACCTAACCTCTCGGTGGTATTATTTTACAGAAAGCCGGGCGTGTCTACTCCTACTTCTCGGTGCGAATATTATGTATATAACACAATATAACCTAACCTAATGCAACCTGGTCGCTCGGTGCGAATATTTTCTAAATTCCCAGTCGTGTCGGTTCCGACCGCTCGGCGCGAACAATTTCCATGTTCCCGGTCGTGCCGGTCCGTACTTCTCGGTGCGAACATTATATATGTAGAACGTAATATAACCTAACCTAACCCAACCTAACCTCTCGGTGGTATTATTTTACAGAAAGCCGGGCGTGTCTACTCCTACTTCTCGGTGCGAATATTATGTATATAACACAATATAACCTAACCTAATGCAACCTGGTCGCTCGGTGCGAATATTTTCTAAATTCCCAGTCGTGTCGGTTCCGACCGCTCGGCGCGAACAATTTCCAAGTTCCCGGTCGTGCCGGTCCGTACTTCTCGGTGCGAACATTATATATGTAGAACGTAATATAACCTAACCTAACCCAACCTAACCTCTCGGTGGTATTATTTTACAGAAAGCCGGGCGTGTCTACTCCTACTTCTCGGTGCGAATATTATGTATATAACACAATATAACCTAACCTAATGCAACCTGGTCGCTCGGTGCGAATATTTTCTAAATTCCCAGTCGTGTCGGTTCCGACCGCTCGGCGCGAACAATTTCCAAGTTCCCGGTCGTGCCGGTCCGTACTTCTCGGTGCGAACATTATATATGTAGAACGTAATATAACCTAACCTAACCCAACCTAACCTCTCGGTGGTATTATTTTACAGAAAGCCGGGCGTGTCTACTCCTACTTCTCGGTGCGAATATTATGTATATAACACAATATAACCTAACCTAATGCAACCTGGTCGCTCGGTGCGAATATTTTCTAAATTCCCAGTCGTGTCGGTTCCGACCGCTCGGCGCGAACAATTTCCAAGTTCCCGGTCGTGCCGGTCCGTACTTCTCGGTGCGAACATTATATATGTAGAACGTAATATAACCTAACCTAACCCAACCTAACCTCTCGGTGGTATTATTTTACAGAAAGCCGGGCGTGTCTACTCCTACTTCTCGGTGCGAATATTATGTATATAACACAATATAACCTAACCTAATGCAACCTGGTCGCTCGGTGCGAATATTTTCTAAATTCCCAGTCGTGTCGGTTCCGACCGCTCGGCGCGAACAATTTCCAAGTTCCCGGTCGTGTCGGTCCCGACCGCTCGGCGCGAACAATTTCCAAGTTCCCGGTCGTGCCGGTCCGTACTTCTCGGTGCGAACATTATATATGTAGAACGTAATATAACCTAACCTAACCCAACCTAACCTCTCGGTGGTATTATTTTACAGAAAGCCGGGCGTGTCTACTCCTACTTCTCGGTGCGAATATTATGTATATAACACAATATAACCTAACCTAATGCAACCTGGTCGCTCGGTGCGAATATTTTCTAAATTCCCAGTCGTGTCGGTTCCGACCGCTCGGCGCGAACAATTTCCAAGTTCCCGGTCGTGCCGGTCCGTACTTCTCGGTGCGAACATTATATATGTAGAACGTAATATAACCTAACCTAACCCAACCTAACCTCTCGGTGGTATTATTTTACAGAAAGCCGGGCGTGTCTACTCCTACTTCTCGGTGCGAATATTATGTATATAACACAATATAACCTAACCTAATGCAACCTGGTCGCTCGGTGCGAATATCTTCTAAATTCCCAGTCGTGTCGGTTCCGACCGCTCGGCGCGAATATTTTCTAAGTCCCCGGTCGTGTCGGTCCCGACCTCACAGCGGGAATATTTTCTAAGTCCCCGGTCGTGTCGGTCCCGACCTCACAGCGGGAATATTTTCTAAGTCCCCGGTCGTGTCGGTCCCGACCGCTCGGCGCGAATATTTTCAAAGTCCCCGGTCGTGTCGGTCCCGACCGCTCGGCGCGAACAATTTCCAAGTTCCCGGTCGTGCCGGTCCGTACTTCTCGGTGCGAGCATTATATATATAGAACGTAATATAACCTACCCTAACCCAACCTAACCTCTCGGTGGTATTATTTTACAGAAAGCCCGGCGTGTCTACTCCTACTTCTCGGTGCGAATATTATGTATATAACATAATATAACCTAACCTAATGCAACCTGGTCGCTCGGTGCGAATATTTTCTAAATTCCCAGTCGTGTCGGTTCCGACCGCTCGGCGCGAACAATTTCCAAGTTCCCGGTCGTGCCGGTCCGTACTTCTCGGTGCGAACATTATATATGTAGAACGTAATATAACCTAACCTAACCCAACCTAACCTCTCGGTGGTATTATTTTACAGAAAGCCGGGCGTGTCTACTCCTACTTCTCGGTGCGAATATTATGTATATAACACAATATAACCTAACCTAATGCAACCTGGTCGCTCGGTGCGAATATTTTCTAAATTCCCAGTCGTGTCGGTTCCGACCGCTCGGCGCGAACAATTTCCAAGTTCCCGGTCGTGCCGGTCCGTACTTCTCGGTGCGAACATTATATATGTAGAACGTAATATAACCTAACCTAACCCAACCTAACCTCTCGGTGGTATTATTTTACAGAAAGCCGGGCGTGTCTACTCCTACTTCTCGGTGCGAATATTATGTATATAACACAATATAACCTAACCTAATGCAACCTGGTCGCTCGGTGCGAATATTTTCTAAATTCCCAGTCGTGTCGGTTCCGACCGCTCGGCGCGAACAATTTCCAAGTTCCCGGTCGTGCCGGTCCGTACTTCTCGGTGCGAACATTATATATGTAGAACGTAATATAACCTAACCTAACCCAACCTAACCTCTCGGTGGTATTATTTTACAGAAAGCCGGGCGTGTCTACTCCTACTTCTCGGTGCGAATATTATGTATATAACACAATATAACCTAACCTAATGCAACCTGGTCGCTCGGTGCGAATATTTTCTAAATTCCCAGTCGTGTCGGTTCCGACCGCTCGGCGCGAACAATTTCCAAGTTCCCGGTCGTGTCGGTCCCGACCGCTCGGCGCGAACAATTTCCAAGTTCCCGGTCGTGCCGGTCCGTACTTCTCGGTGCGAACATTATATATGTAGAACGTAATATAACCTAACCTAACCCAACCTAACCTCTCGGTGGTATTATTTTACAGAAAGCCGGGCGTGTCTACTCCTACTTCTCGGTGCGAATATTATGTATATAACACAATATAACCTAACCTAATGCAACCTGGTCGCTCGGTGCGAATATTTTCTAAATTCCCAGTCGTGTCGGTTCCGACCGCTCGGCGCGAACAATTTCCAAGTTCCCGGTCGTGCCGGTCCGTACTTCTCGGTGCGAACATTATATATGTAGAACGTAATATAACCTAACCTAACCCAACCTAACCTCTCGGTGGTATTATTTTACAGAAAGCCGGGCGTGTCTACTCCTACTTCTCGGTGCGAATATTATGTATATAACACAATATAACCTAACCTAATGCAACCTGGTCGCTCGGTGCGAATATCTTCTAAATTCCCAGTCGTGTCGGTTCCGACCGCTCGGCGCGAATATTTTCTAAGTCCCCGGTCGTGTCGGTCCCGACCTCACAGCGGGAATATTTTCTAAGTCCCCGGTCGTGTCGGTCCCGACCTCACAGCGGGAATATTTTCTAAGTCCCCGGTCGTGTCGGTCCCGACCGCTCGGCGCGAATATTTTCAAAGTCCCCGGTCGTGTCGGTCCCGACCGCTCGGCGCGAACAATTTCCAAGTTCCCGGTCGTGTCGGTCCCGACCGCTCGGCGCGAACAATTTCCAAGTTCCCGGTCGTGCCGGTCCGTACTTCTCGGTGCGAACATTATATATGTAGAACGTAATATAACCTAACCTAACCCAACCTAACCTCTCGGTGGTATTATTTTACAGAAAGCCGGGCGTGTCTACTCCTACTTCTCGGTGCGAATATTATGTATATAACACAATATAACCTAACCTAATGCAACCTGGTCGCTCGGTGCGAATATTTTCTAAATTCCCAGTCGTGTCGGTTCCGACCGCTCGGCGCGAACAATTTCCAAGTTCCCGGTCGTGCCGGTCCGTACTTCTCGGTGCGAACATTATATATGTAGAACGTAATATAACCTAACCTAACCCAACCTAACCTCTCGGTGGTATTATTTTACAGAAAGCCGGGCGTGTCTACTCCTACTTCTCGGTGCGAATATTATGTATATAACACAATATAACCTAACCTAATGCAACCTGGTCGCTCGGTGCGAATATTTCCTAAATTCCCAGTCGTGTCGGTTCCGACCGCTCGGCGCGAACAATTTCCAAGTTCCCGGTCGTGCCGGTCCGTACTTCTCGGTGCGAACATTATATATGTAGAACGTAATATAACCTAACCTAACCCAACCTAACCTCTCGGTGGTATTATTTTACAGAAAGCCGGGCGTGTCTACTCCTACTTCTCGGTGCGAATATTATGTATATAACACAATATAACCTAACCTAATGCAACCTGGTCGCTCGGTGCGAATATTTTCTAAATTCCCAGTCGTGTCGGTTCCGACCGCTTGGCGCGAACAATTTCCAAGTTCCCGGTCGTGCCGGTCCGTACTTCTCGGTGCGAACATTATATATGTAGAACGTAATATAACCTAACCTAACCCAACCTAACCTCTCGGTGGTATTATTTTACAGAAAGCCGGGCGTGTCTACTCCTACTTCTCGGTGCGAATATTATGTATATAACACAATATAACCTAACCTAATGCAACCTGGTCGCTCGGTGCGAATATTTTCTAAATTCCCAGTCGTGTCGGTTCCGACCGCTCGGCGCGAACAATTTCCAAGTTCCCGGTCGTGTCGGTCCCGACCGCTCGGCGCGAACAATTTCCAAGTTCCCGGTCGTGCCGGTCCGTACTTCTCGGTGCGAACATTATATATGTAGAACGTAATATAACCTAACCTAACCCAACCTAACCTCTCGGTGGTATTATTTTACAGAAAGCCGGGCGTGTCTACTCCTACTTCTCGGTGCGAATATTATGTATATAACACAATATAACCTAACCTAATGCAACCTGGTCGCTCGGTGCGAATATTTTCTAAATTCCCAGTCGTGTCGGTTCCGACCGCTCGGCGCGAACAATTTCCAAGTTCCCGGTCGTGCCGGTCCGTACTTCTCGGTGCGAACATTATATATGTAGAACGTAATATAACCTAACCTAACCCAACCTAACCTCTCGGTGGTATTATTTTACAGAAAGCCGGGCGTGTCTACTCCTACTTCTCGGTGCGAATATTATGTATATAACACAATATAACCTAACCTAATGCAACCTGGTCGCTCGGTGCGAATATTTTCTAAATTCCCAGTCGTGTCGGTTCCGACCGCTCGGCGCGAACAATTTCCAAGTTCCCGGTCGTGCCGGTCCGTACTTCTCGGTGCGAACATTATATATGTAGAACGTAATATAACCTAACCTAACCCAACCTAACCTCTCGGTGGTATTATTTTACAGAAAGCCGGGCGTGTCTACTCCTACTTCTCGGTGCGAATATTATGTATATAACACAATATAACCTAACCTAATGCAACCTGGTCGCTCGGTGCGAATATTTTCTAAATTCCCAGTCGTGTCGGTTCCGACCGCTCGGCGCGAACAATTTCCAAGTTCCCGGTCGTGCCGGTCCGTACTTCTCGGTGCGAACATTATATATGTAGAACGTAATATAACCTAACCTAACCCAACCTAACCTCTCGGTGGTATTATTTTACAGAAAGCCGGGCGTGTCTACTCCTACTTCTCGGTGCGAATATTATGTATATAACACAATATAACCTAACCTAATGCAACCTGGTCGCTCGGTGCGAATATTTTCTAAATTCCCAGTCGTGTCGGTTCCGACCGCTCGGCGCGAACAATTTCCAAGTTCCCGGTCGTGTCGGTCCCGACCGCTCGGCGCGAACAATTTCCAAGTTCCCGGTCGTGCCGGTCCGTACTTCTCGGTGCGAACATTATATATGTAGAACGTAATATAACCTAACCTAACCCAACCTAACCTCTCGGTGGTATTATTTTACAGAAAGCCGGGCGTGTCTACTCCTACTTCTCGGTGCGAATATTATGTATATAACACAATATAACCTAACCTAATGCAACCTGGTCGCTCGGTGCGAATATTTTCTAAATTCCCAGTCGTGTCGGTTCCGACCGCTCGGCGCGAACAATTTCCAAGTTCCCGGTCGTGCCGGTCCGTACTTCTCGGTGCGAACATTATATATGTAGAACGTAATATAACCTAACCTAACCCAACCTAACCTCTCGGTGGTATTATTTTACAGAAAGCCGGGCGTGTCTACTCCTACTTCTCGGTGCGAATATTATGTATATAACACAATATAACCTAACCTAATGCAACCTGGTCGCTCGGAGCGAATATTTTCTAAATTCCCAGTCGTGTCGGTTCCGACCGCTCGGCGCGAACAATTTCCAAGTTCCCGGTCGTGCCGGTCCGTACTTCTCGGTGCGAACATTATATATGTAGAACGTAATATAACCTAACCTAACCCAACCTAACCTCTCGGTGGTATTATTTTACAGAAAGCCGGGCGTGTCTACTCCTACTTCTCGGTGCGAATATTATGTATATAACACAATATAACCTAACCTAATGCAACCTGGTCGCTCGGTGCGAATATTTTCTAAATTCCCAGTCGTGTCGGTTCCGACCGCTCGGCGCGAACAATTTCCAAGTTCCCGGTCGTGCCGGTCCGTACTTCTCGGTGCGAACATTATATATGTAGAACGTAATATAACCTAACCTAACCCAACCTAACCTCTCGGTGGTATTATTTTACAGAAAGCCGGGCGTGTCTACTCCTACTTCTCGGTGCGAATATTATGTATATAACACAATATAACCTAACCTAATGCAACCTGGTCGCTCGGTGCGAATATTTTCTAAATTCCCAGTCGTGTCGGTTCCGACCGCTTGGCGCGAACAATTTCCAAGTTCCCGGTCGTGCCGGTCCGTACTTCTCGGTGCGAACATTATATATGTAGAACGTAATATAACCTAACCTAACCCAACCTAACCTCTCGGTGGTATTATTTTACAGAAAGCCGGGCGTGTCTACTCCTACTTCTCGGTGCGAATATTATGTATATAACACAATATAACCTAACCTAATGCAACCTGGTCGCTCGGTGCGAATATTTTCTAAATTCCCAGTCGTGTCGGTTCCGACCGCTCGGCGCGAACAATTTCCAAGTTCCCGGTCGTGCCGGTCCGTACTTCTCGGTGCGAACATTATATATGTAGAACGTAATATAACCTAACCTAACCCAACCTAACCTCTCGGTGGTATTATTTTACAGAAAGCCGGGCGTGTCTACTCCTACTTCTCGGTGCGAATATTATGTATATAACACAATATAACCTAACCTAATGCAACCTGGTCGCTCGGTGCGAATATTTTCTAAATTCCCAGTCGTGTCGGTTCCGACCGCTCGGCGCGAACAATTTCCAAGTTCCCGGTCGTGCCGGTCCGTACTTCTCGGTGCGAACATTATATATGTAGAACGTAATATAACCTAACCTAACCCAACCTAACCTCTCGGTGGTATTATTTTACAGAAAGCCGGGCGTGTCTACTCCTACTTCTCGGTGCGAATATTATGTATATAACACAATATAACCTAACCTAATGCAACCTGGTCGCTCGGTGCGAATATTTTCTAAATTCCCAGTCGTGTCGGTTCCGACCGCTCGGCGCGAACAATTTCCAAGTTCCCGGTCGTGCCGGTCCGTACTTCTCGGTGCGAACATTATATATGTAGAACGTAATATAACCTAACCTAACCCAACCTAACCTCTCGGTGGTATTATTTTACAGAAAGCCGGGCGTGTCTACTCCTACTTCTCGGTGCGAATATTATGTATATAACACAATATAACCTAACCTAATGCAACCTGGTCGCTCGGTGCGAATATTTTCTAAATTCCCAGTCGTGTCGGTTCCGACCGCTCGGCGCGAACAATTTCCAAGTTCCCGGTCGTGTCGGTCCCGACCGCTCGGCGCGAACAATTTCCAAGTTCCCGGTCGTGCCGGTCCGTACTTCTCGGTGCGAACATTATATATGTAGAACGTAATATAACCTAACCTAACCCAACCTAACCTCTCGGTGGTATTATTTTACAGAAAGCCGGGCGTGTCTACTCCTACTTCTCGGTGCGAATATTATGTATATAACACAATATAACCTAACCTAATGCAACCTGGTCGCTCGGTGCGAATATTTTCTAAATTCCCAGTCGTGTCGGTTCCGACCGCTCGGCGCGAACAATTTCCAAGTTCCCGGTCGTGCCGGTCCGTACTTCTCGGTGCGAACATTATATATGTAGAACGTAATATAACCTAACCTAACCCAACCTAACCTCTCGGTGGTATTATTTTACAGAAAGCCGGGCGTGTCTACTCCTACTTCTCGGTGCGAATATTATGTATATAACACAATATAACCTAACCTAATGCAACCTGGTCGCTCGGTGCGAATATCTTCTAAATTCCCAGTCGTGTCGGTTCCGACCGCTCGGCGCGAACAATTTCCAAGTTCCCGGTCGTGCCGGTCCGTACTTCTCGTTGCGAACATTATATATGTAGAACGTAATATAACCTAACCTAACCCAACCTAACCTCTCGGTGGTATTATTTTACAGAAAGCCGGGCGTGTCTACTCCTACTTCTCGGTGCGAATATTATGTATATAACACAATATAACCTAACCTAATGCAACCTGGTCGCTCGGTGCGAATATTTTCTAAATTCCCAGTCGTGTCGGTTCCGACCGCTCGGCGCGAATATTTTCTAAGTCCCCGGTCGTGTCGGTCCCGACCTCACAGCGGGAATATTTTCTAAGTCCCCGGTCGTGTCGGTCCCGACCGCTCGGCGCGAATATTTTCAAAGTCCCCGGTCGTGTCGGTCCCGACCGCTCGGCGCGAACAATTTCCAAGTTCCCGGTCGTGCCGGTCCGTACTTCTCGGTGCGAACATTATATATGTAGAACGTAATATAACCTAACCTAACCCAACCTAACCTCTCGGTGGTATTATTTTACAGAAAGCCGGGCGTGTCTACTCCTACTTCTCGGTGCGAATATTATGTATATAACACAATATAACCTAACCTAATGCAACCTGGTCGCTCGGTGCGAATATTTTCTAAATTCCCAGTCGTGTCGGTTCCGACCGCTCGGCGCGAACAATTTCCAAGTTCCCGGTCGTGCCGGTCCGTACTTCTCGGTGCGAACATTATATATGTAGAACGTAATATAACCTAACCTAACCCAACCTAACCTCTCGGTGGTATTATTTTACAGAAAGCCGGGCGTGTCTACTCCTACTTCTCGGTGCGAATATTATGTATATAACACAATATAACCTAACCTAATGCAACCTGGTCGCTCGGTGCGAATATTTTCTAAATTCCCAGTCGTGTCGGTTCCGACCGCTCGGCGCGAACAATTTCCAAGTTCCCGGTCGTGCCGGTCCGTACTTCTCGGTGCGAACATTATATATGTAGAACGTAATATAACCTAACCTAACCCAACCTAACCTCTCGGTGGTATTATTTTACAGAAAGCCGGGCGTGTCTACTCCTACTTCTCGGTGCGAATATTATGTATATAACACAATATAACCTAACCTAATGCAACCTGGTCGCTCGGTGCGAATATTTTCTAAATTCCCAGTCGTGTCGGTCCCGACCGCTCGGCGCGAACAATTTCCAAGTTCCCGGTCGTGCCGGTCCGTACTTCTCGGTGCGAGCATTATATATATAGAACGTAATATAACCTACCCTAACCCAACCTAACCTCTCGGTGGTATTATTTTACAGAAAGCCCGGCGTGTCTACTCCTACTTCTCGGTGCGAATATTATGTATATAACATAATATAACCTAACCTAATGCAACCTGGGCGCTCGGTGCGAATATTTTCTAAATTCCCAGTCGTGTCGGTTCCGACCGCTCGGCGCGAACAATTTCCAAGTTCCCGGTCGTGCCGGTCCGTACTTCTCGGTGCGAACATTATATATGTAGAACGTAATATAACCTAACCTAACCCAACCTAACCTCTCGGTGGTATTATTTTACAGAAAGCCGGGCGTGTCTACTCCTACTTCTCGGTGCGAATATTATGTATATAACACAATATAACCTAACCTAATGCAACCTGGTCGCTCGGTGCGAATATTTTCTAAATTCCCAGTCGTGTCGGTTCCGACCGCTCGGCGCGAACAATTTCCAAGTTCCCGGTCGTGCCGGTCCGTACTTCTCGGTGCGAACATTATATATGTAGAACGTAATATAACCTAACCTAACCCAACCTAACCTCTCGGTGGTATTATTTTACAGAAAGCCGGGCGTGTCTACTCCTACTTCTCGGTGCGAATATTATGTATATAACACAATATAACCTAACCTAATGCAACCTGGTCGCTCGGTGCGAATATTTTCTAAATTCCCAGTCGTGTCGGTTCCGACCGCTCGGCGCGAACAATTTCCAAGTTCCCGGTCGTGCCGGTCCGTACTTCTCGGTGCGAACATTATATATGTAGAACGTAATATAACCTAACCTAACCCAACCTAACCTCTCGGTGGTATTATTTTACAGAAAGCCGGGCGTGTCTACTCCTACTTCTCGGTGCGAATATTATGTATATAACACAATATAACCTAACCTAATGCAACCTGGTCGCTCGGTGCGAATATTTTCTAAATTCCCAGTCGTGTCGGTCCCGACCGCTCGGCGCGAACAATTTCCAAGTTCCCGGTCGTGCCGGTCCGTACTTCTCGGTGCGAGCATTATATATATAGAACGTAATATAACCTACCCTAACCCAACCTAACCTCTCGGTGGTATTATTTTACAGAAAGCCCGGCGTGTCTACTCCTACTTCTCGGTGCGAATATTATGTATATAACATAATATAACCTAACCTAATGCAACCTGGTCGCTCGGTGCGAATATTTTCTAAATTCCCAGTCGTGTCGGTTCCGACCGCTCGGCGCGAACAATTTCCAAGTTCCCGGTCGTGCCGGTCCGTACTTCTCGGTGCGAACATTATATATGTAGAACGTAATATAACCTAACCTAACCCAACCTAACCTCTCGGTGGTATTATTTTACAGAAAGCCGGGCGTGTCTACTCCTACTTCTCGGTGCGAATATTATGTATATAACACAATATAACCTAACCTAATGCAACCTGGTCGCTCGGTGCGAATATTTTCTAAATTCCCAGTCGTGTCGGTTCCGACCGCTCGGCGCGAACAATTTCCAAGTTCCCGGTCGTGCCGGTCCGTACTTCTCGGTGCGAACATTATATATGTAGAACGTAATATAACCTAACCTAACCCAACCTAACCTCTCGGTGGTATTATTTTACAGAAAGCCGGGCGTGTCTACTCCTACTTCTCGGTGCGAATATTATGTATATAACACAATATAACCTAACCTAATGCAACCTGGTCGCTCGGGGCGAATATTTTCTAAATTCCCAGTCGTGTCGGTTCCGACCGCTCGGCGCGAACAATTTCCAAGTTCCCGGTCGTGCCGGTCCGTACTTCTCGGTGCGAACATTATATATGTAGAACGTAATATAACCTAACCTAACCCAACCTAACCTCTCGGTGGTATTATTTTACAGAAAGCCGGGCGTGTCTACTCCTACTTCTCGGTGCGAATATTATGTATATAACACAATATAACCTAACCTAATGCAACCTGGTCGCTCGGTGCGAATATTTTCTAAATTCCCAGTCGTGTCGGTTCCGACCGCTCGGCGCGAACAATTTCCAAGTTCCCGGTCGTGCCGGTCCGTACTTCTCGGTGCGAACATTATATATGTAGAACGTAATATAACCTAACCTAACCCAACCTAACCTCTCGGTGGTATTATTTTACAGAAAGCCGGGCGTGTCTACTCCTACTTCTCGGTGCGAATATTATGTATATAACACAATATAACCTAACCTAATGCAACCTGGTCGCTCGGTGCGAATATTTTCTAAATTCCCAGTCGTGTCGGTTCCGACCGCTCGGCGCGAACAATTTCCAAGTTCCCGGTCGTGCCGGTCCGTACTTCTCGGTGCGAACATTATATATGTAGAACGTAATATAACCTAACCTAACCCAACCTAACCTCTCGGTGGTATTATTTTACAGAAAGCCGGGCGTGTCTACTCCTACTTCTCGGTGCGAATATTATGTATATAACACAATATAACCTAACCTAATGCAACCTGGTCGCTCGGTGCGAATATTTTCTAAATTCCCAGTCGTGTCGGTCCCGACCGCTCGGCGCGAACAATTTCCAAGTTCCCGGTCGTGCCGGTCCGTACTTCTCGGTGCGAGCATTATATATATAGAACGTAATATAACCTACCCTAACCCAACCTAACCTCTCGGTGGTATTATTTTACAGAAAGCCCGGCGTGTCTACTCCTACTTCTCGGTGCGAATATTATGTATATAACATAATATAACCTAACCTAATGCAACCTGGGCGCTCGGTGCGAATATTTTCTAAATTCCCAGTCGTGTCGGTTCCGACCGCTCGGCGCGAACAATTTCCAAGTTCCCGGTCGTGCCGGTCCGTACTTCTCGGTGCGAACATTATATATGTAGAACGTAATATAACCTAACCTAACCCAACCTAACCTCTCGGTGGTATTATTTTACAGAAAGCCGGGCGTGTCTACTCCTACTTCTCGGTGCGAATATTATGTATATAACACAATATAACCTAACCTAATGCAACCTGGTCGCTCGGTGCGAATATTTTCTAAATTCCCAGTCGTGTCGGTTCCGACCGCTCGGCGCGAACAATTTCCAAGTTCCCGGTCGTGCCGGTCCGTACTTCTCGGTGCGAACATTATATATGTAGAACGTAATATAACCTAACCTAACCCAACCTAACCTCTCGGTGGTATTATTTTACAGAAAGCCGGGCGTGTCTACTCCTACTTCTCGGTGCGAATATTATGTATATAACACAATATAACCTAACCTAATGCAACCTGGTCGCTCGGTGCGAATATTTTCTAAATTCCCAGTCGTGTCGGTCCCGACCGCTCGGCGCGAACAATTTCCAAGTTCCCGGTCGTGCCGGTCCGTACTTCTCGGTGCGAGCATTATATATATAGAACGTAATATAACCTACCCTAACCCAACCTAACCTCTCGGTGGTATTATTTTACAGAAAGCCCGGCGTGTCTACTCCTACTTCTCGGTGCGAATATTATGTATATAACATAATATAACCTAACCTAATGCAACCTGGTCGCTCGGTGCGAATATTTTCTAAATTCCCAGTCGTGTCGGTTCCGACCGCTCGGCGCGAACAATTTCCAAGTTCCCGGTCGTGCCGGTCCGTACTTCTCGGTGCGAACATTATATATGTAGAACGTAATATAACCTAACCTAACCCAACCTAACCTCTCGGTGGTATTATTTTACAGAAAGCCGGGCGTGTCTACTCCTACTTCTCGGTGCGAATATTATGTATATAACACAATATAACCTAACCTAATGCAACCTGGTCGCTCGGTGCGAATATTTTCTAAATTCCCAGTCGTGTCGGTTCCGACCGCTCGGCGCGAACAATTTCCAAGTTCCCGGTCGTGCCGGTCCGTACTTCTCGGTGCGAACATTATATATGTAGAACGTAATATAACCTAACCTAACCCAAACTAACCTCTCGGTGGTATTAGTTTACAGAAAGCCGGGCGTGTCTACTCCTACTTCTCGGTGCGAATATTATGTATATAACATAATATAACCTAACCTAATGCAACCTGGTCGCTCGGTGCGAATATTTTCTAAATTCCCAGTCGTGTCGGTTCCGACCGCTCGGCGCGAATATTTTCTAAGTCCCCGGTCGTGTCGGTCCCGACCTCACAGCGGGAATATTTTCTAAGTCCCCGGTCGTGTCGGTCCCGACCGCTCGGTGCGAATATTTTCTAAATTCCCAGTCGTGTCGGTTCCGACCGCTCGGCGCGAACAATTTCCAAGTTCCCGGTCGTGCCGGTCCGTACTTCTCGGTGCGAACATTATATATGTAGAACGTAATATAACCTAACCTAACCCAACCTAACCTCTCGGTGGTATTATTTTACAGAAAGCCGGGCGTGTCTACTCCTACTTCTCGGTGCGAATATTATGTATATAACACAATATAACCTAACCTAATGCAACCTGGTCGCTCGGTGCGAATATTTTCTAAATTCCCAGTCGTGTCGGTTCCGACCGCTCGGCGCGAACAATTTCCAAGTTCCCGGTCGTGCCGGTCCGTACTTCTCGGTGCGAACATTATATATGTAGAACGTAATATAACCTAACCTAACCCAACCTAACCTCTCGGTGGTATTATTTTACAGAAAGCCGGGCGTGTCTACTCCTACTTCTCGGTGCGAATATTATGTATATAACACAATATAACCTAACCTAATGCAACCTGGTCGCTCGGTGCGAATATTTTCTAAATTCCCAGTCGTGTCGGTCCCGACCGCTCGGCGCGAACAATTTCCAAGTTCCCGGTCGTGCCGGTCCGTACTTCTCGGTGCGAGCATTATATATATAGAACGTAATATAACCTACCCTAACCCAACCTAACCTCTCGGTGGTATTATTTTACAGAAAGCCCGGCGTGTCTACTCCTACTTCTCGGTGCGAATATTATGTATATAACATAATATAACCTAACCTAATGCAACCTGGTCGCTCGGTGCGAATATTTTCTAAATTCCCAGTCGTGTCGGTTCCGACCGCTCGGCGCGAACAATTTCCAAGTTCCCGGTCGTGCCGGTCCGTACTTCTCGGTGCGAACATTATATATGTAGAACGTAATATAACCTAACCTAACCCAACCTAACCTCTCGGTGGTATTATTTTACAGAAATCCGGGCGTGTCTACTCCTACTTCTCGGTGCGAATATTATGTATATAACACAATATAACCTAACCTAATGCAACCTGGTCGCTCGGCGCGAATATTTTCAAAGTCCCCGGTCGTGTCGGTCCCGACCGCTCGGCGCGAACAATTTCCAAGTTCCCGGTCGTGCCGGTCCGTACTTCTCGGTGCGAACATTATATATATAGAACGTAATATAACCTACCCTAACCCAACCTAACCTCTCGGTGGTATTATTTTACAGAAAGCCGGGCGTGTCTACTCCTACTTCTCGGTGCGAATATTATGTATATAACACAATATAACCTAACCTAATGCAACCTGGTCGCTCGGTGCGAATATTTTCTAAATTCCCAGTCGTGTCGGTCCCGACCGCTCGGCGCGAACAATTTCCAAGTTCCCGGTCGTGCCGGTCCGTACTTCTCGGTGCGAGCATTATATATATAGAACGTAATATAACCTACCCTAACCCAACCTAACCTCTCGGTGGTATTATTTTACAGAAAGCCCGGCGTGTCTACTCCTACTTCTCGGTGCGAATATTATGTATATAACATAATATAACCTAACCTAATGCAACCTGGTCGCTCGGTGCGAATATTTTCTAAATTCCCAGTCGTGTCGGTTCCGACCGCTCGGCGCGAACAATTTCCAAGTTCCCGGTCGTGCCGGTCCGTACTTCTCGGTGCGAGCATTATATATATAGAACGTAATATAACCTACCCTAACCCAACCTAACCTCTCGGTGGTATTATTTTACAGAAAGCCCGGCGTGTCTACTCCTACTTCTCGGTGCGAATATTATGTATATAACATAATATAACCTAACCTAATGCAACCTGGTCGCTCGGTGCGAATATTTTCTAAATTCCCAGTCGTGTCGGTTCCGACCGCTCGGCGCGAACAATTTCCAAGTTCCCGGTCGTGCCGGTCCGTACTTCTCGGTGCGAACATTATATATGTAGAACGTAATATAACCTAACCTAACCCAACCTAACCTCTCGGTGGTATTATTTTACAGAAAGCCGGGCGTGTCTACTCCTACTTCTCGGTGCGAATATTATGTATATAACACAATATAACCTAACCTAATGCAACCTGGTCGCTCGGTGCGAATATTTTCTAAATTCCCAGTCGTGTCGGTTCCGACTGCTCGGCGCGAACAATTTCCAAGTTCCCGGTCGTGCCGGTCCGTACTTCTCGGTGCGAACATTATATATGTAGAACGTAATATAACCTAACCTAACCCAAACTAACCTCTCGGTGGTATTATTTTACAGAAAGCCGGGCGTGTCTACTCCTACTTCTCGGTGCGAATATTATGTATATAACATAATATAACCTAACCTAATGCAACCTGGTCGCTCGGTGCGAATATTTTCTAAATTCCCAGTCGTGTCGGTTCCGACCGCTCGGCGCGAATATTTTCTAAGTCCCCGGTCGTGTCGGTCCCGACCTCACAGCGGGAATATTTTCTAAGTCCCCGGTCGTGTCGGTCCCGACCGCTCGGCGCGAATATTTTCAAAGTCCCCGGTCGTGTCGGTCCCGACCGCTCGGCGCGAACAATTTCCAAGTTCCCGGTCGTGCCGGTCCGTACTTCTCGGTGCGAACATTATATATGTAGAACGTAATATAACCTAACCTAACCCAACCTAACCTCTCGGTGGTATTATTTTACAGAAAGCCGGGCGTGTCTACTCCTACTTCTCGGTGCGAATATTATGTATATAACACAATATAACCTAACCTAATGCAACCTGGTCGCTCGGTGCGAATATTTTCTAAATTCCCAGTCGTGTCGGTTCCGACCGCTCGGCGCGAATATTTTCTAAGTCCCCGGTCGTGTCGGTCCCGACCTCACAGCGGGAATATTTTCTAAGTCCCCGGTCGTGTCGGTCCCGACCGCTCGGCGCGAATATTTTCAAAGTCCCCGGTCGTGTCGGTCCCGACCGCTCGGCGCGAACAATTTCCAAGTTCCCGGTCGTGCCGGTCCGTACTTCTCGGTGCGAACATTATATATGTAGAACGTAATATAACCTAACCTAACCCAACCTAACCTCTCGGTGGTATTATTTTACAGAAAGCCGGGCGTGTCTACTCCTACTTCTCGGTGCGAATATTATGTATATAACACAATATAACCTAACCTAATGCAACCTGGTCGCTCGGTGCGAATATTTTCTAAATTCCCAGTCGTGTCGGTTCCGACCGCTCGGCGCGAACAATTTCCAAGTTCCCGGTCGTGCCGGTCCGTACTTCTCGGTGCGAACATTATATATGTAGAACGTAATATAACCTAACCTAACCCAACCTAACCTCTCGGTGGTATTATTTTACAGAAAGCCGGGCGTGTCTACTCCTACTTCTCGGTGCGAATATTATGTATATAACACAATATAACCTAACCTAATGCAACCTGGTCGCTCGGTGCGAATATTTTCTAAATTCCCAGTCGTGTCGGTTCCGACCGCTCGGCGCGAACAATTTCCAAGTTCCCGGTCGTGCCGGTCCGTACTTCTCGGTGCGAACATTATATATGTAGAACGTAATATAACCTAACCTAACCCAACCTAACCTCTCGGTGGTATTATTTTACAGAAAGCCGGGCGTGTCTACTCCTACTTCTCGGTGCGAATATTATGTATATAACACAATATAACCTAACCTAATGCAACCTGGTCGCTCGGTGCGAATATTTTCTAAATTCCCAGTCGTGTCGGTTCCGACCGCTCGGCGCGAACAATTTCCAAGTTCCCGGTCGTGCCGGTCCGTACTTCTCGGTGCGAACATTATATATGTAGAACGTAATATAACCTAACCTAACCCAACCTAACCTCTCGGTGGTATTATTTTACAGAAAGCCGGGCGTGTCTACTCCTACTTCTCGGTGCGAATATTATGTATATAACACAATATAACCTAACCTAATGCAACCTGGTCGCTCGGTGCGAATATTTTCTAAATTCCCAGTCGTGTCGGTTCCGACCGCTCGGCGCGAACAATTTCCAAGTTCCCGGTCGTGCCGTTCCGTACTTCTCGGTGCGAACATTATATATGTAGAACGTAATATAACCTAACCTAACCCAACCTAACCTCTCGGTGGTATTATTTTACAGAAAGCCGGGCGTGTCTTCTCCTACTTCTCGGTGCGAATATTATGTATATAACACAATATAACCTAACCTAATGCAACCTGGTCGCTCGGTGCGAATATTTTCTAAATTCCCAGTCGTGTCGGTCCCGACCGCTCGGCGCGAACAATTTCCAAGTTCCCGGTCGTGCCGGTCCGTACTTCTCGGTGCGAGCATTATATATATAGAACGTAATATAACCTACCCTAACCCAACCTAACCTCTCGGTGGTATTATTTTACAGAAAGCCCGGCGTGTCTACTCCTACTTCTCGGTGCGAATATTATGTATATAACATAATATAACCTAACCTAATGCAACCTGGGCGCTCGGTGCGAATATTTTCTAAATTCCCAGTCGTGTCGGTTCCGACCGCTCGGCGCGAACAATTTCCAAGTTCCCGGTCGTGCCGGTCCGTACTTCTCGGTGCGAACATTATATATGTAGAACGTAATATAACCTAACCTAACCCAACCTAACCTCTCGGTGGTATTATTTTACAGAAAGCCGGGCGTGTCTACTCCTACTTCTCGGTGCGAATATTATGTATATAACACAATATAACCTAACCTAATGCAACCTGGTCGCTCGGTGCGAATATTTTCTAAATTCCCAGTCGTGTCGGTTCCGACCGCTCGGCGCGAACAATTTCCAAGTTCCCGGTCGTGCCGGTCCGTACTTCTCGGTGCGAACATTATATATGTAGAACGTAATATAACCTAACCTAACCCAACCTAACCTCTCGGTGGTATTATTTTACAGAAAGCCGGGCGTGTCTACTCCTACTTCTCGGTGCGAATATTATGTATATAACACAATATAACCTAACCTAATGCAACCTGGTCGCTCGGTGCGAATATTTTCTAAATTCCCAGTCGTGTCGGTCCCGACCGCTCGGCGCGAACAATTTCCAAGTTCCCGGTCGTGCCGGTCCGTACTTCTCGGTGCGAGCATTATATATATAGAACGTAATATAACCTACCCTAACCCAACCTAACCTCTCGGTGGTATTATTTTACAGAAAGCCCGGCGTGTCTACTCCTACTTCTCGGTGCGAATATTATGTATATAACATAATATAACCTAACCTAATGCAACCTGGGCGCTCGGTGCGAATATTTTCTAAATTCCCAGTCGTGTCGGTTCCGACCGCTCGGCGCGAACAATTTCCAAGTTCCCGGTCGTGCCGGTCCGTACTTCTCGGTGCGAACATTATATATGTAGAACGTAATATAACCTAACCTAACCCAACCTAACCTCTCGGTGGTATTATTTTACAGAAAGCCGGGCGTGTCTACTCCTACTTCTCGGTGCGAATATTATGTATATAACACAATATAACCTAACCTAATGCAACCTGGTCGCTCGGTGCGAATATTTTCTAAATTCCCAGTCGTGTCGGTTCCGACCGCTCGGCGCGAACAATTTCCAAGTTCCCGGTCGTGCCGGTCCGTACTTCTCGGTGCGAACATTATATATGTAGAACGTAATATAACCTAACCTAACCCAACCTAACCTCTCGGTGGTATTATTTTACAGAAAGCCGGGCGTGTCTACTCCTACTTCTCGGTGCGAATATTATGTATATAACACAATATAACCTAACCTAATGCAACCTGGTCGCTCGGTGCGAATATTTTCTAAATTCCCAGTCGTGTCGGTCCCGACCGCTCGGCGCGAACAATTTCCAAGTTCCCGGTCGTGCCGGTCCGTACTTCTCGGTGCGAGCATTATATATATAGAACGTAATATAACCTACCCTAACCCAACCTAACCTCTCGGTGGTATTATTTTACAGAAAGCCCGGCGTGTCTACTCCTACTTCTCGGTGCGAATATTATGTATATAACATAATATAACCTAACCTAATGCAACCTGGTCGCTCGGTGCGAATATTTTCTAAATTCCCAGTCGTGTCGGTTCCGACCGCTCGGCGCGAACAATTTCCAAGTTCCCGGTCGTGCCGGTCCGTACTTCTCGGTGCGAACATTATATATGTAGAACGTAATATAACCTAACCTAACCCAACCTAACCTCTCGGTGGTATTATTTTACAGAAAGCCGGGCGTGTCTACTCCTACTTCTCGGTGCGAATATTATGTATATAACACAATATAACCTAACCTAATGCAACCTGGTCGCTCGGTGCGAATATTTTCTAAATTCCCAGTCGTGTCGGTTCCGACCGCTCGGCGCGAACAATTTCCAAGTTCCCGGTCGTGCCGGTCCGTACTTCTCGGTGCGAACATTATATATGTAGAACGTAATATAACCTAACCTAACCCAACCTAACCTCTCGGTGGTATTATTTTACAGAAAGCCGGGCGTGTCTACTCCTACTTCTCGGTGCGAATATTATGTATATAACACAATATAACCTAACCTAATGCAACCTGGTCGCTCGGTGCGAATATTTTCTAAATTCCCAGTCGTGTCGGTCCCGACCGCTCGGCGCGAACAATTTCCAAGTTCCCGGTCGTGCCGGTCCGTACTTCTCGGTGCGAGCATTATATATATAGAACGTAATATAACCTACCCTAACCCAACCTAACCTCTCGGTGGTATTATTTTACAGAAAGCCCGGCGTGTCTACTCCTACTTCTCGGTGCGAATATTATGTATATAACACAATATAACCTAACCTAATGCAACCTGGTCGCTCGGTGCGAATATTTTCTAAATTCCCAGTCGTGTCGGTTCCGACCGCTCGGCGCGAACAATTTCCAAGTTCCCGGTCGTGCCGGTCCGTACTTCTCGGTGCGAACATTATATATGTAGAACGTAATATAACCTAACCTAACCCAACCTAACCTCTCGGTGGTATTATTTTACAGAAAGCCGGGCGTGTCTTCTCCTACTTCTCGGTGCGAATATTATGTATATAACACAATATAACCTAACCTAATGCAACCTGGTCGCTCGGTGCGAATATTTTCTAAATTCCCAGTCGTGTCGGTTCCGACTGCTCGGCGCGAACAATTTCCAAGTTCCCGGTCGTGCCGGTCCGTACTTCTCGGTGCGAACATTATATATGTAGAACGTAATATAACCTAACCTAACCCAAACTAACCTCTCGGTGGTATTAGTTTACAGAAAGCCGGGCGTGTCTACTCCTACTTCTCGGTGCGAATATTATGTATATAACACAATATAACCTAACCTAATGCAACCTGGTCGCTCGGTGCGAATATTTTCTAAATTCCCAGTCGTGTCGGTTCCGACCGCTCGGCGCGAACAATTTCCAAGTTCCCGGTCGTGCCGGTCCGTACTTCTCGGTGCGAACATTATATATGTAGAACGTAATATAACCTAACCTAACCCAACCTAACCTCTCGGTGGTATTATTTTACAGAAAGCCGGGCGTGTCTACTCCTACTTCTCGGTGCGAATATTATGTATATAACACAATATAACCTAACCTAATGCAACCTGGTCGCTCGGTGCGAATATTTTCTAAATTCCCAGTCGTGTCGGTTCCGACCGCTCGGCGCGAACAATTTCCAAGTTCCCGGTCGTGCCGGTCCGTACTTCTCGGTGCGAACATTATATATGTAGAACGTAATATAACCTAACCTAACCCAACCTAACCTCTCGGTGGTATTATTTTACAGAAAGCCGGGCGTGTCTACTCCTACTTCTCGGTGCGAATATTATGTATATAACACAATATAACCTAACCTAATGCAACCTGGTCGCTCGGTGCGAATATTTTCTAAATTCCCAGTCGTGTCGGTTCCGACCGCTCGGCGCGAACAATTTCCAAGTTCCCGGTCGTGCCGGTCCGTACTTCTCGGTGCGAACATTATATATGTAGAACGTAATATAACCTAACCTAACCCAACCTAACCTCTCGGTGGTATTATTTTACAGAAAGCCGGGCGTGTCTACTCCTACTTCTCGGTGCGAATATTATGTATATAACACAATATAACCTAACCTAATGCAACCTGGTCGCTCGGTGCGAATATTTTCTAAATTCCCAGTCGTGTCGGTTCCGACCGCTCGGCGCGAACAATTTCCAAGTTCCCGGTCGTGCCGGTCCGTACTTCTCGGTGCGAACATTATATATGTAGAACGTAATATAACCTAACCTAACCCAACCTAACCTCTCGGTGGTATTATTTTACAGAAAGCCGGGCGTGTCTTCTCCTACTTCTCGGTGCGAATATTATGTATATAACACAATATAACCTAACCTAATGCAACCTGGTCGCTCGGTGCGAATATTTTCTAAATTCCCAGTCGTGTCGGTCCCGACCGCTCGGCGCGAACAATTTCCAAGTTCCCGGTCGTGCCGGTCCGTACTTCTCGGTGCGAGCATTATATATATAGAACGTAATATAACCTACCCTAACCCAACCTAACCTCTCGGTGGTATTATTTTACAGAAAGCCCGGCGTGTCTACTCCTACTTCTCGGTGCGAATATTATGTATATAACATAATATAACCTAACCTAATGCAACCTGGGCGCTCGGTGCGAATATTTTCTAAATTCCCAGTCGTGTCGGTTCCGACCGCTCGGCGCGAACAATTTCCAAGTTCCCGGTCGTGCCGGTCCGTACTTCTCGGTGCGAACATTATATATGTAGAACGTAATATAACCTAACCTAACCCAACCTAACCTCTCGGTGGTATTATTTTACAGAAAGCCGGGCGTGTCTACTCCTACTTCTCGGTGCGAATATTATGTATATAACACAATATAACCTAACCTAATGCAACCTGGTCGCTCGGTGCGAATATTTTCTAAATTCCCAGTCGTGTCGGTTCCGACCGCTCGGCGCGAACAATTTCCAAGTTCCCGGTCGTGCCGGTCCGTACTTCTCGGTGCGAACATTATATATGTAGAACGTAATATAACCTAACCTAACCCAACCTAACCTCTCGGTGGTATTATTTTACAGAAAGCCGGGCGTGTCTACTCCTACTTCTCGGTGCGAATATTATGTATATAACACAATATAACCTAACCTAATGCAACCTGGTCGCTCGGTGCGAATATTTTCTAAATTCCCAGTCGTGTCGGTCCCGACCGCTCGGCGCGAACAATTTCCAAGTTCCCGGTCGTGCCGGTCCGTACTTCTCGGTGCGAGCATTATATATATAGAACGTAATATAACCTACCCTAACCCAACCTAACCTCTCGGTGGTATTATTTTACAGAAAGCCCGGCGTGTCTACTCCTACTTCTCGGTGCGAATATTATGTATATAACATAATATAACCTAACCTAATGCAACCTGGTCGCTCGGTGCGAATATTTTCTAAATTCCCAGTCGTGTCGGTTCCGACCGCTCGGCGCGAACAATTTCCAAGTTCCCGGTCGTGCCGGTCCGTACTTCTCGGTGCGAACATTATATATGTAGAACGTAATATAACCTAACCTAACCCAACCTAACCTCTCGGTGGTATTATTTTACAGAAATCCGGGCGTGTCTACTCCTACTTCTCGGTGCGAATATTATGTATATAACACAATATAACCTAACCTAATGCAACCTGGTCGCTCGGCGCGAATATTTTCAAAGTCCCCGGTCGTGTCGGTCCCGACCGCTCGGCGCGAACAATTTCCAAGTTCCCGGTCGTGCCGGTCCGTACTTCTCGGTGCGAACATTATATATATAGAACGTAATATAACCTACCCTAACCCAACCTAACCTCTCGGTGGTATTATTTTACAGAAAGCCGGGCGTGTCTACTCCTACTTCTCGGTGCGAATATTATGTATATAACACAATATAACCTAACCTAATGCAACCTGGTCGCTCGGTGCGAATATTTTCTAAATTCCCAGTCGTGTCGGTCCCGACCGCTCGGCGCGAACAATTTCCAAGTTCCCGGTCGTGCCGGTCCGTACTTCTCGGTGCGAGCATTATATATATAGAACGTAATATAACCTACCCTAACCCAACCTAACCTCTCGGTGGTATTATTTTACAGAAAGCCCGGCGTGTCTACTCCTACTTCTCGGTGCGAATATTATGTATATAACATAATATAACCTAACCTAATGCAACCTGGTCGCTCGGTGCGAATATTTTCTAAATTCCCAGTCGTGTCGGTTCCGACCGCTCGGCGCGAACAATTTCCAAGTTCCCGGTCGTGCCGGTCCGTACTTCTCGGTGCGAGCATTATATATATAGAACGTAATATAACCTACCCTAACCCAACCTAACCTCTCGGTGGTATTATTTTACAGAAAGCCCGGCGTGTCTACTCCTACTTCTCGGTGCGAATATTATGTATATAACATAATATAACCTAACCTAATGCAACCTGGTCGCTCGGTGCGAATATTTTCTAAATTCCCAGTCGTGTCGGTTCCGACCGCTCGGCGCGAACAATTTCCAAGTTCCCGGTCGTGCCGGTCCGTACTTCTCGGTGCGAACATTATATATGTAGAACGTAATATAACCTAACCTAACCCAACCTAACCTCTCGGTGGTATTATTTTACAGAAAGCCGGGCGTGTCTACTCCTACTTCTCGGTGCGAATATTATGTATATAACACAATATAACCTAACCTAATGCAACCTGGTCGCTCGGTGCGAATATTTTCTAAATTCCCAGTCGTGTCGGTTCCGACTGCTCGGCGCGAACAATTTCCAAGTTCCCGGTCGTGCCGGTCCGTACTTCTCGGTGCGAACATTATATATGTAGAACGTAATATAACCTAACCTAACCCAAACTAACCTCTCGGTGGTATTATTTTACAGAAAGCCGGGCGTGTCTACTCCTACTTCTCGGTGCGAATATTATGTATATAACATAATATAACCTAACCTAATGCAACCTGGTCGCTCGGTGCGAATATTTTCTAAATTCCCAGTCGTGTCGGTTCCGACCGCTCGGCGCGAATATTTTCTAAGTCCCCGGTCGTGTCGGTCCCGACCTCACAGCGGGAATATTTTCTAAGTCCCCGGTCGTGTCGGTCCCGACCGCTCGGCGCGAATATTTTCAAAGTCCCCGGTCGTGTCGGTCCCGACCGCTCGGCGCGAACAATTTCCAAGTTCCCGGTCGTGCCGGTCCGTACTTCTCGGTGCGAACATTATATATGTAGAACGTAATATAACCTAACCTAACCCAACCTAACCTCTCGGTGGTATTATTTTACAGAAAGCCGGGCGTGTCTACTCCTACTTCTCGGTGCGAATATTATGTATATAACACAATATAACCTAACCTAATGCAACCTGGTCGCTCGGTGCGAATATTTTCTAAATTCCCAGTCGTGTCGGTTCCGACCGCTCGGCGCGAATATTTTCTAAGTCCCCGGTCGTGTCGGTCCCGACCTCACAGCGGGAATATTTTCTAAGTCCCCGGTCGTGTCGGTCCCGACCGCTCGGCGCGAATATTTTCAAAGTCCCCGGTCGTGTCGGTCCCGACCGCTCGGCGCGAACAATTTCCAAGTTCCCGGTCGTGCCGGTCCGTACTTCTCGGTGCGAACATTATATATGTAGAACGTAATATAACCTAACCTAACCCAACCTAACCTCTCGGTGGTATTATTTTACAGAAAGCCGGGCGTGTCTACTCCTACTTCTCGGTGCGAATATTATGTATATAACACAATATAACCTAACCTAATGCAACCTGGTCGCTCGGTGCGAATATTTTCTAAATTCCCAGTCGTGTCGGTTCCGACCGCTCGGCGCGAACAATTTCCAAGTTCCCGGTCGTGCCGGTCCGTACTTCTCGGTGCGAACATTATATATGTAGAACGTAATATAACCTAACCTAACCCAACCTAACCTCTCGGTGGTATTATTTTACAGAAAGCCGGGCGTGTCTACTCCTACTTCTCGGTGCGAATATTATGTATATAACACAATATAACCTAACCTAATGCAACCTGGTCGCTCGGTGCGAATATTTTCTAAATTCCCAGTCGTGTCGGTTCCGACCGCTCGGCGCGAACAATTTCCAAGTTCCCGGTCGTGCCGGTCCGTACTTCTCGGTGCGAACATTATATATGTAGAACGTAATATAACCTAACCTAACCCAACCTAACCTCTCGGTGGTATTATTTTACAGAAAGCCGGGCGTGTCTACTCCTACTTCTCGGTGCGAATATTATGTATATAACACAATATAACCTAACCTAATGCAACCTGGTCGCTAGGTGCGAATATTTTCTAAATTCCCAGTCGTGTCGGTTCCGACCGCTCGGCGCGAACAATTTCCAAGTTCCCGGTCGTGCCGGTCCGTACTTCTCGGTGCGAACATTATATATGTAGAACGTAATATAACCTAACCTAACCCAACCTAACCTCTCGGTGGTATTATTTTACAGAAAGCCGGGCGTGTCTACTCCTACTTCTCGGTGCGAATATTATGTATATAACACAATATAACCTAACCTAATGCAACCTGGTCGCTCGGTGCGAATATTTTCTAAATTCCCAGTCGTGTCGGTTCCGACCGCTCGGCGCGAACAATTTCCAAGTTCCCGGTCGTGCCGGTCCGTACTTCTCGGTGCGAACATTATATATGTAGAACGTAATATAACCTAACCTAACCCAACCTAACCTCTCGGTGGTATTATTTTACAGAAAGCCGGGCGTGTCTACTCCTACTTCTCGGTGCGAATATTATGTATATAACACAATATAACCTAACCTAATGCAACCTGGTCGCTCGGTGCGAATATTTTCTAAATTCCCAGTCGTGTCGGTTCCGACCGCTCGGCGCGAACAATTTCCAAGTTCCCGGTCGTGCCGGTCCGTACTTCTCGGTGCGAACATTATATATGTAGAACGTAATATAACCTAACCTAACCCAACCTAACCTCTCGGTGGTATTATTTTACAGAAAGCCGGGCGTGTCTTCTCCTACTTCTCGGTGCGAATATTATGTATATAACACAATATAACCTAACCTAATGCAACCTGGTCGCTCGGTGCGAATATTTTCTAAATTCCCAGTCGTGTCGGTCCCGACCGCTCGGCGCGAACAATTTCCAAGTTCCCGGTCGTGCCGGTCCGTACTTCTCGGTGCGAGCATTATATATATAGAACGTAATATAACCTACCCTAACCCAACCTAACCTCTCGGTGGTATTATTTTACAGAAAGCCCGGCGTGTCTACTCCTACTTCTCGGTGCGAATATTATGTATATAACATAATATAACCTAACCTAATGCAACCTGGGCGCTCGGTGCGAATATTTTCTAAATTCCCAGTCGTGTCGGTTCCGACCGCTCGGCGCGAACAATTTCCAAGTTCCCGGTCGTGCCGGTCCGTACTTCTCGGTGCGAACATTATATATGTAGAACGTAATATAACCTAACCTAACCCAACCTAACCTCTCGGTGGTATTATTTTACAGAAAGCCGGGCGTGTCTACTCCTACTTCTCGGTGCGAATATTATGTATATAACACAATATAACCTAACCTAATGCAACCTGGTCGCTCGGTGCGAATATTTTCTAAATTCCCAGTCGTGTCGGTTCCGACCGCTCGGCGCGAACAATTTCCAAGTTCCCGGTCGTGCCGGTCCGTACTTCTCGGTGCGAACATTATATATGTAGAACGTAATATAACCTAACCTAACCCAACCTAACCTCTCGGTGGTATTATTTTACAGAAAGCCGGGCGTGTCTACTCCTACTTCTCGGTGCGAATATTATGTATATAACACAATATAACCTAACCTAATGCAACCTGGTCGCTCGGTGCGAATATTTTCTAAATTCCCAGTCGTGTCGGTCCCGACCGCTCGGCGCGAACAATTTCCAAGTTCCCGGTCGTGCCGGTCCGTACTTCTCGGTGCGAGCATTATATATATAGAACGTAATATAACCTACCCTAACCCAACCTAACCTCTCGGTGGTATTATTTTACAGAAAGCCCGGCGTGTCTACTCCTACTTCTCGGTGCGAATATTATGTATATAACATAATATAACCTAACCTAATGCAACCTGGGCGCTCGGTGCGAATATTTTCTAAATTCCCAGTCGTGTCGGTTCCGACCGCTCGGCGCGAACAATTTCCAAGTTCCCGGTCGTGCCGGTCCGTACTTCTCGGTGCGAACATTATATATGTAGAACGTAATATAACCTAACCTAACCCAACCTAACCTCTCGGTGGTATTATTTTACAGAAAGCCGGGCGTGTCTACTCCTACTTCTCGGTGCGAATATTATGTATATAACACAATATAACCTAACCTAATGCAACCTGGTCGCTCGGTGCGAATATTTTCTAAATTCCCAGTCGTGTCGGTTCCGACCGCTCGGCGCGAACAATTTCCAAGTTCCCGGTCGTGCCGGTCCGTACTTCTCGGTGCGAACATTATATATGTAGAACGTAATATAACCTAACCTAACCCAACCTAACCTCTCGGTGGTATTATTTTACAGAAAGCCGGGCGTGTCTACTCCTACTTCTCGGTGCGAATATTATGTATATAACACAATATAACCTAACCTAATGCAACCTGGTCGCTCGGTGCGAATATTTTCTAAATTCCCAGTCGTGTCGGTCCCGACCGCTCGGCGCGAACAATTTCCAAGTTCCCGGTCGTGCCGGTCCGTACTTCTCGGTGCGAGCATTATATATATAGAACGTAATATAACCTACCCTAACCCAACCTAACCTCTCGGTGGTATTATTTTACAGAAAGCCCGGCGTGTCTACTCCTACTTCTCGGTGCGAATATTATGTATATAACATAATATAACCTAACCTAATGCAACCTGGTCGCTCGGTGCGAATATTTTCTAAATTCCCAGTCGTGTCGGTTCCGACCGCTCGGCGCGAACAATTTCCAAGTTCCCGGTCGTGCCGGTCCGTACTTCTCGGTGCGAACATTATATATGTAGAACGTAATATAACCTAACCTAACCCAACCTAACCTCTCGGTGGTATTATTTTACAGAAAGCCGGGCGTGTCTACTCCTACTTCTCGGTGCGAATATTATGTATATAACACAATATAACCTAACCTAATGCAACCTGGTCGCTCGGTGCGAATATTTTCTAAATTCCCAGTCGTGTCGGTTCCGACCGCTCGGCGCGAACAATTTCCAAGTTCCCGGTCGTGCCGGTCCGTACTTCTCGGTGCGAACATTATATATGTAGAACGTAATATAACCTAACCTAACCCAACCTAACCTCTCGGTGGTATTATTTTACAGAAAGCCGGGCGTGTCTACTCCTACTTCTCGGTGCGAATATTATGTATATAACACAATATAACCTAACCTAATGCAACCTGGTCGCTCGGTGCGAATATTTTCTAAATTCCCAGTCGTGTCGGTCCCGACCGCTCGGCGCGAACAATTTCCAAGTTCCCGGTCGTGCCGGTCCGTACTTCTCGGTGCGAGCATTATATATATAGAACGTAATATAACCTACCCTAACCCAACCTAACCTCTCGGTGGTATTATTTTACAGAAAGCCCGGCGTGTCTACTCCTACTTCTCGGTGCGAATATTATGTATATAACATAATATAACCTAACCTAATGCAACCTGGTCGCTCGGTGCGAATATTTTCTAAATTCCCAGTCGTGTCGGTTCCGACCGCTCGGCGCGAACAATTTCCAAGTTCCCGGTCGTGCCGGTCCGTACTTCTCGGTGCGAACATTATATATGTAGAACGTAATATAACCTAACCTAACCCAACGTAACCTCTCGGTGGTATTATTTTACAGAAAGCCGGGCGTGTCTACTCCTACTTCTCGGTGCGAATATTATGTATATAACACAATATAACCTAACCTAATGCAACCTGGTCGCTCGGTGCGAATATTTTCTAAATTCCCAGTCGTGTCGGTTCCGACTGCTCGGCGCGAACAATTTCCAAGTTCCCGGTCGTGCCGGTCCGTACTTCTCGGTGCGAACATTATATATGTAGAACGTAATATAACCTAACCTAACCCAAACTAACCTCTCGGTGGTATTAGTTTACAGAAAGCCGGGCGTGTCTACTCCTACTTCTCGGTGCGAATATTATGTATATAACACAATATAACCTAACCTAATGCAACCTGGTCGCTCGGTGCGAATATTTTCTAAATTCCCAGTCGTGTCGGTTCCGACCGCTCGGCGCGAACAATTTCCAAGTTCCCGGTCGTGCCGGTCCGTACTTCTCGGTGCGAACATTATATATGTAGAACGTAATATAACCTAACCTAACCCAACCTAACCTCTCGGTGGTATTATTTTACAGAAAGCCGGGCGTGTCTACTCCTACTTCTCGGTGCGAATATTATGTATATAACACAATATAACCTAACCTAATGCAACCTGGTCGCTCGGTGCGAATATTTTCTAAATTCCCAGTCGTGTCGGTTCGACCGCTCGGCGCGAACAATTTCCAAGTTCCCGGTCGTGCCGGTCCGTACTTCTCGGTGCGAACATTATATATGTAGAACGTAATATAACCTAACCTAACCCAACCTAACCTCTCGGTGGTATTATTTTACAGAAAGCCGGGCGTGTCTACTCCTACTTCTCGGTGCGAATATTATGTATATAACACAATATAACCTAACCTAATGCAACCTGGTCGCTCGGTGCGAATATTTTCTAAATTCCCAGTCGTGTCGGTTCCGACCGCTCGGCGCGAACAATTTCCAAGTTCCCGGTCGTGCCGGTCCGTACTTCTCGGTGCGAACATTATATATGTAGAACGTAATATAACCTAACCTAACCCAACCTAACCTCTCGGTGGTATTATTTTACAGAAAGCCGGGCGTGTCTACTCCTACTTCTCGGTGCGAATATTATGTATATAACACAATATAACCTAACCTAATGCAACCTGGTCGCTCGGTGCGAATATTTTCTAAATTCCCAGTCGTGTCGGTTCCGACCGCTCGGCGCGAACAATTTCCAAGTTCCCGGTCGTGCCGGTCCGTACTTCTCGGTGCGAACATTATATATGTAGAACGTAATATAACCTAACCTAACCCAACCTAACCTCTCGGTGGTATTATTTTACAGAAAGCCGGGCGTGTCTTCTCCTACTTCTCGGTGCGAATATTATGTATATAACACAATATAACCTAACCTAATGCAACCTGGTCGCTCGGTGCGAATATTTTCTAAATTCCCAGTCGTGTCGGTCCCGACCGCTCGGCGCGAACAATTTCCAAGTTCCCGGTCGTGCCGGTCCGTACTTCTCGGTGCGAGCATTATATATATAGAACGTAATATAACCTACCCTAACCCAACCTAACCTCTCGGTGGTATTATTTTACAGAAAGCCCGGCGTGTCTACTCCTACTTCTCGGTGCGAATATTATGTATATAACATAATATAACCTAACCTAATGCAACCTGGGCGCTCGGTGCGAATATTTTCTAAATTCCCAGTCGTGTCGGTTCCGACCGCTCGGCGCGAACAATTTCCAAGTTCCCGGTCGTGCCGGTCCGTACTTCTCGGTGCGAACATTATATATGTAGAACGTAATATAACCTAACCTAACCCAACCTAACCTCTCGGTGGTATTATTTTACAGAAAGCCGGGCGTGTCTACTCCTACTTCTCGGTGCGAATATTATGTATATAACACAATATAACCTAACCTAATGCAACCTGGTCGCTCGGTGCGAATATTTTCTAAATTCCCAGTCGTGTCGGTTCCGACCGCTCGGCGCGAACAATTTCCAAGTTCCCGGTCGTGCCGGTCCGTACTTCTCGGTGCGAACATTATATATGTAGAACGTAATATAACCTAACCTAACCCAACCTAACCTCTCGGTGGTATTATTTTACAGAAAGCCGGGCGTGTCTACTCCTACTTCTCGGTGCGAATATTATGTATATAACACAATATAACCTAACCTAATGCAACCTGGTCGCTCGGTGCGAATATTTTCTAAATTCCCAGTCGTGTCGGTCCCGACCGCTCGGCGCGAACAATTTCCAAGTTCCCGGTCGTGCCGGTCCGTACTTCTCGGTGCGAGCATTATATATATAGAACGTAATATAACCTACCCTAACCCAACCTAACCTCTCGGTGGTATTATTTTACAGAAAGCCCGGCGTGTCTACTCCTACTTCTCGGTGCGAATATTATGTATATAACATAATATAACCTAACCTAATGCAACCTGGTCGCTCGGTGCGAATATTTTCTAAATTCCCAGTCGTGTCGGTTCCGACCGCTCGGCGCGAACAATTTCCAAGTTCCCGGTCGTGCCGGTCCGTACTTCTCGGTGCGAACATTATATATGTAGAACGTAATATAACCTAACCTAACCCAACCTAACCTCTCGGTGGTATTATTTTACAGAAAGCCGGGCGTGTCTACTCCTACTTCTCGGTGCGAATATTATGTATATAACACAATATAACCTAACCTAATGCAACCTGGTCGCTCGGTGCGAATATTTTCTAAATTCCCAGTCGTGTCGGTTCCGACCGCTCGGCGCGAACAATTTCCAAGTTCCCGGTCGTGCCGGTCCGTACTTCTCGGTGCGAACATTATATATGTAGAACGTAATATAACCTAACCTAACCCAACCTAACCTCTCGTTGGTATTATTTTACAGAAAGCCGGGCGTGTCTACTCCTACTTCTCGGTGCGAATATTATGTATATAACACAATATAACCTAACCTAATGCAACCTGGTCGCTCGGTGCGAATATTTTCTAAATTCCCAGTCGTGTCGGTCCCGACCGCTCGGCGCGAACAATTTCCAAGTTCCCGGTCGTGCCGGTCCGTACTTCTCGGTGCGAGCATTATATATATAGAACGTAATATAACCTACCCTAACCCAACCTAACCTCTCGGTGGTATTATTTTACAGAAAGCCCGGCGTGTCTACTCCTACTTCTCGGTGCGAATATTATGTATATAACATAATATAACCTAACCTAATGCAACCTGGTCGCTCGGTGCGAATATTTTCTAAATTCCCAGTCGTGTCGGTTCCGACCGCTCGGCGCGAACAATTTCCAAGTTCCCGGTCGTGCCGGTCCGTACTTCTCGGTGCGAACATTATATATGTAGAACGTAATATAACCTAACCTAACCCAACGTAACCTCTCGGTGGTATTATTTTACAGAAAGCCGGGCGTGTCTACTCCTACTTCTCGGTGCGAATATTATGTATATAACACAATATAACCTAACCTAATGCAACCTGGTCGCTCGGTGCGAATATTTTCTAAATTCCCAGTCGTGTCGGTTCCGACTGCTCGGCGCGAACAATTTCCAAGTTCCCGGTCGTGCCGGTCCGTACTTCTCGGTGCGAACATTATATATGTAGAACGTAATATAACCTAACCTAACCCAAACTAACCTCTCGGTGGTATTAGTTTACAGAAAGCCGGGCGTGTCTACTCCTACTTCTCGGTGCGAATATTATGTATATAACATAATATAACCTAACCTAATGCAACCTGGTCGCTCGGTGCGAATATTTTCTAAATTCCCAGTCGTGTCGGTTCCGACCGCTCGGCGCGAATATTTTCTAAGTCCCCGGTCGTGTCGGTCCCGACCTCACAGCGGGAATATTTTCTAAGTCCCCGGTCGTGTCGGTCCCGACCGCTCGGCGCGAATATTTTCAAAGTCCCCGGTCGTGTCGGTCCCGACCGCTCGGCGCGAACAATTTCCAAGTTCCCGGTCGTGCCGGTCCGTACTTCTCGGTGCGAACATTATATATATAGAACGTAATATAACCTACCCTAACCCAACCTAACCTCTCGGTGGTATTATTTTACAGAAAGCCGGGCGTGTCTACTCCTACTTCTCGGTGCGAATATTATGTATATAACACAATATAACCTAACCTAATGCAACCTGGTCGCTCGGTGCGAATATTTTCTAAATTCCCAGTCGTGTCGGTCCCGACCGCTCGGCGCGAACAATTTCCAAGTTCCCGGTCGTGCCGGTCCGTACTTCTCGGTGCGAGCATTATATATATAGAACGTAATATAACCTACCCTAACCCAACCTAACCTCTCGGTGGTATTATTTTACAGAAAGCCCGGCGTGTCTACTCCTACTTCTCGGTGCGAATATTATGTATATAACATAATATAACCTAACCTAATGCAACCTGGTCGCTCGGTGCGAATATTTTCTAAATTCCCAGTCGTGTCGGTTCCGACCGCTCGGCGCGAACAATTTCCAAGTTCCCGGTCGTGCCGGTCCGTACTTCTCGGTGCGAACATTATATATGTAGAACGTAATATAACCTAACCTAACCCAACCTAACCTCTCGGTGGTATTATTTTACAGAAAGCCGGGCGTGTCTACTCCTACTTCTCGGTGCGAATATTATGTATATAACACAATATAACCTAACCTAATGCAACCTGGTCGCTCGGTGCGAATATTTTCTAAATTCCCAGTCGTGTCGGTTCCGACCGCTCGGCGCGAACAATTTCCAAGTTCCCGGTCGTGCCGGTCCGTACTTCTCGGTGCGAACATTATATATGTAGAACGTAATATAACCTAACCTAACCCAACCTAACCTCTCGGTGGTATTATTTTACAGAAAGCCGGGCGTGTCTACTCCTACTTCTCGGTGCGAATATTATGTATATAACACAATATAACCTAACCTAATGCAACCTGGTCGCTCGGTGCGAATATTTTCTAAATTCCCAGTCGTGTCGGTCCCGACCGCTCGGCGCGAACAATTTCCAAGTTCCCGGTCGTGCCGGTCCGTACTTCTCGGTGCGAGCATTATATATATAGAACGTAATATAACCTACCCTAACCCAACCTAACCTCTCGGTGGTATTATTTTACAGAAAGCCCGGCGTGTCTACTCCTACTTCTCGGTGCGAATATTATGTATATAACATAATATAACCTAACCTAATGCAACCTGGTCGCTCGGTGCGAATATTTTCTAAATTCCCAGTCGTGTCGGTTCCGACCGCTCGGCGCGAACAATTTCCAAGTTCCCGGTCGTGCCGGTCCGTACTTCTCGGTGCGAACATTATATATGTAGAACGTAATATAACCTAACCTAACCCAACCTAACCTCTCGGTGGTATTATTTTACAGAAAGCCGGGCGTGTCTACTCCTACTTCTCGGTGCGAATATTATGTATATAACACAATATAACCTAACCTAATGCAACCTGGTCGCTCGGTGCGAATATTTTCTAAATTCCCAGTCGTGTCGGTTCCGACTGCTCGGCGCGAACAATTTCCAAGTTTCCGGTCGTGCCGGTCCGTACTTCTCGGTGCGAACATTATATATGTAGAACGTAATATAACCTAACCTAACCCAAACTAACCTCTCGGTGGTATTAGTTTACAGAAAGCCGGGCGTGTCTACTCCTACTTCTCGGTGCGAATATTATGTATATAACATAATATAACCTAACCTAATGCAACCTGGTCGCTCGGTGCGAATATTTTCTAAATTCCCAGTCGTGTCGGTTCCGACCGCTCGGCGCGAATATTTTCTAAGTCCCCGGTCGTGTCGGTCCCGACCTCACAGCGGGAATATTTTCTAAGTCCCCGGTCGTGTCGGTCCCGACCGCTCGGCGCGAATATTTTCAAAGTCCCCGGTCGTGTCGGTCCCGACCGCTCGGCGCGAACAATTTCCAAGTTCCCGGTCGTGCCGGTCCGTACTTCTCGGTGCGAACATTATATATATAGAACGTAATATAACCTACCCTAACCCAACCTAACCTCTCGGTGGTATTATTTTACAGAAAGCCGGGCGTGTCTACTCCTACTTCTCGGTGCGAATATTATGTATATAACACAATATAACCTAACCTAATGCAACCTGGTCGCTCGGTGCGAATATTTTCTAAATTCCCAGTCGTGTCGGTCCCGACCGCTCGGCGCGAACAATTTCCAAGTTCCCGGTCGTGCCGGTCCGTACTTCTCGGTGCGAGCATTATATATATAGAACGTAATATAACCTACCCTAACCCAACCTAACCTCTCGGTGGTATTATTTTACAGAATGCCCGGCGTGTCTACTCCTACTTCTCGGTGCGAATATTATGTATATAACATAATATAACCTAACCTAATGCAACCTGGTCGCTCGGTGCGAATATTTTCTAAATTCCCAGTCGTGTCGGTTCCGACCGCTCGGCGCGAACAATTTCCAAGTTCCCGGTCGTGCCGGTCCGTACTTCTCGGTGCGAACATTATATATGTAGAACGTAATATAACCTAACCTAACCCAACCTAACCTCTCGGTGGTATTATTTTACAGAAAGCCGGGCGTGTCTACTCCTACTTCTCGGTACGAATATTATGTATATAACACAATATAACCTAACCTAATGCAACCTGGTCGCTCGGTGCGAATATTTTCTAAATTCCCAGTCGTGTCGGTTCCGACCGCTCGGCGCGAACAATTTCCAAGTTCCCGGTCGTGCCGGTCCGTACTTCTCGGTGCGAACATTATATATATAGAACGTAATATAACCTACCCTAACCCAACCTAACCTCTCGGTGGTATTATTTTACAGAAAGCCGGGCGTGTCTACTCCTACTTCTCGGTGCGAATATTATGTATATAACACAATATAACCTAACCTAATGCAACCTGGTCGCTCGGTGCGAATATTTTCTAAATTCCCAGTCGTGTCGGTCCCGACCGCTCGGCGCGAACAATTTCCAAGTTCCCGGTCGTGCCGGTCCGTACTTCTCGGTGCGAGCATTATATATATAGAACGTAATATAACCTACCCTAACCCAACCTAACCTCTCGGTGGTATTATTTTACAGAAAGCCCGGCGTGTCTACTCCTACTTCTCGGTGCGAATATTATGTATATAACATAATATAACCTAACCTAATGCAACCTGGTCGCTCGGTGCGAATATTTTCTAAATTCCCAGTCGTGTCGGTTCCGACCGCTCGGCGCGAACAATTTCCAAGTTCCCGGTCGTGCCGGTCCGTACTTCTCGGTGCGAACATTATATATGTAGAACGTAATATAACCTAACCTAACCCAACCTAACCTCTCGGTGGTATTATTTTACAGAAAGCCGGGCGTGTCTACTCCTACTTCTCGGTGCGAATATTATGTATATAACACAATATAACCTAACCTAATGCAACCTGGTCGCTCGGTGCGAATATTTTCTAAATTCCCAGTCGTGTCGGTTCCGACCGCTCGGCGCGAACAATTTCCAAGTTCCCGGTCGTGCCGGTCCGTACTTCTCGGTGCGAACATTATATATGTAGAACGTAATATAACCTAACCTAACCCAACCTAACCTCTCGGTGGTATTATTTTACAGAAAGCCGGGCGTGTCTACTCCTACTTCTCGGTGCGAATATTATGTATATAACACAATATAACCTAACCTAATGCAACCTGGTCGCTCGGTGCGAATATTTTCTAAATTCCCAGTCGTGTCGGTCCCGACCGCTCGGCGCGAACAATTTCCAAGTTCCCGGTCGTGCCGGTCCGTACTTCTCGGTGCGAGCATTATATATATAGAACGTAATATAACCTACCCTAACCCAACCTAACCTCTCGGTGGTATTATTTTACAGAAAGCCCGGCGTGTCTACTCCTACTTCTCGGTGCGAATATTATGTATATAACATAATATAACCTAACCTAATGCAACCTGGTCGCTCGGTGCGAATATTTTCTAAATTCCCAGTCGTGTCGGTTCCGACCGCTCGGCGCGAACAATTTCCAAGTTCCCGGTCGTGCCGGTCCGTACTTCTCGGTGCGAACATTATATATGTAGAACGTAATATAACCTAACCTAACCCAACCTAACCTCTCGGTGGTATTATTTTACAGAAAGCCGGGCGTGTCTACTCCTACTTCTCGGTGCGAATATTATGTATATAACACAATATAACCTAACCTAATGCAACCTGGTCGCTCGGTGCGAATATTTTCTAAATTCCCAGTCGTGTCGGTTCCGACTGCTCGGCGCGAACAATTTCCAAGTTCCCGGTCGTGCCGGTCCGTACTTCTCGGTGCGAACATTATATATGTAGAACGTAATATAACCTAACCTAACCCAAACTAACCTCTCGGTGGTATTAGTTTACAGAAAGCCGGGCGTGTCTACTCCTACTTCTCGGTGCGAATATTATGTATATAACATAATATAACCTAACCTAATGCAACCTGGTCGCTCGGTGCGAATATTTTCTAAATTCCCAGTCGTGTCGGTTCCGACCGCTCGGCGCGAATATTTTCTAAGTCCCCGGTCGTGTCGGTCCCGACCTCACAGCGGGAATATTTTCTAAGTCCCCGGTCGTGTCGGTCCCGACCGCTCGGCGCGAATATTTTCAAAGTCCCCGGTCGTGTCGGTCCCGACCGCTCGGCGCGAACAATTTCCAAGTTCCCGGTCGTGCCGGTCCGTACTTCTCGGTGCGAGCATTATATATATAGAACGTAATATAACCTACCCTAACCCAACCTAACCTCTCGGTGGTATTATTTTACAGAAAGCCCGGCGTGTCTACTCCTACTTCTCGGTGCGAATATTATGTATATAACATAATATAACCTAACCTAATGCAACCTGGTCGCTCGGTGCGAATATTTTCTAAATTCCCAGTCGTGTCGGTCCCGACCGCTCGGCGCGAACAATTTCCAAGTTCCCGGTCGTGCCGGTCCGTACTTCTCGGTGCGAGCATTATATATATAGAACGTAATATAACCTACCCTAACCCAACCTAACCTCTCGGTGGTATTATTTTACAGAAAGCCCGGCGTGTCTACTCCTACTTCTCGGTGCGAATATTATGTATATAACATAATATAACCTAACCTAATGCAACCTGGTCGCTCGGTGCGAATATTTTCTAAATTCCCAGTCGTGTCGGTTCCGACCGCTCGGCGCGAACAATTTCCAAGTTCCCGGTCGTGCCGGTCCGTACTTCTCGGTGCGAACATTATATATGTAGAACGTAATATAACCTAACCTAACCCAACCTAACCTCTCGGTGGTATTATTTTACAGAAAGCCGGGCGTGTCTACTCCTACTTCTCGGTGCGAATATTATGTATATAACACAATATAACCTAACCTAATGCAACCTGGTCGCTCGGTGCGAATATTTTCTAAATTCCCAGTCGTGTCGGTTCCGACTGCTCGGCGCGAACAATTTCCAAGTTCCCGGTCGTGCCGGTCCGTACTTCTCGGTGCGAACATTATATATGTAGAACGTAATATAACCTAACCTAACCCAAACTAACCTCTCGGTGGTATTAGTTTACAGAAAGCCGGGCGTGTCTACTCCTACTTCTCGGTGCGAATATTATGTATATAACATAATATAACCTAACCTAATGCAACCTGGTCGCTCGGTGCGAATATTTTCTAAATTCCCAGTCGTGTCGGTTCCGACCGCTCGGCGCGAATATTTTCTAAGTCCCCGGTCGTGTCGGTCCCGACCTCACAGCGGGAATATTTTCTAAGTCCCCGGTCGTGTCGGTCCCGACCGCTCGGCGCGAATATTTTCAAAGTCCCCGGTCGTGTCGGTCCCGACCGCTCGGCGCGAACAATTTCCAAGTTCCCGGTCGTGCCGGTCCGTACTTCTCGGTGCGAACATTATATATATAGAACGTAATATAACCTACCCTAACCCAACCTAACCTCTCGGTGGTATTATTTTACAGAAAGCCGGGCGTGTCTACTCCTACTTCTCGGTGCGAATATTATGTATATAACATAATATAACCTAACCTAATGCAACCTGGTCGCTCGGTGCGAATATTTTCTAAATTCCCAGTCGTGTCGGTTCCGACCGCTCGGCGCGAACAATTTCCAAGTTCCCGGTCGTGCCGGTCCGTACTTCTCGTTGCGAACATTATATATGTAGAACGTAATATAACCTAACCTAACCCAACCTAACCTCTCGGTGGTATTATTTTACAGAAAGCCGGGCGTGTCTACTCCTACTTCTCGGTGCGAATATTATGTATATAACACAATATAACCTAACCTAATGCAACCTGGTCGCTCGGTGCGAATATTTTCTAAATTCCCAGTCGTGTCGGTTCCGACCGCTCGGCGCGAATATTTTCTAAGTCCCCGGTCGTGTCGGTCCCGACCTCACAGCGGGAATATTTTCTAAGTCCCCGGTCGTGTCGGTCCCGACCGCTCGGCGCGAATATTTTCAAAGTCCCCGGTCGTGTCGGTCCCGACCGCTCGGCGCGAACAATTTCCAAGTTCCCGGTCGTGCCGGTCCGTACTTCTCGGTGCGAACATTATATATGTAGAACGTAATATAACCTAACCTAACCCAACCTAACCTCTCGGTGGTATTATTTTACAGAAAGCCGGGCGTGTCTACTCCTACTTCTCGGTGCGAATATTATGTATATAACACAATATAACCTAACCTAATGCAACCTGGTCGCTCGGTGCGAATATTTTCTAAATTCCCAGTCGTGTCGGTTCCGACCGCTCGGCGCGAACAATTTCCAAGTTCCCGGTCGTGCCGGTCCGTACTTCTCGGTGCGAACATTATATATGTAGAACGTAATATAACCTAACCTAACCCAACCTAACCTCTCGGTGGTATTATTTTACAGAAAGCCGGGCGTGTCTACTCCTACTTCTCGGTGCGAATATTATGTATATAACACAATATAACCTAACCTAATGCAACCTGGTCGCTCGGTGCGAATATTTTCTAAATTCCCTGTCGTGTCGGTTCCGACCGCTCGGCGCGAACAATTTCCAAGTTCCCGGTCGTGCCGGTCCGTACTTCTCGGTGCGAACATTATATATGTAGAACGTAATATAACCTAACCTAACCCAACCTAACCTCTCGGTGGTATTATTTTACAGAAAGCCGGGCGTGTCTACTCCTACTTCTCGGTGCGAATATTATGTATATAACACAATATAACCTAACCTAATGCAACCTGGTCGCTCGGTGCGAATATTTTCTAAATTCCCAGTCGTGTCGGTTCCGACCGCTCGGCGCGAACAATTTCCAAGTTCCCGGTCGTGCCGGTCCGTACTTCTCGGTGCGAACATTATATATGTAGAACGTAATATAACCTAACCTAACCCAACCTAACCTCTCGGTGGTATTATTTTACAGAAAGCCGGGCGTGTCTACTCCTACTTCTCGGTGCGAATATTATGTATATAACACAATATAACCTAACCTAATGCAACCTGGTCGCTCGGTGCGAATATCTTCTAAATTCCCAGTCGTGTCGGTTCCGACCGCTCGGCGCGAATATTTTCTAAGTCCCCGGTCGTGTCGGTCCCGACCTCACAGCGGGAATATTTTCTAAGTCCCCGGTCGTGTCGGTCCCGACCTCACAGCGGGAATATTTTCTAAGTCCCCGGTCGTGTCGGTCCCGACCGCTCGGCGCGAATATTTTCAAAGTCCCCGGTCGTGTCGGTCCCGACCGCTCGGCGCGAACAATTTCCAAGTTCCCGGTCGTGCCGGTCCGTACTTCTCGGTGCGAACATTATATATATAGAACGTAATATAACCTACCCTAACCCAACCTAACCTCTCGGTGGTATTATTTTACAGAAAGCCGGGCGTGTCTACTCCTACTTCTCGGTGCGAATATTATGTATATAACATAATATAACCTAACCTAATGCAACCTGGTCGCTCGGTGCGAATATTTTCTAAATTCCCAGTCGTGTCGGTTCCGACCGCTCGGCGCGAACAATTTCCAAGTTCCCGGTCGTGCCGGTCCGTACTTCTCGTTGCGAACATTATATATGTAGAACGTAATATAACCTAACCTAACCCAACCTAACCTCTCGGTGGTATTATTTTACAGAAAGCCGGGCGTGTCTACTCCTACTTCTCGGTGCGAATATTATGTATATAACACAATATAACCTAACCTAATGCAACCTGGTCGCTCGGTGCGAATATTTTCTAAATTCCCAGTCGTGTCGGTTCCGACCGCTCGGCGCGAATATTTTCTAAGTCCCCGGTCGTGTCGGTCCCGACCTCACAGCGGGAATATTTTCTAAGTCCCCGGTCGTGTCGGTCCCGACCGCTCGGCGCGAATATTTTCAAAGTCCCCGGTCGTGTCGGTCCCGACCGCTCGGCGCGAACAATTTCCAAGTTCCCGGTCGTGCCGGTCCGTACTTCTCGGTGCGAACATTATATATGTAGAACGTAATATAACCTAACCTAACCCAACCTAACCTCTCGGTGGTATTATTTTACAGAAAGCCGGGCGTGTCTACTCCTACTTCTCGGTGCGAATATTATGTATATAACACAATATAACCTAACCTAATGCAACCTGGTCGCTCGGTGCGAATATTTTCTAAATTCCCAGTCGTGTCGGTTCCGACCGCTCGGCGCGAACAATTTCCAAGTTCCCGGTCGTGCCGGTCCGTACTTCTCGGTGCGAACATTATATATGTAGAACGTAATATAACCTAACCTAACCCAACCTAACCTCTCGGTGGTATTATTTTACAGAAAGCCGGGCGTGTCTACTCCTACTTCTCGGTGCGAATATTATGTATATAACACAATATAACCTAACCTAATGCAACCTGGTCGCTCGGTGCGAATATCTTCTAAATTCCCAGTCGTGTCGGTTCCGACCGCTCGGCGCGAATATTTTCTAAGTCCCCGGTCGTGTCGGTCCCGACCTCACAGCGGGAATATTTTCTAAGTCCCCGGTCGTGTCGGTCCCGACCTCACAGCGGGAATATTTTCTAAGTCCCCGGTCGTGTCGGTCCCGACCGCTCGGCGCGAATATTTTCAAAGTCCCCGGTCGTGTCGGTCCCGACCGCTCGGCGCGAACAATTTCCAAGTTCCCGGTCGTGCCGGTCCGTACTTCTCGGTGCGAGCATTATATATATAGAACGTAATATAACCTACCCTAACCCAACCTAACCTCTCGGTGGTATTATTTTACAGAAAGCCCGGCGTGTCTACTCCTACTTCTCGGTGCGAATATTATGTATATAACATAATATAACCTAACCTAATGCAACCTGGTCGCTCGGTGCGAATATTTTCTAAATTCCCAGTCGTGTCGGTTCCGACCGCTCGGCGCGAACAATTTCCAAGTTCCCGGTCGTGCCGGTCCGTACTTCTCGGTGCGAACATTATATATGTAGAACGTAATATAACCTAACCTAACCCAACCTAACCTCTCGGTGGTATTATTTTACAGAAAGCCGGGCGTGTCTACTCCTACTTCTCGGTGCGAATATTATGTATATAACACAATATAACCTAACCTAATGCAACCTGGTCGCTCGGTGCGAATATTTTCTAAATTCCCAGTCGTGTCGGTTCCGACTGCTCGGCGCGAACAATTTCCAAGTTCCCGGTCGTGCCGGTCCGTACTTCTCGGTGCGAACATTATATATGTAGAACGTAATATAACCTAACCTAACCCAAACTAACCTCTCGGTGGTATTAGTTTACAGAAAGCCGGGCGTGTCTACTCCTACTTCTCGGTGCGAATATTATGTATATAACATAATATAACCTAACCTAATGCAACCTGGTCGCTCGGTGCGAATATTTTCTAAATTCCCAGTCGTGTCGGTTCCGACCGCTCGGCGCGAATATTTTCTAAGTCCCCGGTCGTGTCGGTCCCGACCTCACAGCGGGAATATTTTCTAAGTCCCCGGTCGTGTCGGTCCCGACCGCTCGGCGCGAATATTTTCAAAGTCCCCGGTCGTGTCGGTCCCGACCGCTCGGCGCGAACAATTTCCAAGTTCCCGGTCGTGCCGGTCCGTACTTCTCGGTGCGAACATTATATATATAGAACGTAATATAACCTACCCTAACCCAACCTAACCTCTCGGTGGTATTATTTTACAGAAAGCCGGGCGTGTCTACTCCTACTTCTCGGTGCGAATATTATGTATATAACACAATATAACCTAACCTAATGCAACCTGGTCGCTCGGTGCGAATATTTTCTAAATTCCCAGTCGTGTCGGTCCCGACCGCTCGGCGCGAACAATTTCCAAGTTCCCGGTCGTGCCGGTCCGTACTTCTCGGTGCGAGCATTATATATATAGAACGTAATATAACCTACCCTAACCCAACCTAACCTCTCGGTGGTATTATTTTACAGAAAGCCCGGCGTGTCTACTCCTACTTCTCGGTGCGAATATTATGTATATAACATAATATAACCTAACCTAATGCAACCTGGTCGCTCGGTGCGAATATTTTCTAAATTCCCAGTCGTGTCGGTTCCGACCGCTCGGCGCGAACAATTTCCAAGTTCCCGGTCGTGCCGGTCCGTACTTCTCGGTGCGAACATTATATATGTAGAACGTAATATAACCTAACCTAACCCAACCTAACCTCTCGGTGGTATTATTTTACAGAAAGCCGGGCGTGTCTACTCCTACTTCTCGGTGCGAATATTATGTATATAACACAATATAACCTAACCTAATGCAACCTGGTCGCTCGGTGCGAATATTTTCTAAATTCCCAGTCGTGTCGGTTCCGACCGCTCGGCGCGAACAATTTCCAAGTTCCCGGTCGTGCCGGTCCGTACTTCTCGGTGCGAACATTATATATGTAGAACGTAATATAACCTAACCTAACCCAACCTAACCTCTCGGTGGTATTATTTTACAGAAAGCCGGGCGTGTCTACTCCTACTTCTCGGTGCGAATATTATGTATATAACACAATATAACCTAACCTAATGCAACCTGGTCGCTCGGTGCGAATATTTTCTAAATTCCCAGTCGTGTCGGTTCCGACCGCTCGGCGCGAACAATTTCCAAGTTCCCGGTCGTGCCGGTCCGTACTTCTCGGTGCGAACATTATATATGTAGAACGTAATATAACCTAACCTAACCCAAACTAACCTCTCGGTGGTATTAGTTTACAGAAAGCCGGGCGTGTCTACTCCTACTTCTCGGTGCGAATATTATGTATATAACATAATATAACCTAACCTAATGCAACCTGGTCGCTCGGTGCGAATATTTTCTAAATTCCCAGTCGTGTCGGTTCCGACCGCTCGGCGCGAATATTTTCTAAGTCCCCGGTCGTGTCGGTCCCGACCTCACAGCGGGAATATTTTCTAAGTCCCCGGTCGTGTCGGTCCCGACCGCTCGGCGCGAATATTTTCAAAGTCCCCGGTCGTGTCGGTCCCGACCGCTCGGCGCGAACAATTTCCAAGTTCCCGGTCGTGCCGGTCCGTACTTCTCGGTGCGAACATTATATATATAGAACGTAATATAACCTACCCTAACCCAACCTAACCTCTCGGTGGTATTATTTTACAGAAAGCCGGGCGTGTCTACTCCTACTTCTCGGTGCGAATATTATGTATATAACACAATATAACCTAACCTAATGCAACCTGGTCGCTCGGTGCGAATATTTTCTAAATTCCCAGTCGTGTCGGTCCCGACCGCTCGGCGCGAACAATTTCCAAGTTCCCGGTCGTGCCGGTCCGTACTTCTCGGTGCGAGCATTATATATATAGAACGTAATATAACCTACCCTAACCCAACCTAACCTCTCGGTGGTATTATTTTACAGAAAGCCCGGCGTGTCTACTCCTACTTCTCGGTGCGAATATTATGTATATAACATAATATAACCTAACCTAATGCAACCTGGTCGCTCGGTGCGAATATTTTCTAAATTCCCAGTCGTGTCGGTTCCGACCGCTCGGCGCGAACAATTTCCAAGTTCCCGGTCGTGCCGGTCCGTACTTCTCGGTGCGAACATTATATATGTAGAACGTAATATAACCTAACCTAACCCAACCTAACCTCTCGGTGGTATTATTTTACAGAAAGCCGGGCGTGTCTACTCCTACTTCTCGGTGCGAATATTATGTATATAACACAATATAACCTAACCTAATGCAACCTGGTCGCTCGGTGCGAATATTTTCTAAATTCCCAGTCGTGTCGGTTCCGACCGCTCGGCGCGAACAATTTCCAAGTTCCCGGTCGTGCCGGTCCGTACTTCTCGGTGCGAACATTATATATGTAGAACGTAATATAACCTAACCTAACCCAACCTAACCTCTCGGTGGTATTATTTTACAGAAAGCCGGGCGTGTCTACTCCTACTTCTCGGTGCGAATATTATGTATATAACACAATATAACCTAACCTAATGCAACCTGGTCGCTCGGTGCGAATATTTTCTAAATTCCCAGTCGTGTCGGTCCCGACCGCTCGGCGCGAACAATTTCCAAGTTCCCGGTCGTGCCGGTCCGTACTTCTCGGTGCGAGCATTATATATATAGAACGTAATATAACCTACCCTAACCCAACCTAACCTCTCGGTGGTATTATTTTACAGAAAGCCCGGCGTGTCTACTCCTACTTCTCGGTGCGAATATTATGTATATAACATAATATAACCTAACCTAATGCAACCTGGTCGCTCGGTGCGAATATTTTCTAAATTCCCAGTCGTGTCGGTTCCGACCGCTCGGCGCGAACAATTTCCAAGTTCCCGGTCGTGCCGGTCCGTACTTCTCGGTGCGAACATTATATATGTAGAACGTAATATAACCTAACCTAACCCAACCTAACCTCTCGGTGGTATTATTTTACAGAAAGCCGGGCGTGTCTACTCCTACTTCTCGGTGCGAATATTATGTATATAACACAATATAACCTAACCTAATGCAACCTGGTCGCTCGGTGCGAATATTTTCTAAATTCCCAGTCGTGTCGGTTCCGACTGCTCGGCGCGAACAATTTCCAAGTTCCCGGTCGTGCCGGTCCGTACTTCTCGGTGCGAACATTATATATGTAGAACGTAATATAACCTAACCTAACCCAAACTAACCTCTCGGTGGTATTAGTTTACAGAAAGCCGGGCGTGTCTACTCCTACTTCTCGGTGCGAATATTATGTATATAACATAATATAACCTAACCTAATGCAACCTGGTCGCTCGGTGCGAATATTTTCTAAATTCCCAGTCGTGTCGGTTCCGACCGCTCGGCGCGAATATTTTCTAAGTCCCCGGTCGTGTCGGTCCCGACCTCACAGCGGGAATATTTTCTAAGTCCCCGGTCGTGTCGGTCCCGACCGCTCGGCGCGAATATTTTCAAAGTCCCCGGTCGTGTCGGTCCCGACCGCTCGGCGCGAACAATTTCCAAGTTCCCGGTCGTGCCGGTCCGTACTTCTCGGTGCGAACATTATATATATAGAACGTAATATAACCTACCCTAACCCAACCTAACCTCTCGGTGGTATTATTTTACAGAAAGCCGGGCGTGTCTACTCCTACTTCTCGGTGCGAATATTATGTATATAACACAATATAACCTAACCTAATGCAACCTGGTCGCTCGGTGCGAATATTTTCTAAATTCCCAGTCGTGTCGGTCCCGACCGCTCGGCGCGAACAATTTCCAAGTTCCCGGTCGTGCCGGTCCGTACTTCTCGGTGCGAGCATTATATATATAGAACGTAATATAACCTACCCTAACCCAACCTAACCTCTCGGTGGTATTATTTTACAGAAAGCCCGGCGTGTCTACTCCTACTTCTCGGTGCGAATATTATGTATATAACATAATATAACCTAACCTAATGCAACCTGGTCGCTCGGTGCGAATATTTTCTAAATTCCCAGTCGTGTCGGTTCCGACCGCTCGGCGCGAACAATTTCCAAGTTCCCGGTCGTGCCGGTCCGTACTTCTCGGTGCGAACATTATATATGTAGAACGTAATATAACCTAACCTAACCCAACCTAACCTCTCGGTGGTATTATTTTACAGAAAGCCGGGCGTGTCTACTCCTACTTCTCGGTGCGAATATTATGTATATAACACAATATAACCTAACCTAATGCAACCTGGTCGCTCGGTGCGAATATTTTCTAAATTCCCAGTCGTGTCGGTTCCGACCGCTCGGCGCGAACAATTTCCAAGTTCCCGGTCGTGCCGGTCCGTACTTCTCGGTGCGAACATTATATATGTAGAACGTAATATAACCTAACCTAACCCAACCTAACCTCTCGGTGGTATTATTTTACAGAAAGCCGGGCGTGTCTACTCCTACTTCTCGGTGCGAATATTATGTATATAACACAATATAACCTAACCTAATGCAACCTGGTCGCTCGGTGCGAATATTTTCTAAATTCCCAGTCGTGTCGGTCCCGACCGCTCGGCGCGAACAATTTCCAAGTTCCCGGTCGTGCCGGTCCGTACTTCTCGGTGCGAGCATTATATATATAGAACGTAATATAACCTACCCTAACCCAACCTAACCTCTCGGTGGTATTATTTTACAGAAAGCCCGGCGTGTCTACTCCTACTTCTCGGTGCGAATATTATGTATATAACATAATATAACCTAACCTAATGCAACCTGGTCGCTCGGTGCGAATATTTTCTAAATTCCCAGTCGTGTCGGTTCCGACCGCTCGGCGCGAACAATTTCCAAGTTCCCGGTCGTGCCGGTCCGTACTTCTCGGTGCGAACATTATATATGTAGAACGTAATATAACCTAACCTAACCCAACCTAACCTCTCGGTGGTATTATTTTACAGAAAGCCGGGCGTGTCTACTCCTACTTCTCGGTGCGAATATTATGTATATAACACAATATAACCTAACCTAATGCAACCTGGTCGCTCGGTGCGAATATTTTCTAAATTCCCAGTCGTGTCGGTTCCGACTGCTCGGCGCGAACAATTTCCAAGTTCCCGGTCGTGCCGGTCCGTACTTCTCGGTGCGAACATTATATATGTAGAACGTAATATAACCTAACCTAACCCAAACTAACCTCTCGGTGGTATTAGTTTACAGAAAGCCGGGCGTGTCTACTCCTACTTCTCGGTGCGAATATTATGTATATAACATAATATAACCTAACCTAATGCAACCTGGTCGCTCGGTGCGAATATTTTCTAAATTCCCAGTCGTGTCGGTTCCGACCGCTCGGCGCGAATATTTTCTAAGTCCCCGGTCGTGTCGGTCCCGACCTCACAGCGGGAATATTTTCTAAGTCCCCGGTCGTGTCGGTCCCGACCGCTCGGCGCGAATATTTTCAAAGTCCCCGGTCGTGTCGGTCCCGACCGCTCGGCGCGAACAATTTCCAAGTTCCCGGTCGTGCCGGTCCGTACTTCTCGGTGCGAACATTATATATATAGAACGTAATATAACCTACCCTAACCCAACCTAACCTCTCGGTGGTATTATTTTACAGAAAGCCGGGCGTGTCTACTCCTACTTCTCGGTGCGAATATTATGTATATAACATAATATAACCTAACCTAATGCAACCTGGTCGCTCGGTGCGAATATTTTCTAAATTCCCAGTCGTGTCGGTTCCGACCGCTCGGCGCGAACAATTTCCAAGTTCCCGGTCGTGCCGGTCCGTACTTCTCGTTGCGAACATTATATATGTAGAACGTAATATAACCTAACCTAACCCAACCTAACCTCTCGGTGGTATTATTTTACAGAAAGCCGGGCGTGTCTACTCCTACTTCTCGGTGCGAATATTATGTATATAACACAATATAACCTAACCTAATGCAACCTGGTCGCTCGGTGCGAATATTTTCTAAATTCCCAGTCGTGTCGGTTCCGACCGCTCGGCGCGAATATTTTCTAAGTCCCCGGTCGTGTCGGTCCCGACCTCACAGCGGGAATATTTTCTAAGTCCCCGGTCGTGTCGGTCCCGACCGCTCGGCGCGAATATTTTCAAAGTCCCCGGTCGTGTCGGTCCCGACCGCTCGGCGCGAACAATTTCCAAGTTCCCGGTCGTGCCGGTCCGTACTTCTCGGTGCGAACATTATATATGTAGAACGTAATATAACCTAACCTAACCCAACCTAACCTCTCGGTGGTATTATTTTACAGAAAGCCGGGCGTGTCTACTCCTACTTCTCGGTGCGAATATTATGTATATAACACAATATAACCTAACCTAATGCAACCTGGTCGCTCGGTGCGAATATTTTCTAAATTCCCAGTCGTGTCGGTTCCGACCGCTCGGCGCGAACAATTTCCAAGTTCCCGGTCGTGCCGGTCCGTACTTCTCGGTGCGAACATTATATATGTAGAACGTAATATAACCTAACCTAACCCAACCTAACCTCTCGGTGGTATTATTTTACAGAAAGCCGGGCGTGTCTACTCCTACTTCTCGGTGCGAATATTATGTATATAACACAATATAACCTAACCTAATGCAACCTGGTCGCTCGGTGCGAATATTTTCTAAATTCCCTGTCGTGTCGGTTCCGACCGCTCGGCGCGAACAATTTCCAAGTTCCCGGTCGTGCCGGTCCGTACTTCTCGGTGCGAACATTATATATGTAGAACGTAATATAACCTAACCTAACCCAACCTAACCTCTCGGTGGTATTATTTTACAGAAAGCCGGGCGTGTCTACTCCTACTTCTCGGTGCGAATATTATGTATATAACACAATATAACCTAACCTAATGCAACCTGGTCGCTCGGTGCGAATATTTTCTAAATTCCCAGTCGTGTCGGTTCCGACCGCTCGGCGCGAACAATTTCCAAGTTCCCGGTCGTGCCGGTCCGTACTTCTCGGTGCGAACATTATATATGTAGAACGTAATATAACCTAACCTAACCCAACCTAACCTCTCGGTGGTATTATTTTACAGAAAGCCGGGCGTGTCTACTCCTACTTCTCGGTGCGAATATTATGTATATAACACAATATAACCTAACCTAATGCAACCTGGTCGCTCGGTGCGAATATCTTCTAAATTCCCAGTCGTGTCGGTTCCGACCGCTCGGCGCGAATATTTTCTAAGTCCCCGGTCGTGTAGGTCCCGACCTCACAGCGGGAATATTTTCTAAGTCCCCGGTCGTGTCGGTCCCGACCTCACAGCGGGAATATTTTCTAAGTCCCCGGTCGTGTCGGTCCCGACCGCTCGGCGCGAATATTTTCAAAGTCCCCGGTCGTGTCGGTCCCGACCGCTCGGCGCGAACAATTTCCAAGTTCCCGGTCGTGCCGGTCCGTACTTCTCGGTGCGAGCATTATATATATAGAACGTAATATAACCTACCCTAACCCAACCTAACCTCTCGGTGGTATTATTTTACAGAAAGCCCGGCGTGTCTACTCCTACTTCTCGGTGCGAATATTATGTATATAACATAATATAACCTAACCTAATGCAACCTGGTCGCTCGGTGCGAATATTTTCTAAATTCCCAGTCGTGTCGGTTCCGACCGCTCGGCGCGAACAATTTCCAAGTTCCCGGTCGTGCCGGTCCGTACTTCTCGGTGCGAACATTATATATGTAGAACGTAATATAACCTAACCTAACCCAACCTAACCTCTCGGTGGTATTATTTTACAGAAAGCCGGGCGTGTCTACTCCTACTTCTCGGTGCGAATATTATGTATATAACACAATATAACCTAACCTAATGCAACCTGGTCGCTCGGTGCGAATATCTTCTAAATTCCCAGTCGTGTCGGTTCCGACCGCTCGGCGCGAATATTTTCTAAGTCCCCGGTCGTGTAGGTCCCGACCTCACAGCGGGAATATTTTCTAAGTCCCCGGTCGTGTCGGTCCCGACCTCACAGCGGGAATATTTTCTAAGTCCCCGGTCGTGTCGGTCCCGACCGCTCGGCGCGAATATTTTCAAAGTCCCCGGTCGTGTCGGTCCCGACCGCTCGGCGCGAACAATTTCCAAGTTCCCGGTCGTGCCGGTCCGTACTTCTCGGTGCGAGCATTATATATATAGAACGTAATATAACCTACCCTAACCCAACCTAACCTCTCGGTGGTATTATTTTACAGAAAGCCCGGCGTGTCTACTCCTACTTCTCGGTGCGAATATTATGTATATAACATAATATAACCTAACCTAATGCAACCTGGTCGCTCGGTGCGAATATTTTCTAAATTCCCAGTCGTGTCGGTTCCGACCGCTCGGCGCGAACAATTTCCAAGTTCCCGGTCGTGCCGGTCCGTACTTCTCGGTGCGAACATTATATATGTAGAACGTAATATAACCTAACCTAACCCAACCTAACCTCTCGGTGGTATTATTTTACAGAAAGCCGGGCGTGTCTACTCCTACTTCTCGGTGCGAATATTATGTATATAACACAATATAACCTAACCTAATGCAACCTGGTCGCTCGGTGCGAATATTTTCTAAATTCCCAGTCGTGTCGGTTCCGACCGCTCGGCGCGAACAATTTCCAAGTTCCCGGTCGTGCCGGTCCGTACTTCTCGGTGCGAACATTATATATGTAGAACGTAATATAACCTAACCTAACCCAAACTAACCTCTCGGTGGTATTAGTTTACAGAAAGCCGGGCGTGTCTACTCCTACTTCTCGGTGCGAATATTATGTATATAACATAATATAACCTAACCTAATGCAACCTGGTCGCTCGGTGCGAATATTTTCTAAATTCCCAGTCGTGTCGGTTCCGACCGCTCGGCGCGAATATTTTCTAAGTCCCCGGTCGTGTCGGTCCCGACCTCACAGCGGGAATATTTTCTAAGTCCCCGGTCGTGTCGGTCCCGACCGCTCGGCGCGAATATTTTCAAAGTCCCCGGTCGTGTCGGTCCCGACCGCTCGGCGCGAACAATTTCCAAGTTCCCGGTCGTGCCGGTCCGTACTTCTCGGTGCGAACATTATATATATAGAACGTAATATAACCTACCCTAACCCAACCTAACCTCTCGGTGGTATTATTTTACAGAAAGCCGGGCGTGTCTACTCCTACTTCTCGGTGCGAATATTATGTATATAACATAATATAACCTAACCTAATGCAACCTGGTCGCTCGGTGCGAATATTTTCTAAATTCCCAGTCGTGTCGGTTCCGACCGCTCGGCGCGAACAATTTCCAAGTTCCCGGTCGTGCCGGTCCGTACTTCTCGTTGCGAACATTATATATGTAGAACGTAATATAACCTAACCTAACCCAACCTAACCTCTCGGTGGTATTATTTTACAGAAAGCCGGGCGTGTCTACTCCTACTTCTCGGTGCGAATATTATGTATATAACACAATATAACCTAACCTAATGCAACCTGGTCGCTCGGTGCGAATATTTTCTAAATTCCCAGTCGTGTCGGTTCCGACCGCTCGGCGCGAATATTTTCTAACTCCCCGGTCGTGTCGGTCCCGACCTCACAGCAGGAATATTTTCTAAGTCCCCGGTCGTGTCGGTCCCGACCTCACAGCGGGAATATTTTCTAAGTCCCCGGTCGTGTCGGTCCCGACCGCTCGGCGCGAATATTTTCAAAGTCCCCGGTCGTGTCGGTCCCGACCGCTCGGCGCGAACAATTTCCAAGTTCCCGGTCGTGCCGGTCCGTACTTCTCGGTGCGAGCATTATATATATAGAACGTAATATAACCTACCCTAACCCAACCTAACCTCTCGGTGGTATTATTTTACAGAAAGCCCGGCGTGTCTACTCCTACTTCTCGGTGCGAATATTATGTATATAACATAATATAACCTAACCTAATGCAACCTGGTCACTCGGTGCGAATATTTTCTAAATTCCCAGTCGTGTCGGTTCCGACCGCTCGGCGCGAATATTTTCTAACTCCCCGGTCGTGTCGGTCCCGACCTCACAGCAGGAATATTTTCTAAGTCCCCGGTCGTGTCGGTCCCGACCTCACAGCGCGAATATTTTCTAAGTCCCCGGTCGTGTCGGTCCCGACCTCACAGCGGGAATATTTTCTAAGTCCCCGGTCGTGTCGGTCCCGACCGCTCGGCGCGAATATTTTCAAAGTCCCCGGTCGTGTCGGTCCCGACCGCTCGGCGCGAACAATTTCCAAGTTCCCGGTCGTGCCGGTCCGTACTTCTCGGTGCGAACATTATATATGTAGAACGTAATATAACCTAACCTAACCCAACCTAACCTCTCGGTGGTATTATTTTACAGAAAGCCGGGCGTGTCTACTCCTACTTCTCGGTGCGAATATTATGTATATAACACAATATAACCTAACCTAATGCAACCTGGTCGCTCGGTGCGAATATTTTCTAAATTCCCAGTCGTGTCGGTTCCGGCCGCTCGGCGCGAACAATTTCCAAGTTCCCGGTCGTGCCGGTCCGTACTTCTCGGTGCGAACATTATATATGTAGAACGTAATATAACCTAACCTAACCCAACCTAACCTCTCGGTGGTATTATTTTACAGAAAGCCGGGCGTGTCTACTCCTACTTCTCGGTGCGAATATTATGTATATAACACAATATAACCTAACCTAATGCAACCTGGTCGCTCGGTGCGAATATTTTCTAAATTCCCAGTCGTGTCGGTTCCGACCGCTCGGCGCGAACAATTTCCAAGTTCCCGGTCGTGCCGGTCCGTACTTCTCGGTGCGAACATTATATATGTAGAACGTAATATAACCTACCCTAACCCAACCTAACCTCTCGGTGGTATTATTTTACAGAAAGCCCGGCGTGTCTACTCCTACTTCTCGGGGCGAATATTATGTATATAACATAATATAACCTAACCTAATGCAACCTGGTCGCTCGGTGCGAATATTTTCTAAATTCCCAGTCGTGTCGGTTCCGACCGCTCGGCGCGAACAATTTCCAAGTTCCCGGTCGTGCCGGTCCGTACTTCTCGGTGCGAACATTATATATGTAGAACGTAATATAACCTAACCTAACCCAACCTAACCTCTCGGTGGTATTATTTTACAGAAAGCCGGGCGTGTCTACTCCTACTTCTCGGTGCGAATATTATGTATATAACACAATATAACCTAACCTAATGCAACCTGGTCGCTCGGTGCGAATATTTTCTAAATTCCCAGTCGTGTCGGTTCCGACCGCTCGGCGCGAACAATTTCCAAGTTCCCGGTCGTGCCGGTCCGTACTTCTCGGTGCGAACATTATATATGTAGAACGTAATATAACCTAACCTAACCCAAACTAACCTCTCGGTGGTATTAGTTTACAGAAAGCCGGGCGTGTCTACTCCTACTTCTCGGTGCGAATATTATGTATATAACATAATATAACCTAACCTAATGCAACCTGGTCGCTCGGTGCGAATATTTTCTAAATTCCCAGTCGTGTCGGTTCCGACCGCTCGGCGCGAATATTTTCTAAGTCCCCGGTCGTGTCGGTCCCGACCTCACAGCGGGAATATTTTCTAAGTCCCCGGTCGTGTCGGTCCCGACCGCTCGGCGCGAATATTTTCAAAGTCCCCGGTCGTGTCGGTCCCGACCGCTCGGCGCGAACAATTTCCAAGTTCCCGGTCGTGCCGGTCCGTACTTCTCGGTGCGAACATTATATATATAGAACGTAATATAACCTACCCTAACCCAACCTAACCTCTCGGTGGTATTATTTTACAGAAAGCCGGGCGTGTCTACTCCTACTTCTCGGTGCGAATATTATGTATATAACATAATATAACCTAACCTAATGCAACCTGGTCGCTCGGTGCGAATATTTTCTAAATTCCCAGTCGTGTCTGTTCCGACCGCTCGGCGCGAACAATTTCCAAGTTCCCGGTCGTGCCGGTCCGTACTTCTCGTTGCGAACATTATATATGTAGAACGTAATATAACCTAACCTAACCCAACCTAACCTCTCGGTGGTATTATTTTACAGAAAGCCGGGCGTGTCTACTCCTACTTCTCGGTGCGAATATTATGTATATAACACAATATAACCTAACCTAATGCAACCTGGTCGCTCGGTGCGAATATTTTCTAAATTCCCAGTCGTGTCGGTTCCGACCGCTCGGCGCGAATATTTTCTAAGTCCCCGGTCGTGTCGGTCCCGACCGCTCGGCGCGAACAATTTCCAAGTTCCCGGTCGTGCCGGTCCGTACTTCTCGGTGCGAGCATTATATATATAGAACGTAATATAACCTACCCTAACCCAACCTAACCTCTCGGTGGTATTATTTTACAGAAAGCCCGGCGTGTCTACTCCTACTTCTCGGTGCGAATATTATGTATATAACATAATATAACCTAACCTAATGCAACCTGGTCACTCGGTGCGAATATTTTCTAAATTCCCAGTCGTGTCGGTTCCGACCGCTCGGCGCGAATATTTTCTAACTCCCCGGTCGTGTCGGTCCCGACCTCACAGCAGGAATATTTTCTAAGTCCCCGGTCGTGTCGGTCCCGACCTCACAGCGCGAATATTTTCTAAGTCCCCGGTCGTGTCGGTCCCGACCTCACAGCGGGAATATTTTCTAAGTCCCCGGTCGTGTCGGTCCCGACCGCTCGGCGCGAATATTTTCAAAGTCCCCGGTCGTGTCGGTCCCGACCGCTCGGCGCGAACAATTTCCAAGTTCCCGGTCGTGCCGGTCCGTACTTCTCGGTGCGAACATTATATATGTAGAACGTAATATAACCTAACCTAACCCAACCTAACCTCTCGGTGGTATTATTTTACAGAAAGCCGGGCGTGTCTACTCCTACTTCTCGGTGCGAATATTATGTATATAACACAATATAACCTAACCTAATGCAACCTGGTCGCTCGGTGCGAATATTTTCTAAATTCCCAGTCGTGTCGGTTCCGGCCGCTCGGCGCGAACAATTTCCAAGTTCCCGGTCGTGCCGGTCCGTACTTCTCGGTGCGAACATTATATATGTAGAACGTAATATAACCTAACCTAACCCAACCTAACCTCTCGGTGGTATTATTTTACAGAAAGCCGGGCGTGTCTACTCCTACTTCTCGGTGCGAATATTATGTATATAACACAATATAACCTAACCTAATGCAACCTGGTCGCTCGGTGCGAATATTTTCTAAATTCCCAGTCGTGTCGGTTCCGACCGCTCGGCGCGAACAATTTCCAAGTTCCCGGTCGTGCCGGTCCGTACTTCTCGGTGCGAACATTATATATGTAGAACGTAATATAACCTACCCTAACCCAACCTAACCTCTCGGTGGTATTATTTTACAGAAAGCCCGGCGTGTCTACTCCTACTTCTCGGTGCGAATATTATGTATATAACATAATATAACCTAACCTAATGCAACCTGGTCGCTCGGTGCGAATATTTTCTAAATTCCCAGTCGTGTCGGTTCCGACCGCTCGGCGCGAACAATTTCCAAGTTCCCGGTCGTGCCGGTCCGTACTTCTCGGTGCGAACATTATATATGTAGAACGTAATATAACCTAACCTAACCCAACCTAACCTCTCGGTGGTATTATTTTACAGAAAGCCGGGCGTGTCTACTCCTACTTCTCGGTGCGAATATTATGTATATAACACAATATAACCTAACCTAATGCAACCTGGTCGCTCGGTGCGAATATTTTCTAAATTCCCAGTCGTGTCGGTTCCGACCGCTCGGCGCGAACAATTTCCAAGTTCCCGGTCGTGCCGGTCCGTACTTCTCGGTGCGAACATTATATATGTAGAACGTAATATAACCTAACCTAACCCAAACTAACCTCTCGGTGGTATTAGTTTACAGAAAGCCGGGCGTGTCTACTCCTACTTCTCGGTGCGAATATTATGTATATAACATAATATAACCTAACCTAATGCAACCTGGTCGCTCGGTGCGAATATTTTCTAAATTCCCAGTCGTGTCGGTTCCGACCGCTCGGCGCGAATATTTTCTAAGTCCCCGGTCGTGTCGGTCCCGACCTCACAGCGGGAATATTTTCTAAGTCCCCGGTCGTGTCGGTCCCGACCGCTCGGCGCGAATATTTTCAAAGTCCCCGGTCGTGTCGGTCCCGACCGCTCGGCGCGAACAATTTCCAAGTTCCCGGTCGTGCCGGTCCGTACTTCTCGGTGCGAACATTATATATATAGAACGTAATATAACCTACCCTAACCCAACCTAACCTCTCGGTGGTATTATTTTACAGAAAGCCGGGCGTGTCTACTCCTACTTCTCGGTGCGAATATTATGTATATAACATAATATAACCTAACCTAATGCAACCTGGTCGCTCGGTGCGAATATTTTCTAAATTCCCAGTCGTGTCTGTTCCGACCGCTCGGCGCGAACAATTTCCAAGTTCCCGGTCGTGCCGGTCCGTACTTCTCGTTGCGAACATTATATATGTAGAACGTAATATAACCTAACCTAACCCAACCTAACCTCTCGGTGGTATTATTTTACAGAAAGCCGGGCGTGTCTACTCCTACTTCTCGGTGCGAATATTATGTATATAACACAATATAACCTAACCTAATGCAACCTGGTCGCTCGGTGCGAATATTTTCTAAATTCCCAGTCGTGTCGGTTCCGACCGCTCGGCGCGAATATTTTCTAAGTCCCCGGTCGTGTCGGTCCCGACCTCACAGCGGGAATATTTTCTAAGTCCCCGGTCGTGTCGGTCCCGACCGCTCGGCGCGAATATTTTCAAAGTCCCCGGTCGTGTCGGTCCCGACCGCTCGGCGCGAACAATTTCCAAGTTCCCGGTCGTGCCGGTCCGTACTTCTCGGTGCGAACATCATATATGTAGAACGTAATATAACCTAACCTAACCCAACCTAACCTCTCGGTGGTATTATTTTACAGAAAGCCGGGCGTGTCTACTCCTACTTCTCGGTGCGAATATTATGTATATAACACAATATAACCTAACCTAATGCAACCTGGTCGCTCGGTGCGAATATTTTCTAAATTCCCAGTCGTGTCGGTTCCGACCGCTCGGCGCGAACAATTTCCAAGTTCCCGGTCGTGCCGGTCCGTACTTCTCGGTGCGAACATTATATATGTAGAACGTAATATAACCTAACCTAACCCAACCTAACCTCTCGGTGGTATTATTTTACAGAAAGCCGGGCGTGTCTACTCCTACTTCTCGGTGCGAATATTATGTATATAACACAATATAACCTAACCTAATGCAACCTGGTCGCTCGGTGCGAATATTTTCTAAATTCCCAGTCGTGTCGGTTCCGACCGCTCGGCGCGAACAATTTCCAAGTTCCCGGTCGTGCCGGTCCGTACTTCTCGGTGCGAACATTATATATGTAGAACGTAATATAACCTAACCTAACCCAACCTAACCTCTCGGTGGTATTATTTTACAGAAAGCCGGGCGTGTCTACTCCTACTTCTCGGTGCGAATATTATGTATATAACACAATATAACCTAACCTAATGCAACCTGGTCGCTCGGTGCGAATATTTTCTAAATTCCCAGTCGTGTCGGTTCCGACCGCTCGGCGCGAACAATTTCCAAGTTCCCGGTCGTGCCGGTCCGTACTTCTCGTTGCGAACATTATATATGTAGAACGTAATATAACCTAACCTAACCCAACCTAACCTCTCGGTGGTATTATTTTACAGAAAGCCGGGCGTGTCTACTCCTACTTCTCGGTGCGAATATTATGTATATAACACAATATAACCTAACCTAATGCAACCTGGTCGCGCGGTGCGAATATTTTCTAAATTCCCAGTCGTGTCGGTTCCGACCGCTCGGCGCGAACAATTTCCAAGTTCCCGGTCGTGCCGGTCCGTACTTCTCGGTGCGAACATTATATATGTAGAACGTAATATAACCTAACCTAACCCAAACTAACCTCTCGGTGGTATTAGTTTACAGAAAGCCGGGCGTGTCTACTTCTACTTCTCGGTGCGAATATTATGTATATAACATAATATAACCTAACCTAATGCAACCTGGTCGCTCGGTGCGAATATTTTCTAAATTCCCAGTCGTGTCGGTCCCGACCGCTCGGCGCGAATACTTTCAAAGTCCCCGGTCGTGTCGGTCCCGACCGCTCGGCGCGAACAATTTCCAAGTGCCCGGTCGTGCCGGTCCGTACTTCTCGGTGCGAACATTATATATGTAGAACGTAATATAACCTAACCTAACCCAACCTAACCTCTCGGTGGTATTATTTTACAGAAAGTCGGGCGTGTCTACTCCTACTTCTCGGTGCGAATATTATGTATATAACATAATATAACCTAACCTAATGCAACCTGGTCGCTCGGTGCGAATATTTTCTAAATTCCCAGTCGTGTCGGTCCCGACCGCTCGGCGCGAATACTTTCAAAGTCCCCGGTCGTGTCGGTCCCGACCGCTCGGCGCGAATATTTTCAAAGTCCCCGGTCGTGTCGGTCCCGACCGCTCGGCGCGAACAATTTCCAAGTTCCCGGTCGTGCCGGTCCGTACTTCTCGGTGCGAACATTATATATGTAGAACGTAATATAACCTAACCTAACCCAACCTAACCTCTCGGTAGTATTATTTTACAGAAAGCCGGGCGTGTCTACTCCTACTTCTCGGTGCGAATATTATGTATATAACATAATATAACCTAACCTAATGCAACCTGGTCGCTCGGTGCGAATATTTTCTAAATTCCCAGTCGTGTCGGTTCCGACCGCTCGGCGCGAATATTTTCTAAGTCCCCGGTCGTGTCGGTCCCGACCGCTCGGCGCGAATATTTTCAAAGTCCCCGGTCGTGTCGGTCCCGACCGCTCGGCGCGAACAATTTCCAAGTTCCCGGTCGTGCCGGTCCGTACTTCTCGGTGCGAACATTATATATGTAGAACGTAATATAACCTAACCTAACCCAACCTAACCTCTCGGTGGTATTATTTTACAGAAAGCCGGGCGTGTCTACTCCTACTTCTCGGTGCGAATATTATGTATATAACATAATATAACCTAACCTAATGCAACCTGGTCGCTCGGTGCGAATATTTTCTAAATTCCCAGTCGTGTCGGTTCCGACCGCTCGGCGCGAATATTTTCTAAGTCCCCGGTCGTGTCGGTCCCGACCTCACAGCGGGAATATTTTCAAAGTCCCCGGTCGTGTCGGTCCCGACCGCTCGGCGCGAACAATTTCCAAGTTCCCGGTCGTGCCGGTCCGTACTTCTCGGTGCGAACATTATATATGTAGAACGTAATATAACCTAACCTAACCCAACCTAACCTCTCGGTGGTATTATTTTACAGAAAGCCGGGCGTGTCTACTCCTACTTCTCGGTGCGAATATTATGTATATAACATAATATAACCTAACCTAATGCAACCTGGTCGCTCGGTGCGAATATTTTCTAAATTCCCAGTCGTGTCGGTTCCGACCGCTCGGCGCGAATATTTTCTAAGTCCCCGGTCGTGTCGGTCCCGACCGCTCGGCGCGAATATTTTCAAAGTCCCCGGTCGTGTCGGTCCCGACCGCTCGGCGCGAATACTTTCAAAGTCCCCGGTCGTGTCGGTCCCGACCGCTCGGCGCGAACAATTTCCAAGTTCCCGGTCGTGCCGGTCCGTACTTCTCGGTGCGAACATTATATATGTAGAACGTAATATAACCTAACCTAACCCAACCTAACCTCTCGGTGGTATTATTTTACAGAAAGCCGGACGTGTCTACTCCTACTTCTCGGTGCGAATATTATGTATATAACATAATATAACCTAACCTAATGCAACCTGGTCGCTCGGTGCGAATATTTTCTAAATTCCCAGTCGTGTCGGTTCCGACCGCTCGGCGCGAATATTTTCTAAGTCCCCGGTCGTGTCGGTCCCGACCGCTCGGCGCGAATATTTTCAAAGTGCCCGGTCGTGTCGGTCCCGACCGCTCGGCGCGAATACTTTCAAAGTCCCCGGTCGTGTCGGTTCCGACCGCTCGGCGCGAACAATTTCCAAGTTCCCGGTCGTGCCGGTCCGTACTTCTCGGTGCGAACATTATATATGTAGAACGTAATATAACCTAACCTAACCCAACCTAACCTCTCGGTGGTATTATTTTACAGAAAGTCGGGCGTGTCTACTCCTACTTCTCGGTGCGAATATTATGTATATAACATAATATAACCTAACCTAATGCAACCTGGTCCCTCGGTGCGAATATTTTCTAAATTCCCAGTCGTGTCGGTTCCGACCGCTCGGCGCGAATATTTTCTAAGTCGCCGGTCGTGTCGGTCCCGACCTCACAGCGGGAATATTTTCAAAGTCCCCGGTCGTGTCGGTCCCGACCGCTCGGCGCGAATATTTTCAAAGTCCCCGGTCGTGTCGGTCCCGACCGCTCGGCGCGAACAATTTCCAAGTTCCCGGTCGTGCCGGTCCGTACTTCTCGGTGCGAACATTATATATGTAGAACGTAATATAACCTAACCTAACCCAACCTAACCTCTCGGTGGTATTATTTTACAGAAAGCCGGGCGTGTCTACTCCTACTTCTCGGTGCGAATATTATGTATATAACATAATATAACCTAACCTAATGCAACCTGGTCGCTCGGTGCGAATATTTTCTAAATTCCCAGTCGTGTCGGTTCCGACCGCTCGGCGCGAACAATTTCCAAGTTCCCGGTCGTGCCGGTCCGTACTTCTCGGTGCGAACATTATATATGTAGAACGTAATATAACCTAACCTAACCCAACCTAACCTCTCGGTGGTATTATTTTACAGAAAGCCGTGCGTGTCTACTCCTACTTCTCGGTGCGAATATTATGTATATAACATAATATAACCTAACCTAATGCAACCTGGTCGCTCGGTGCGAATATTTTCTAAATTCCCAGTCGTGTCGGTTCCGACCGCTCGGCGCGAATATTTTCTAAGTCCCCGGTCGTGTCGGTCCCGACCGCTCGGCGCGAATATTTTCAAAGTCCCCGGTCGTGTCGGTCCCGACCGCTCGGCGCGAACAATTTCCAAGTTCCCGGTCGTGCCGGTCCGTACTTCTCGGTGCGAACATTATATATGTAGAACGTAATATAACCTAACCTAACCCAACCTAACCTCTCGGTGGTATTATTTTACAGAAAGCCGGGCGTGTCTACTCCTACTTCTCGGTGCGAATATTATGTATATAACATAATATAACCTAACCTAATGCAACCTGGTCGCTCGGTGCGAATATTTTCTAAATTCCCAGTCGTGTCGGTTCCGACCGCTCGGCGCGAATATTTTCTAAGTCCCCGGTCGTGTCGGTCCCGACCTCACAGCGGGAATATTTTCAAAGTCCCCGGTCGTGTCGGTCCCGACCGCTCGGCGCGAACAATTTCCAAGTTCCCGGTCGTGCCGGTCCGTACTTCTCGGTGCGAACATTATATATGTAGAACGTAATATAACCTAACCTAACCCAACCTAACCTCTCGGTGGTATTATTTTACAGAAAGCCGGGCGTGTCTACTCCTACTTCTCGGTGCGAATATTATGTATATAACATAATATAACCTAACCTAATGCAACCTGGTCGCTCGGTGCGAATATTTTCTAAATTCCCAGTCGTGTCGGTTCCGACCGCTCGGCGCGAATATTTTCTAAGTCCCCGGTCGTGTCGGTCCCGACCGCTCGGCGCGAATATTTTCAAAGTCCCCGGTCGTGTCGGTCCCGACCGCTCGGCGCGAATACTTTCAAAGTCCCCGGTCGTGTCGGTCCCGACCGCTCGGCGCGAACAATTTCCAAGTTCCCGGTCGTGGCGGTCCGTACTTCTCGGTGCGAACATTATATATGTAGAACGTAATATAACCTAACCTAACCCAACCTAACCTCTCGGTGGTATTATTTTACAGAAAGCCGGACGTGTCTACTCCTACTTCTCGGTGCGAATATTATGTATATAACATAATATAACCTAACCTAATGCAACCTGGTCGCTCGGTGCGAATATTTTCTAAATTCCCAGTCGTGTCGGTTCCGACCGCTCGGCGCGAATATTTTCTAAGTCCCCGGTCGTGTCGGTCCCGACCGCTCGGCGCGAATATTTTCAAAGTGCCCGGTCGTGTCGGTCCCGACCGCTCGGCGCGAATACTTTCAAAGTCCCCGGTCGTGTCGGTTCCGACCGCTCGGCGCGAACAATTTCCAAGTTCCCGGTCGTGCCGGTCCGTACTTCTCGGTGCGAACATTATATATGTAGAACGTAATATAACCTAACCTAACCCAACCTAACCTCTCGGTGGTATTATTTTACAGAAAGTCGGGCGTGTCTACTCCTACTTCTCGGTGCGAATATTATGTATATAACATAATATAACCTAACCTAATGCAACCTGGTCCCTCGGTGCGAATATTTTCTAAATTCCCAGTCGTGTCGGTTCCGACCGCTCGGCGCGAATATTTTCTAAGTCGCCGGTCGTGTCGGTCCCGACCTCACAGCGGGAATATTTTCAAAGTCCCCGGTCGTGTCGGTCCCGACCGCTCGGCGCGAATATTTTCAAAGTCCCCGGTCGTGTCGGTCCCGACCGCTCGGCGCGAACAATTTCCAAGTTCCCGGTCGTGCCGGTCCGTACTTCTCGGTGCGAACATTATATATGTAGAACGTAATATAACCTAACCTAACCCAACCTAACCTCTCGGTGGTATTATTTTACAGAAAGCCGGGCGTGTCTACTCCTACTTCTCGGTGCGAATATTATGTATATAACATAATATAACCTAACCTAATGCAACCTGGTCGCTCGGTGCGAATATTTTCTAAATTCCCAGTCGTGTCGGTTCCGACCGCTCGGCGCGAACAATTTCCAAGTTCCCGGTCGTGCCGGTCCGTACTTCTCGGTGCGAACATTATATATGTAGAACGTAATATAACCTAACCTAACCCAACCTAACCTCTCGGTGGTATTATTTTACAGAAAGCCGTGCGTGTCTACTCCTACTTCTCGGTGCGAATATTATGTATATAACATAATATAACCTAACCTAATGCAACCTGGTCGCTCGGTGCGAATATTTTCTAAATTCCCAGTCGTGTCGGTTCCGACCGCTCGGCGCGAATATTTTCTAAGTCCCCGGTCGTGTCGGTCCCGACCGCTCGGCGCGAATATTTTCAAAGTCCCCGGTCGTGTCGGTCCCGACCGCTCGGCGCGAACAATTTCCAAGTTCCCGGTCGTGCCGGTCCGTACTTCTCGGTGCGAACATTATATATGTAGAACGTAATATAACCTAACCTAACCCAACCTAACCTCTCGGTGGTATTATTTTACAGAAAGCCGGGCGTGTCTACTCCTACTTCTCGGTGCGAATATTATGTATATAACATAATATAACCTAACCTAATGCAACCTGGTCGCTCGGTGCGAATATTTTCTAAATTCCCAGTCGTGTCGGTTCCGACCGCTCGGCGCGAATATTTTCTAAGTCCCCGGTCGTGTCGGTCCCGACCGCTCGGCGCGAATATTTTCAAAGTCCCCGGTCGTGTCGGTCCCGACCGCTCGGCGCGAACAATTTCCAAGTTCTCGGTCGTGCCGGTCCGTACTTCTCGGTGCGAACATTATATATGTAGAACGTAATATAACCTAACCTAACCCAACCTAACCTCTCGGTGGTATTATTTTACAGAAAGCCGGGCGTGTCTACTCCTACTTCTCGGTGCGAATATTATGTATATAACATAATATAACCTAACCTAATGCAACCTGGTCGCTCGGTGCGAATATTTTCTAAATTCCCAGTCGTGTCGGTTCCGACCGCTCGGCGCGAATATTTTCTAAGTCCCCGGTCGTGTCGGTCCCGACCTCACAGCGGGAATATTTTCAAAGTCCCCGGTCGTGTCGGTCCCGACCGCTCGGCGCGAACAATTTCCAAGTTCCCGGTCGTGCCGGTCCGTACTTCTCGGTGCGAACATTATATATGTAGAACGTAATATAACCTAACCTAACCCAACCTAACCTCTCGGTGGTATTATTTTACAGAAAGCCGGGCGTGTCTACTCCTACTTCTCGGTGCGAATATTATGTATATAACATAATATAACCTAACCTAATGCAACCTGGTCGCTCGGTGCGAATATTTTCTAAATTCCCAGTCGTGTCGGTTCCGACCGCTCGGCGCGAACAATTTCCAAGTTCCCGGTCGTGCCGGTCCGTACTTCTCGGTGCGAACATTATATATGTAGAACGTAATATAACCTAACCTAACCCAACCTAACCTCTCGGTGGTATTATTTTACAGAAAGCCGGGCGTGTCTACTCCTACTTCTCGGTGCGAATATTATGTATATAACATAATATAACCTAACCTAATGCAACCTGGTCGCTCGGTGCGAATATTTTCTAAATTCCCAGTCGTGTCGGTTCCGACCGCTCGGCGCGAATATTTTCTAAGTCCCCGGTCGTGTCGGTCCCGACCTCACAGCGGGAATATTTTCAAAGTCCCCGGTCGTGTCGGTCCCGACCGCTCGGCGCGAACAATTTCCAAGTTCCCGGTCGTGCCGGTCCGTACTTCTCGGTGCGAACATTATATATGTAGAACGTAATATAACCTAACCTAACCCAACCTAACCTCTCGGTGGTATTATTTTACAGAAAGCCGGGCGTGTCTACTCCTACTTCTCGGTGCGAATATTATGTATATAACATAATATAACCTAACCTAATGCAACCTGGTCGCTCGGTGCGAATATTTTCTAAATTCCCAGTCGTGTCGGTTCCGACCGCTCGGCGCGAATATTTTCTAAGTCCCCGGTCGTGTCGGTCCCGACCGCTCGGCGCGAATATTTTCAAAGTCCCCGGTCGTGTCGGTCCCGACCGCTCGGCGCGAACAATTTCCAAGTTCCCGGTCGTGCCGGTCCGTACTTCTCGGTGCGAACATTATATATGTAGAACGTAATATAACCTAACCTAACCCAACCTAACCTCTCGGTGGTATTATTTTACAGAAAGCCGGGCGTGTCTACTCCTACTTCTCGGTGCGAATATTATGTATATAACATAATATAACCTAACCTAATGCAACCTGGTCGCTCGGTGCGAATATTTTCTAAATTCCCAGTCGTGTCGGTTCCGACCGCTCGGCGCGAATATTTTCTAAGTCCCCGGTCGTGTCGGTCCCGACCTCACAGCGGGAATATTTTCAAAGTCCCCGGTCGTGTCGGTCCCGACCGCTCGGCGCGAACAATTTCCAAGTTCCCGGTCGTGCCGGTCCGTACTTCTCGGTGCGAACATTATATATGTAGAACGTAATATAACCTAACCTAACCCAACCTAACCTCTCGGTGGTATTATTTTACAGAAAGCCGGGCGTGTCTACTCCTACTTCTCGGTGCGAATATTATGTATATAACATAATATAACCTAACCTAATGCAACCTGGTCGCTCGGTGCGAATATTTTCTAAATTCCCAGTCGTGTCGGTTCCGACCGCTCGGCGCGAATATTTTCTAAGTCCCCGGTCGTGTCGGTCCCGACCGCTCGGCGCGAATATTTTCAAAGTCCCCGGTCGTGTCGGTCCCGACCGCTCGGCGCGAATACTTTCAAAGTCCCCGGTCGTGTCGGTCCCGACCGCTCGGCGCGAACAATTTCCAAGTTCCCGGTCGTGCCGGTCCGTACTTCTCGGTGCGAACATTATATATGTAGAACGTAATATAACCTAACCTAACCCAACCTAACCTCTCGGTGGTATTATTTTACAGAAAGCCGGACGTGTCTACTCCTACTTCTCGGTGCGAATATTATGTATATAACATAATATAACCTAACCTAATGCAACCTGGTCGCTCGGTGCGAATATTTTCTAAATTCCCAGTCGTGTCGGTTCCGACCGCTCGGCGCGAATATTTTCTAAGTCCCCGGTCGTGTCGGTCCCGACCGCTCGGCGCGAATATTTTCAAAGTGCCCGGTCGTGTCGGTCCCGACCGCTCGGCGCGAATACTTTCAAAGTCCCCGGTCGTGTCGGTTCCGACCGCTCGGCGCGAACAATTTCCAAGTTCCCGGTCGTGCCGGTCCGTACTTCTCGGTGCGAACATTATATATGTAGAACGTAATATAACCTAACCTAACCCAACCTAACCTCTCGGTGGTATTATTTTACAGAAAGTCGGGCGTGTCTACTCCTACTTCTCGGTGCGAATATTATGTATATAACATAATATAACCTAACCTAATGCAACCTGGTCCCTCGGTGCGAATATTTTCTAAATTCCCAGTCGTGTCGGTTCCGACCGCTCGGCGCGAATATTTTCTAAGTCGCCGGTCGTGTCGGTCCCGACCTCACAGCGGGAATATTTTCAAAGTCCCCGGTCGTGTCGGTCCCGACCGCTCGGCGCGAATATTTTCAAAGTCCCCGGTCGTGTCGGTCCCGACCGCTCGGCGCGAACAATTTCCAAGTTCCCGGTCGTGCCGGTCCGTACTTCTCGGTGCGAACATTATATATGTAGAACGTAATATAACCTAACCTAACCCAACCTAACCTCTCGGTGGTATTATTTTACAGAAAGCCGGGCGTGTCTACTCCTACTTCTCGGTGCGAATATTATGTATATAACATAATATAACCTAACCTAATGCAACCTGGTCGCTCGGTGCGAATATTTTCTAAATTCCCAGTCGTGTCGGTTCCGACCGCTCGGCGCGAACAATTTCCAAGTTCCCGGTCGTGCCGGTCCGTACTTCTCGGTGCGAACATTATATATGTAGAACGTAATATAACCTAACCTAACCCAACCTAACCTCTCGGTGGTATTATTTTACAGAAAGTCGGGCGTGTCTACTCCTACTTCTCGGTGCGAATATTATGTATATAACATAATATAACCTAACCTAATGCAACCTGGTCCCTCGGTGCGAATATTTTCTAAATTCCCAGTCGTGTCGGTTCCGACCGCTCGGCGCGAATATTTTCTAAGTCGCCGGTCGTGTCGGTCCCGACCTCACAGCGGGAATATTTTCAAAGTCCCCGGTCGTGTCGGTCCCGACCGCTCGGCGCGAATATTTTCAAAGTCCCCGGTCGTGTCGGTCCCGACCGCTCGGCGCGAACAATTTCCAAGTTCCCGGTCGTGCCGGTCCGTACTTCTCGGTGCGAACATTATATATGTAGAACGTAATATAACCTAACCTAACCCAACCTAACCTCTCGGTGGTATTATTTTACAGAAAGCCGGGCGTGTCTACTCCTACTTCTCGGTGCGAATATTATGTATATAACATAATATAACCTAACCTAATGCAACCTGGTCGCTCGGTGCGAATATTTTCTAAATTCCCAGTCGTGTCGGTTCCGACCGCTCGGCGCGAACAATTTCCAAGTTCCCGGTCGTGCCGGTCCGTACTTCTCGGTGCGAACATTATATATGTAGAACGTAATATAACCTAACCTAACCCAACCTAACCTCTCGGTGGTATTATTTTACAGAAAGCCGTGCGTGTCTACTCCTACTTCTCGGTGCGAATATTATGTATATAACATAATATAACCTAACCTAATGCAACCTGGTCGCTCGGTGCGAATATTTTCTAAATTCCCAGTCGTGTCGGTTCCGACCGCTCGGCGCGAATATTTTCTAAGTCCCCGGTCGTGTCGGTCCCGACCGCTCGGCGCGAATATTTTCAAAGTCCCCGGTCGTGTCGGTCCCGACCGCTCGGCGCGAACAATTTCCAAGTTCCCGGTCGTGCCGGTCCGTACTTCTCGGTGCGAACATTATATATGTAGAACGTAATATAACCTAACCTAACCCAACCTAACCTCTCGGTGGTATTATTTTACAGAAAGCCGGGCGTGTCTACTCCTACTTCTCGGTGCGAATATTATGTATATAACATAATATAACCTAACCTAATGCAACCTGGTCGCTCGGTGCGAATATTTTCTAAATTCCCAGTCGTGTCGGTTCCGACCGCTCGGCGCGAATATTTTCTAAGTCCCCGGTCGTGTCGGTCCCGACCGCTCGGCGCGAATATTTTCAAAGTCCCCGGTCGTGTCGGTCCCGACCGCTCGGCGCGAACAATTTCCAAGTTCTCGGTCGTGCCGGTCCGTACTTCTCGGTGCGAACATTATATATGTAGAACGTAATATAACCTAACCTAACCCAACCTAACCTCTCGGTGGTATTATTTTACAGAAAGCCGGGCGTGTCTACTCCTACTTCTCGGTGCGAATATTATGTATATAACATAATATAACCTAACCTAATGCAACCTGGTCGCTCGGTGCGAATATTTTCTAAATTCCCAGTCGTGTCGGTTCCGACCGCTCGGCGCGAATATTTTCTAAGTCCCCGGTCGTGTCGGTCCCGACCGCTCGGCGCGAATATTTTCAAAGTCCCCGGTCGTGTCGGTCCCGACCGCTCGGCGCGAACAATTTCCAAGTTCCCGGTCGTGCCGGTCCGTACTTCTCGGTGCGAACATTATATATGTAGAACGTAATATAACCTAACCTAACCCAACCTAACCTCTCGGTGGTATTATTTTACAGAAAGCCGGGCGTGTCTACTCCTACTTCTCGGTGCGAATATTATGTATATAACATAATATAACCTAACCTAATGCAACCTGGTCGCTCGGTGCGAATATTTTCTAAATTCCCAGTCGTGTCGGTTCCGACCGCTCGGCGCGAATATTTTCTAAGTCCCCGGTCGTGTCGGTCCCGACCGCTCGGCGCGAATATTTTCAAAGTCCCCGGTCGTGTCGGTCCCGACCGCTCGGCGCGAACAATTTCCAAGTTCTCGGTCGTGCCGGTCCGTACTTCTCGGTGCGAACATTATATATGTAGAACGTAATATAACCTAACCTAACCCAACCTAACCTCTCGGTGGTATTATTTTACAGAAAGCCGGGCGTGTCTACTCCTACTTCTCGGTGCGAATATTATGTATATAACATAATATAACCTAACCTAATGCAACCTGGTCGCTCGGTGCGAATATTTTCTAAATTCCCAGTCGTGTCGGTTCCGACCGCTCGGCGCGAATATTTTCTAAGTCCCCGGTCGTGTCGGTCCCGACCGCTCGGCGCGAATATTTTCAAAGTCCCCGGTCGTGTCGGTCCCGACCGCTCGGCGCGAACAATTTCCAAGTTCCCGGTCGTGCCGGTCCGTACTTCTCGGTGCGAACATTATATATGTAGAACGTAATATAACCTAACCTAACCCAACCTAACCTCTCGGTGGTATTATTTTACAGAAAGCCGGGCGTGTCTACTCCTACTTCTCGGTGCGAATATTATGTATATAACATAATATAACCTAACCTAATGCAACCTGGTCGCTCGGTGCGAATATTTTCTAAATTCCCAGTCGTGTCGGTTCCGACCGCTCGGCGCGAATATTTTCTAAGTCCCCGGTCGTGTCGGTCCCGACCGCTCGGCGCGAATATTTTCAAAGTCCCCGGTCGTGTCGGTCCCGACCGCTCGGCGCGAACAATTTCCAAGTTCTCGGTCGTGCCGGTCCGTACTTCTCGGTGCGAACATTATATATGTAGAACGTAATATAACCTAACCTAACCCAACCTAACCTCTCGGTGGTATTATTTTACAGAAAGCCGGGCGTGTCTACTCCTACTTCTCGGTGCGAATATTATGTATATAACATAATATAACCTAACCTAATGCAACCTGGTCGCTCGGTGCGAATATTTTCTAAATTCCCAGTCGTGTCGGTTTCGACCGCTCGGCGCGAATATTTTCTAAGTCCCCGGTCGTGTCGGTCCCGACCTCACAGCGGGAATATTTTCAAAGTCCCCGGTCGTGTCGGTCCCGACCGCTCGGCGCGAACAATTTCCAAGTTCCCGGTCGTGCCGGTCCGTACTTCTCGGTGCGAACATTATATATGTAGAACGTAATATAACCTAACCTAACCCAACCTAACCTCTCGGTGGTATTATTTTACAGAAAGCCGGGCGTGTCTACTCCTACTTCTCGGTGCGAATATTATGTATATAACATAATATAACCTAACCTAATGCAACCTGGTCGCTCGGTGCGAATATTTTCTAAATTCCCAGTCGTGTCGGTTCCGACCGCTCGGCGCGAATATTTTCTAAGTCCCCGGTCGTGTCGGTCCCGACCGCTCGGCGCGAATATTTTCAAAGTCCCCGGTCGTGTCGGTCCCGACCGCTCGGCGCGAATACTTTCAAAGTCCCCGGTCGTGTCGGTCCCGACCGCTCGGCGCGAACAATTTCCAAGTTCCCGGTCGTGCCGGTCCGTACTTCTCGGTGCGAACATTATATATGTAGAACGTAATATAACCTAACCTAACCCAACCTAACCTCTCGGTGGTATTATTTTACAGAAAGCCGGGCGTGTCTACTCCTACTTCTCGGTGCGAATATTATGTATATAACATAATATAACCTAACCTAATGCAACCTGGTCGCTCGGTGCGAATATTTTCTAAATTCCCAGTCGTGTCGGTTCCGACCGCTCGGCGCGAACAATTTCCAAGTTCCCGGTCGTGCCGGTCCGTACTTCTCGGTGCGAACATTATATATGTAGAACGTAATATAACCTAACCTAACCCAACCTAACCTCTCGGTGGTATTATTTTACAGAAAGCCGTGCGTGTCTACTCCTACTTCTCGGTGCGAATATTATGTATATAACATAATATAACCTAACCTAATGCAACCTGGTCGCTCGGTGCGAATATTTTCTAAATTCCCAGTCGTGTCGGTTCCGACCGCTCGGCGCGAATATTTTCTAAGTCCCCGGTCGTGTCGGTCCCGACCGCTCGGCGCGAATATTTTCAAAGTCCCCGGTCGTGTCGGTCCCGACCGCTCGGCGCGAACAATTTCCAAGTTCCCGGTCGTGCCGGTCCGTACTTCTCGGTGCGAACATTATATATGTAGAACGTAATATAACCTAACCTAACCCAACCTAACCTCTCGGTGGTATTATTTTACAGAAAGCCGGGCGTGTCTACTCCTACTTCTCGGTGCGAATATTATGTATATAACATAATATAACCTAACCTAATGCAACCTGGTCGCTCGGTGCGAATATTTTCTAAATTCCCAGTCGTGTCGGTTCCGACCGCTCGGCGCGAATATTTTCTAAGTCCCCGGTCGTGTCGGTCCCGACCGCTCGGCGCGAATATGTTCAAAGTCCCCGGTCGTGTCGGTCCCGACCGCTCGGCGCGAACAATTTCCAAGTTCCCGGTCGTGCCGGTCCGTACTTCTCGGTGCGAACATTATATATGTAGAACGTAATATAACCTAACCTAACCCAACCTAACCTCTCGGTGGTATTATTTTACAGAAAGCCGGGCGTGTCTACTCCTACTTCTCGGTGCGAATATTATGTATATAACATAATATAACCTAACCTAATGCAACCTGGTCGCTCGGCGCGAATATTTTCTAAGTCCCCGGTCGTGTCGGTCCCGACCGCTCGGCGCGAATATTTTCAAAGTCCCCGGTCGTGTCGGTCCCGACCGCTCGGCGCGAATACTTTCAAAGTCCCCGGTCGTGTCGGTCCCGACCGCTCGGCGCGAACAATTTCCAAGTTCCCGGTCGTGCCGGTCCGTACTTCTCGGTGCGAACATTATATATGTAGAACGTAATATAACCTAACCTAACCCAACCTAACCTCTCGGTGGTATTATTTTACAGAAAGCCGGGCGTGTCTACTCCTACTTCTCGGTGCGAATATTATGTATATAACATAATATAACCTAACCTAATGCAACCTGGTCGCTCGGTGCGAATATTTTCTAAATTCCCAGTCGTGTCGGTTCCGACCGCTCGGCGCGAATATTTTCTAAGTCCCCGGTCGTGTCGGTCCCGACCGCTCGGCGCGAATATTTTCAAAGTCCCCGGTCGTGTCGGTCCCGACCGCTCGGCGCGAACAATTTCCAAGTTCCCGGTCGTGCCGGTCCGTACTTCTCGGTGCGAACATTATATATGTAGAACGTAATATAACCTAACCTAACCCAACCTAACCTCTCGGTGGTATTATTTTACAGAAAGCCGGGCGTGTCTACTCCTACTTCTCGGTGCGAATATTATGTATATAACATAATATAACCTAACCTAATGCAACCTGGTCGCTCGGTGCGAATATTTTCTAAATTCCCAGTCGTGTCGGTTCCGACCGCTCGGCGCGAACAATTTCCAAGTTCCCGGTCGTGCCGGTCCGTACTTCTCGGTGCGAACATTATATATGTAGAACGTAATATAACCTAACCTAACCCAACCTAACCTCTCGGTGGTATTATTTTACAGAAAGCCGGGCGTGTCTACTCCTACTTCTCGGTGCGAATATTATGTATATAACATAATATAACCTAACCTAATGCAACCTGGTCGCTCGGTGCGAATATTTTCTAAATTCCCGGTCGTGTCGGTCCCGACCGCTCGGCGCGAACAATTTCCAAGTTCCCGGTCGTGCCGGTCCGTACTTCTCGGTGCGAACATTATATATGTAGAACGTAATATAACCTAACCTAACCCAACCTAACCTCTCGGTGGTATTATTTTACAGAAAGCCGGGCGTGTCTACTCCTACTTCTCGGTGCGAATATTATGTATATAACATAATATAACCTAACCTAATGCAACCTGGTCGCTCGGTGCGAATATTTTCTAAATTCCCAGTCGTGTCGGTTCCGACCGCTCGGCGCGAATATTTTCTAAGTCCCCGGTCGTGTCGGTCCCGACCTCACAGCGGGAATATTTTCAAAGTCCCCGGTCGTGTCGGTCCCGACCGCTCGGCGCGAACAATTTCCAAGTTCCCGGTCGTGCCGGTCCGTACTTCTCGGTGCGAACATTATATATGTAGAACGTAATATAACCTAACCTAACCCAACCTAACCTCTCGGTGGTATTATTTTACAGAAAGCCGGGCGTGTCTACTCCTACTTCTCGGTGCGAATATTATGTATATAACATAATATAACCTAACCTAATGCAACCTGGTCGCTCGGTGCGAATATTTTCTAAATTCCCAGTCGTGTCGGTTCCGACCGCTCGGCGCGAATATTTTCTAAGTCCCCGGTCGTGTCGGTCCCGACCGCTCGGCGCGAATATTTTCAAAGTCCCCGGTCGTGTCGGTCCCGACCGCTCGGCGCGAACAATTTCCAAGTTCCCGGTCGTGCCGGTCCGTACTTCTCGGTGCGAACATTATATATGTAGAACGTAATATAACCTAACCTAACCCAACCTAACCTCTCGGTGGTATTATTTTACAGAAAGCCGGGCGTGTCTACTCCTACTTCTCGGTGCGAATATTATGTATATAACATAATATAACCTAACCTAATGCAACCTGGTCGCTCGGTGCGAATATTTTCTAAATTCCCAGTCGTGTCGGTTCCGACCGCTCGGCGCGAATATTTTCTAAGTCCCCGGTCGTGTCGGTCCCGACCTCACAGCGGGAATATTTTCAAAGTCCCCGGTCGTGTCGGTCCCGACCGCTCGGCGCGAACAATTTCCAAGTTCCCGGTCGTGCCGGTCCGTACTTCTCGGTGCGAACATTATATATGTAGAACGTAATATAACCTAACCTAACCCAACCTAACCTCTCGGTGGTATTATTTTACAGAAAGCCGGGCGTGTCTACTCCTACTTCTCGGTGCGAATATTATGTATATAACATAATATAACCTAACCTAATGCAACCTGGTCGCTCGGTGCGAATATTTTCTAAATTCCCGGTCGTGTCGGTCCCGACCGCTCGGCGCGAACAATTTCCAAGTTCCCGGTCGTGCCGGTCCGTACTTCTCGGTGCGAACATTATATATGTAGAACGTAATATAACCTAACCTAACCCAACCTAACCTCTCGGTGGTATTATTTTACAGAAAGCCGGGCGTGTCTACTCCTACTTCTCGGTGCGAATATTATGTATATAACATAATATAACCTAACCTAATGCAACCTGGTCGCTCGGTGCGAATATTTTCTAAATTCCCAGTCGTGTCGGTTCCGACCGCTCGGCGCGAATATTTTCTAAGTCCCCGGTCGTGTCGGTCCCGACCGCTCGGCGCGAATATTTTCAAAGTCCCCGGTCGTGTCGGTCCCGACCGCTCGGCGCGAACAATTTCCAAGTTCCCGGTCGTGCCGGTCCGTACTTCTCGGTGCGAACATTATATATGTAGAACGTAATATAACCTAACCTAACCCAACCTAACCTCTCGGTGGTATTATTTTACAGAAAGCCGGGCGTGTCTACTCCTACTTCTCGGTGCGAATATTATGTATATAACATAATATAACCTAACCTAATGCAACCTGGTCGCTCGGTGCGAATATTTTCTAAATTCCCAGTCGTGTCGGTTCCGACCGCTCGGCGCGAATATTTTCTAAGTCCCCGGTCGTGTCGGTCCCGACCTCACAGCGGGAATATTTTCAAAGTCCCCGGTCGTGTCGGTCCCGACCGCTCGGCGCGAACAATTTCCAAGTTCCCGGTCGTGCCGGTCCGTACTTCTCGGTGCGAACATTATATATGTAGAACGTAATATAACCTAACCTAACCCAACCTAACCTCTCGGTGGTATTATTTTACAGAAAGCCGGGCGTGTCTACTCCTACTTCTCGGTGCGAATATTATGTATATAACATAATATAACCTAACCTAATGCAACCTGGTCGCTCGGTGCGAATATTTTCTAAATTCCCAGTCGTGTCGGTTCCGACCGCTCGGCGCGAATATTTTCTAAGTCCCCGGTCGTGTCGGTCCCGACCGCTCGGCGCGAATATTTTCAAAGTCCCCGGTCGTGTCGGTCCCGACCGCTCGGCGCGAACAATTTCCAAGTTCCCGGTCGTGCCGGTCCGTACTTCTCGGTGCGAACATTATATATGTAGAACGTAATATAACCTAACCTAACCCAACCTAACCTCTCGGTGGTATTATTTTACAGAAAGCCGGGCGTGTCTACTCCTACTTCTCGGTGCGAATATTATGTATATAACATAATATAACCTAACCTAATGCAACCTGGTCGCTCGGTGCGAATATTTTCTAAATTCCCAGTCGTGTCGGTTCCGACCGCTCGGCGCGAATATTTTCTAAGTCCCCGGTCGTGTCGGTCCCGACCGCTCGGCGCGAATATTTTCAAAGTCCCCGGTCGTGTCGGTCCCGACCGCTCGGCGCGAACAATTTCCAAGTTCCCGGTCGTGCCGGTCCGTACTTCTCGGTGCGAACATTATATATGTAGAACGTAATATAACCTAACCTAACCCAACCTAACCTCTCGGTGGTATTATTTTACAGAAAGCCGGGCGTGTCTACTCCTACTTCTCGGTGCGAATATTATGTATATAACATAATATAACCTAACCTAATGCAACCTGGTCGCTCGGTGCGAATATTTTCTAAATTCCCAGTCGTGTCGGTTCCGACCGCTCGGCGCGAATATTTTCTAAGTCCCCGGTCGTGTCGGTCCCGACCGCTCGGCGCGAATATTTTCAAAGTCCCCGGTCGTGTCGGTCCCGACCGCTCGGCGCGAACAATTTCCAAGTTCCCGGTCGTGCCGGTCCGTACTTCTCGGTGCGAACATTATATATGTAGAACGTAATATAACCTAACCTAACCCAACCTAACCTCTCGGTGGTATTATTTTACAGAAAGCCGGGCGTGTCTACTCCTACTTCTCGGTGCGAATATTATGTATATAACATAATATAACCTAACCTAATGCAACCTGGTCGCTCGGTGCGAATATTTTCTAAATTCCCAGTCGTGTCGGTTCCGACCGCTCGGCGCGAATATTTTCTAAGTCCCCGGTCGTGTCGGTCCCGACCGCTCGGCGCGAATATTTTCAAAGTCCCCGGTCGTGTCGGTCCCGACCGCTCGGCGCGAACAATTTCCAAGTTCCCGGTCGTGCCGGTCCGTACTTCTCGGTGCGAACATTATATATGTAGAACGTAATATAACCTAACCTAACCCAACCTAACCTCTCGGTGGTATTATTTTACAGAAAGCCGGGCGTGTCTACTCCTACTTCTCGGTGCGAATATTATGTATATAACATAATATAACCTAACCTAATGCAACCTGGTCGCTCGGTGCGAATATTTTCTAAATTCCCAGTCGTGTCGGTTCCGACCGCTCGGCGCGAATATTTTCTAAGTCCCCGGTCGTGTCGGTCCCGACCTCACAGCGGGAATATTTTCAAAGTCCCCGGTCGTGTCGGTCCCGACCGCTCGGCGCGAACAATTTCCAAGTTCCCGGTCGTGCCGGTCCGTACTTCTCGGTGCGAACATTATATATGTAGAACGTAATATAACCTAACCTAACCCAACCTAACCTCTCGGTGGTATTATTTTACAGAAAGCCGGGCGTGTCTACTCCTACTTCTCGGTGCGAATATTATGTATATAACATAATATAACCTAACCTAATGCAACCTGGTCGCTCGGTGCGAATATTTTCTAAATTCCCAGTCGTGTCGGTTCCGACCGCTCGGCGCGAATATTTTCTAAGTCCCCGGTCGTGTCGGTCCCGACCGCTCGGCGCGAATATTTTCAAAGTCCCCGGTCGTGTCGGTCCCGACCGCTCGGCGCGAACAATTTCCAAGTTCCCGGTCGTGCCGGTCCGTACTTCTCGGTGCGAACATTATATATGTAGAACGTAATATAACCTAACCTAACCCAACCTAACCTCTCGGTGGTATTATTTTACAGAAAGCCGGGCGTGTCTACTCCTACTTCTCGGTGCGAATATTATGTATATAACATAATATAACCTAACCTAATGCAACCTGGTCGCTCGGTGCGAATATTTTCTAAATTCCCAGTCGTGTCGGTTCCGACCGCTCGGCGCGAATATTTTCTAAGTCCCCGGTCGTGTCGGTCCCGACCTCACAGCGGGAATATTTTCAAAGTCCCCGGTCGTGTCGGTCCCGACCGCTCGGCGCGAATATTTTCAAAGTCCCCGGTCGTGTCGGTCCCGACCGCTCGGCGCGAACAATTTCCAAGTTCCCGGTCGTGCCGGTCCGTACTTCTCGGTGCGAACATTATATATGTAGAACGTAATATAACCTAACCTAACCCAACCTAACCTCTCGGTGGTATTATTTTACAGAAAGCCGGGCGTGTCTACTCCTACTTCTCGGTGCGAATATTATGTATATAACATAATATAACCTAACCTAATGCAACCTGGTCGCTCGGTGCGAATATTTTCTAAATTCCCAGTCGTGTCGGTTCCGACCGCTCGGCGCGAATATTTTCTAAGTCCCCGGTCGTGTCGGTCCCGACCGCTCGGCGCGAATACTTTCAAAGTCCCCGGTCGTGTCGGTCCCGACCGCTCGGCGCGAACAATTTCCAAGTTCCCGGTCGTGCCGGTCCGTACTTCTCGGTGCGAACATTATATATGTAGAACGTAATATAACCTAACCTAACCCAACCTAACCTCTCGGTGGTATTATTTTACAGAAAGCCGGGCGTGTCTACTCCTACTTCTCGGTGCGAATATTATGTATATAACATAATATAACCTAACCTAATGCAACCTGGTCGCTCGGTGCGAATATTTTCTAAATTCCCAGTCGTGTCGGTTCCGACCGCTCGGCGCGAACAATTTCCAAGTTCCCGGTCGTGCCGGTCCGTACTTCTCGGTGCGAACATTATATATGTAGAACGTAATATAACCTAACCTAACCCAACCTAACCTCTCGGTGGTATTATTTTACAGAAAGCCGGGCGTGTCTACTCCTACTTCTCGGTGCGAATATTATGTATATAACATAATATAACCTAACCTAATGCAACCTGGTCGCTCGGTGCGAATATTTTCTAAATTCCCAGTCGTGTCGGTTCCGACCGCTCGGCGCGAATATTTTCTAAGTCCCCGGTCGTGTCGGTCCCGACCGCTCGGCGCGAATATTTTCAAAGTCCCCGGTCGTGTCGGTCCCGACCGCTCGGCGCGAACAATTTCCAAGTTCCCGGTCGTGCCGGTCCGTACTTCTCGGTGCGAACATTATATATGTAGAACGTAATATAACCTAACCTAACCCAACCTAACCTCTCGGTGGTATTATTTTACAGAAAGCCGGGCGTGTCTACTCCTACTTCTCGGTGCGAATATTATGTATATAACATAATATAACCTAACCTAATGCAACCTGGTCGCTCGGTGCGAATATTTTCTAAATTCCCAGTCGTGTCGGTCCCGACCGCTCGGCGCGAACAATTTCCAAGTTCCCGGTCGTGCCGGTCCGTACTTCTCGGTGCGAACATTATATATGTAGAACGTAATATAACCTAACCTAACCCAACCTAACCTCTCGGTGGTATTATTTTACAGAAAGCCGGGCGTGTCTACTCCTACTTCTCGGTGCGAATATTATGTATATAACATAATATAACCTAACCTAATGCAACCTGGTCGCTCGGTGCGAATATTTTCTAAATTCCCAGTCGTGTCGGTTCCGACCGCTCGGCGCGAATATTTTCTAAGTCCCCGGTCGTGTCGGTCCCGACCTCACAGCGGGAATATTTTCAAAGTCCCCGGTCGTGTCGGTCCCGACCGCTCGGCGCGAACAATTTCCAAGTTCCCGGTCGTGCCGGTCCGTACTTCTCGGTGCGAACATTATATATGTAGAACGTAATATAACCTAACCTAACCCAACCTAACCTCTCGGTGGTATTATTTTACAGAAAGCCGGGCGTGTCTACTCCTACTTCTCGGTGCGAATATTATGTATATAACATAATATAACCTAACCTAATGCAACCTGGTCGCTCGGTGCGAATATTTTCTAAATTCCCAGTCGTGTCGGTTCCGACCGCTCGGCGCGAATATTTTCTAAGTCCCCGGTCGTGTCGGTCCCGACCGCTCGGCGCGAATATTTTCAAAGTCCCCGGTCGTGTCGGTCCCGACCGCTCGGCGCGAACAATTTCCAAGTTCCCGGTCGTGCCGGTCCGTACTTCTCGGTGCGAACATTATATATGTAGAACGTAATATAACCTAACCTAACCCAACCTAACCTCTCGGTGGTATTATTTTACAGAAAGCCGGGCGTGTCTACTCCTACTTCTCGGTGCGAATATTATGTATATAACATAATATAACCTAACCTAATGCAACCTGGTCGCTCGGTGCGAATATTTTCTAAATTCCCAGTCGTGTCGGTTCCGACCGCTCGGCGCGAATATTTTCTAAGTCCCCGGTCGTGTCGGTCCCGACCTCACAGCGGGAATATTTTCAAAGTCCCCGGTCGTGTCGGTCCCGACCGCTCGGCGCGAACAATTTCCAAGTTCCCGGTCGTGCCGGTCCGTACTTCTCGGTGCGAACATTATATATGTAGAACGTAATATAACCTAACCTAACCCAACCTAACCTCTCGGTGGTATTATTTTACAGAAAGCCGGGCGTGTCTACTCCTACTTCTCGGTGCGAATATTATGTATATAACATAATATAACCTAACCTAATGCAACCTGGTCGCTCGGCGCGAATATTTTCTAAGTCCCCGGTCGTGTCGGTCCCGACCGCTCGGCGCGAATATTTTCAAAGTCCCCGGTCGTGTCGGTCCCGACCGCTCGGCGCGAATACTTTCAAAGTCCCCGGTCGTGTCGGTCCCGACCGCTCGGCGCGAACAATTTCCAAGTTCCCGGTCGTGCCGGTCCGTACTTCTCGGTGCGAACATTATATATGTAGAACGTAATATAACCTAACCTAACCCAACCTAACCTCTCGGTGGTATTATTTTACAGAAAGCCGGGCGTGTCTACTCCTACTTCTCGGTGCGAATATTATGTATATAACATAATATAACCTAACCTAATGCAACCTGGTCGCTCGGTGCGAATATTTTCTAAATTCCCAGTCGTGTCGGTTCCGACCGCTCGGCGCGAATATTTTCTAAGTCCCCGGTCGTGTCGGTCCCGACCGCTCGGCGCGAATATTTTCAAAGTCCCCGGTCGTGTCGGTCCCGACCGCTCGGCGCGAACAATTTCCAAGTTCCCGGTCGTGCCGGTCCGTACTTCTCGGTGCGAACATTATATATGTAGAACGTAATATAACCTAACCTAACCCAACCTAACCTCTCGGTGGTATTATTTTACAGAAAGCCGGGCGTGTCTACTCCTACTTCTCGGTGCGAATATTATGTATATAACATAATATAACCTAACCTAATGCAACCTGGTCGCTCGGTGCGAATATTTTCTAAATTCCCAGTCGTGTCGGTTCCGACCGCTCGGCGCGAACAATTTCCAAGTTCCCGGTCGTGCCGGTCCGTACTTCTCGGTGCGAACATTATATATGTAGAACGTAATATAACCTAACCTAACCCAACCTAACCTCTCGGTGGTATTATTTTACAGAAAGCCGGGCGTGTCTACTCCTACTTCTCGGTGCGAATATTATGTATATAACATAATATAACCTAACCTAATGCAACCTGGTCGCTCGGTGCGAATATTTTCTAAATTCCCGGTCGTGTCGGTCCCGACCGCTCGGCGCGAACAATTTCCAAGTTCCCGGTCGTGCCGGTCCGTACTTCTCGGTGCGAACATTATATATGTAGAACGTAATATAACCTAACCTAACCCAACCTAACCTCTCGGTGGTATTATTTTACAGAAAGCCGGGCGTGTCTACTCCTACTTCTCGGTGCGAATATTATGTATATAACATAATATAACCTAACCTAATGCAACCTGGTCGCTCGGTGCGAATATTTTCTAAATTCCCAGTCGTGTCGGTTCCGACCGCTCGGCGCGAATATTTTCTAAGTCCCCGGTCGTGTCGGTCCCGACCTCACAGCGGGAATATTTTCAAAGTCCCCGGTCGTGTCGGTCCCGACCGCTCGGCGCGAACAATTTCCAAGTTCCCGGTCGTGCCGGTCCGTACTTCTCGGTGCGAACATTATATATGTAGAACGTAATATAACCTAACCTAACCCAACCTAACCTCTCGGTGGTATTATTTTACAGAAAGCCGGGCGTGTCTACTCCTACTTCTCGGTGCGAATATTATGTATATAACATAATATAACCTAACCTAATGCAACCTGGTCGCTCGGTGCGAATATTTTCTAAATTCCCAGTCGTGTCGGTTCCGACCGCTCGGCGCGAATATTTTCTAAGTCCCCGGTCGTGTCGGTCCCGACCGCTCGGCGCGAATATTTTCAAAGTCCCCGGTCGTGTCGGTCCCGACCGCTCGGCGCGAACAATTTCCAAGTTCCCGGTCGTGCCGGTCCGTACTTCTCGGTGCGAACATTATATATGTAGAACGTAATATAACCTAACCTAACCCAACCTAACCTCTCGGTGGTATTATTTTACAGAAAGCCGGGCGTGTCTACTCCTACTTCTCGGTGCGAATATTATGTATATAACATAATATAACCTAACCTAATGCAACCTGGTCGCTCGGTGCGAATATTTTCTAAATTCCCAGTCGTGTCGGTTCCGACCGCTCGGCGCGAATATTTTCTAAGTCCCCGGTCGTGTCGGTCCCGACCTCACAGCGGGAATATTTTCAAAGTCCCCGGTCGTGTCGGTCCCGACCGCTCGGCGCGAACAATTTCCAAGTTCCCGGTCGTGCCGGTCCGTACTTCTCGGTGCGAACATTATATATGTAGAACGTAATATAACCTAACCTAACCCAACCTAACCTCTCGGTGGTATTATTTTACAGAAAGCCGGGCGTGTCTACTCCTACTTCTCGGTGCGAATATTATGTATATAACATAATATAACCTAACCTAATGCAACCTGGTCGCTCGGTGCGAATATTTTCTAAATTCCCGGTCGTGTCGGTCCCGACCGCTCGGCGCGAACAATTTCCAAGTTCCCGGTCGTGCCGGTCCGTACTTCTCGGTGCGAACATTATATATGTAGAACGTAATATAACCTAACCTAACCCAACCTAACCTCTCGGTGGTATTATTTTACAGAAAGCCGGGCGTGTCTACTCCTACTTCTCGGTGCGAATATTATGTATATAACATAATATAACCTAACCTAATGCAACCTGGTCGCTCGGTGCGAATATTTTCTAAATTCCCAGTCGTGTCGGTTCCGACCGCTCGGCGCGAATATTTTCTAAGTCCCCGGTCGTGTCGGTCCCGACCGCTCGGCGCGAATATTTTCAAAGTCCCCGGTCGTGTCGGTCCCGACCGCTCGGCGCGAACAATTTCCAAGTTCCCGGTCGTGCCGGTCCGTACTTCTCGGTGCGAACATTATATATGTAGAACGTAATATAACCTAACCTAACCCAACCTAACCTCTCGGTGGTATTATTTTACAGAAAGCCGGGCGTGTCTACTCCTACTTCTCGGTGCGAATATTATGTATATAACATAATATAACCTAACCTAATGCAACCTGGTCGCTCGGTGCGAATATTTTCTAAATTCCCAGTCGTGTCGGTTCCGACCGCTCGGCGCGAATATTTTCTAAGTCCCCGGTCGTGTCGGTCCCGACCTCACAGCGGGAATATTTTCAAAGTCCCCGGTCGTGTCGGTCCCGACCGCTCGGCGCGAACAATTTCCAAGTTCCCGGTCGTGCCGGTCCGTACTTCTCGGTGCGAACATTATATATGTAGAACGTAATATAACCTAACCTAACCCAACCTAACCTCTCGGTGGTATTATTTTACAGAAAGCCGGGCGTGTCTACTCCTACTTCTCGGTGCGAATATTATGTATATAACATAATATAACCTAACCTAATGCAACCTGGTCGCTCGGTGCGAATATTTTCTAAATTCCCAGTCGTGTCGGTTCCGACCGCTCGGCGCGAATATTTTCTAAGTCCCCGGTCGTGTCGGTCCCGACCGCTCGGCGCGAATATTTTCAAAGTCCCCGGTCGTGTCGGTCCCGACCGCTCGGCGCGAACAATTTCCAAGTTCCCGGTCGTGCCGGTCCGTACTTCTCGGTGCGAACATTATATATGTAGAACGTAATATAACCTAACCTAACCCAACCTAACCTCTCGGTGGTATTATTTTACAGAAAGCCGGGCGTGTCTACTCCTACTTCTCGGTGCGAATATTATGTATATAACATAATATAACCTAACCTAATGCAACCTGGTCGCTCGGTGCGAATATTTTCTAAATTCCCAGTCGTGTCGGTTCCGACCGCTCGGCGCGAATATTTTCTAAGTCCCCGGTCGTGTCGGTCCCGACCGCTCGGCGCGAATATTTTCAAAGTCCCCGGTCGTGTCGGTCCCGACCGCTCGGCGCGAACAATTTCCAAGTTCCCGGTCGTGCCGGTCCGTACTTCTCGGTGCGAACATTATATATGTAGAACGTAATATAACCTAACCTAACCCAACCTAACCTCTCGGTGGTATTATTTTACAGAAAGCCGGGCGTGTCTACTCCTACTTCTCGGTGCGAATATTATGTATATAACATAATATAACCTAACCTAATGCAACCTGGTCGCTCGGTGCGAATATTTTCTAAATTCCCAGTCGTGTCGGTTCCGACCGCTCGGCGCGAATATTTTCTAAGTCCCCGGTCGTGTCGGTCCCGACCGCTCGGCGCGAATATTTTCAAAGTCCCCGGTCGTGTCGGTCCCGACCGCTCGGCGCGAACAATTTCCAAGTTCCCGGTCGTGCCGGTCCGTACTTCTCGGTGCGAACATTATATATGTAGAACGTAATATAACCTAACCTAACCCAACCTAACCTCTCGGTGGTATTATTTTACAGAAAGCCGGGCGTGTCTACTCCTACTTCTCGGTGCGAATATTATGTATATAACATAATATAACCTAACCTAATGCAACCTGGTCGCTCGGTGCGAATATTTTCTAAATTCCCAGTCGTGTCGGTTCCGACCGCTCGGCGCGAATATTTTCTAAGTCCCCGGTCGTGTCGGTCCCGACCGCTCGGCGCGAATATTTTCAAAGTCCCCGGTCGTGTCGGTCCCGACCGCTCGGCGCGAACAATTTCCAAGTTCCCGGTCGTGCCGGTCCGTACTTCTCGGTGCGAACATTATATATGTAGAACGTAATATAACCTAACCTAACCCAACCTAACCTCTCGGTGGTATTATTTTACAGAAAGCCGGGCGTGTCTACTCCTACTTCTCGGTGCGAATATTATGTATATAACATAATATAACCTAACCTAATGCAACCTGGTCGCTCGGTGCGAATATTTTCTAAATTCCCAGTCGTGTCGGTTCCGACCGCTCGGCGCGAATATTTTCTAAGTCCCCGGTCGTGTCGGTCCCGACCTCACAGCGGGAATATTTTCAAAGTCCCCGGTCGTGTCGGTCCCGACCGCTCGGCGCGAACAATTTCCAAGTTCCCGGTCGTGCCGGTCCGTACTTCTCGGTGCGAACATTATATATGTAGAACGTAATATAACCTAACCTAACCCAACCTAACCTCTCGGTGGTATTATTTTACAGAAAGCCGGGCGTGTCTACTCCTACTTCTCGGTGCGAATATTATGTATATAACATAATATAACCTAACCTAATGCAACCTGGTCGCTCGGTGCGAATATTTTCTAAATTCCCAGTCGTGTCGGTTCCGACCGCTCGGCGCGAATATTTTCTAAGTCCCCGGTCGTGTCGGTCCCGACCGCTCGGCGCGAATATTTTCAAAGTCCCCGGTCGTGTCGGTCCCGACCGCTCGGCGCGAACAATTTCCAAGTTCCCGGTCGTGCCGGTCCGTACTTCTCGGTGCGAACATTATATATGTAGAACGTAATATAACCTAACCTAACCCAACCTAACCTCTCGGTGGTATTATTTTACAGAAAGCCGGGCGTGTCTACTCCTACTTCTCGGTGCGAATATTATGTATATAACATAATATAACCTAACCTAATGCAACCTGGTCGCTCGGTGCGAATATTTTCTAAATTCCCAGTCGTGTCGGTTCCGACCGCTCGGCGCGAATATTTTCTAAGTCCCCGGTCGTGTCGGTCCCGACCTCACAGCGGGAATATTTTCAAAGTCCCCGGTCGTGTCGGTCCCGACCGCTCGGCGCGAATATTTTCAAAGTCCCCGGTCGTGTCGGTCCCGACCGCTCGGCGCGAACAATTTCCAAGTTCCCGGTCGTGCCGGTCCGTACTTCTCGGTGCGAACATTATATATGTAGAACGTAATATAACCTAACCTAACCCAACCTAACCTCTCGGTGGTATTATTTTACAGAAAGCCGGGCGTGTCTACTCCTACTTCTCGGTGCGAATATTATGTATATAACATAATATAACCTAACCTAATGCAACCTGGTCGCTCGGTGCGAATATTTTCTAAATTCCCAGTCGTGTCGGTTCCGACCGCTCGGCGCGAATATTTTCTAAGTCCCCGGTCGTGTCGGTCCCGACCGCTCGGCGCGAATACTTTCAAAGTCCCCGGTCGTGTCGGTCCCGACCGCTCGGCGCGAACAATTTCCAAGTTCCCGGTCGTGCCGGTCCGTACTTCTCGGTGCGAACATTATATATGTAGAACGTAATATAACCTAACCTAACCCAACCTAACCTCTCGGTGGTATTATTTTACAGAAAGCCGGGCGTGTCTACTCCTACTTCTCGGTGCGAATATTATGTATATAACATAATATAACCTAACCTAATGCAACCTGGTCGCTCGGTGCGAATATTTTCTAAATTCCCAGTCGTGTCGGTTCCGACCGCTCGGCGCGAACAATTTCCAAGTTCCCGGTCGTGCCGGTCCGTACTTCTCGGTGCGAACATTATATATGTAGAACGTAATATAACCTAACCTAACCCAACCTAACCTCTCGGTGGTATTATTTTACAGAAAGCCGGGCGTGTCTACTCCTACTTCTCGGTGCGAATATTATGTATATAACATAATATAACCTAACCTAATGCAACCTGGTCGCTCGGTGCGAATATTTTCTAAATTCCCAGTCGTGTCGGTTCCGACCGCTCGGCGCGAATATTTTCTAAGTCCCCGGTCGTGTCGGTCCCGACCGCTCGGCGCGAATATTTTCAAAGTCCCCGGTCGTGTCGGTCCCGACCGCTCGGCGCGAACAATTTCCAAGTTCCCGGTCGTGCCGGTCCGTACTTCTCGGTGCGAACATTATATATGTAGAACGTAATATAACCTAACCTAACCCAACCTAACCTCTCGGTGGTATTATTTTACAGAAAGCCGGGCGTGTCTACTCCTACTTCTCGGTGCGAATATTATGTATATAACATAATATAACCTAACCTAATGCAACCTGGTCGCTCGGTGCGAATATTTTCTAAATTCCCAGTCGTGTCGGTCCCGACCGCTCGGCGCGAACAATTTCCAAGTTCCCGGTCGTGCCGGTCCGTACTTCTCGGTGCGAACATTATATATGTAGAACGTAATATAACCTAACCTAACCCAACCTAACCTCTCGGTGGTATTATTTTACAGAAAGCCGGGCGTGTCTACTCCTACTTCTCGGTGCGAATATTATGTATATAACATAATATAACCTAACCTAATGCAACCTGGTCGCTCGGTGCGAATATTTTCTAAATTCCCAGTCGTGTCGGTTCCGACCGCTCGGCGCGAATATTTTCTAAGTCCCCGGTCGTGTCGGTCCCGACCTCACAGCGGGAATATTTTCAAAGTCCCCGGTCGTGTCGGTCCCGACCGCTCGGCGCGAACAATTTCCAAGTTCCCGGTCGTGCCGGTCCGTACTTCTCGGTGCGAACATTATATATGTAGAACGTAATATAACCTAACCTAACCCAACCTAACCTCTCGGTGGTATTATTTTACAGAAAGCCGGGCGTGTCTACTCCTACTTCTCGGTGCGAATATTATGTATATAACATAATATAACCTAACCTAATGCAACCTGGTCGCTCGGTGCGAATATTTTCTAAATTCCCAGTCGTGTCGGTTCCGACCGCTCGGCGCGAATATTTTCTAAGTCCCCGGTCGTGTCGGTCCCGACCGCTCGGCGCGAATATTTTCAAAGTCCCCGGTCGTGTCGGTCCCGACCGCTCGGCGCGAACAATTTCCAAGTTCCCGGTCGTGCCGGTCCGTACTTCTCGGTGCGAACATTATATATGTAGAACGTAATATAACCTAACCTAACCCAACCTAACCTCTCGGTGGTATTATTTTACAGAAAGCCGGGCGTGTCTACTCCTACTTCTCGGTGCGAATATTATGTATATAACATAATATAACCTAACCTAATGCAACCTGGTCGCTCGGTGCGAATATTTTCTAAATTCCCAGTCGTGTCGGTTCCGACCGCTCGGCGCGAATATTTTCTAAGTCCCCGGTCGTGTCGGTCCCGACCTCACAGCGGGAATATTTTCAAAGTCCCCGGTCGTGTCGGTCCCGACCGCTCGGCGCGAACAATTTCCAAGTTCCCGGTCGTGCCGGTCCGTACTTCTCGGTGCGAACATTATATATGTAGAACGTAATATAACCTAACCTAACCCAACCTAACCTCTCGGTGGTATTATTTTACAGAAAGCCGGGCGTGTCTACTCCTACTTCTCGGTGCGAATATTATGTATATAACATAATATAACCTAACCTAATGCAACCTGGTCGCTCGGTGCGAATATTTTCTAAATTCCCAGTCGTGTCGGTTCCGACCGCTCGGCGCGAATATTTTCTAAGTCCCCGGTCGTGTCGGTCCCGACCGCTCGGCGCGAATATTTTCAAAGTCCCCGGTCGTGTCGGTCCCGACCGCTCGGCGCGAACAATTTCCAAGTTCCCGGTCGTGCCGGTCCGTACTTCTCGGTGCGAACATTATATATGTAGAACGTAATATAACCTAACCTAACCCAACCTAACCTCTCGGTGGTATTATTTTACAGAAAGCCGGGCGTGTCTACTCCTACTTCTCGGTGCGAATATTATGTATATAACATAATATAACCTAACCTAATGCAACCTGGTCGCTCGGTGCGAATATTTTCTAAATTCCCAGTCGTGTCGGTTCCGACCGCTCGGCGCGAATATTTTCTAAGTCCCCGGTCGTGTCGGTCCCGACCTCACAGCGGGAATATTTTCAAAGTCCCCGGTCGTGTCGGTCCCGACCGCTCGGCGCGAACAATTTCCAAGTTCCCGGTCGTGCCGGTCCGTACTTCTCGGAGCGAACATTATATATGTAGAACGTAATATAACCTAACCTAACCCAACCTAACCTCTCGGTGGTATTATTTTACAGAAAGCCGGGCGTGTCTACTCCTACTTCTCGGTGCGAATATTATGTATATAACATAATATAACCTAACCTAATGCAACCTGGTCGCTCGGTGCGAATATTTTCTAAATTCCCAGTCGTGTCGGTTCCGACCGCTCGGCGCGAATATTTTCTAAGTCCCCGGTCGTGTCGGTCCCGACCGCTCGGCGCGAATATTTTCAAAGTCCCCGGTCGTGTCGGTCCCGACCGCTCGGCGCGAACAATTTCCAAGTTCCCGGTCGTGCCGGTCCGTACTTCTCGGTGCGAACATTATATATGTAGAACGTAATATAACCTAACCTAACCCAACCTAACCTCTCGGTGGTATTATTTTACAGAAAGCCGGGCGTGTCTACTCCTACTTCTCGGTGCGAATATTATGTATATAACATAATATAACCTAACCTAATGCAACCTGGTCGCTCGGTGCGAATATTTTCTAAATTCCCAGTCGTGTCGGTTCCGACCGCTCGGCGCGAATATTTTCTAAGTCCCCGGTCGTGTCGGTCCCGACCTCACAGCGGGAATATTTTCAAAGTCCCCGGTCGTGTCGGTCCCGACCGCTCGGCGCGAACAATTTCCAAGTTCCCGGTCGTGCCGGTCCGTACTTCTCGGTGCGAACATTATATATGTAGAACGTAATATAACCTAACCTAACCCAACCTAACCTCTCGGTGGTATTATTTTACAGAAAGCCGGGCGTGTCTACTCCTACTTCTCGGTGCGAATATTATGTATATAACATAATATAACCTAACCTAATGCAACCTGGTCGCTCGGTGCGAATATTTTCTAAATTCCCAGTCGTGTCGGTTCCGACCGCTCGGCGCGAATATTTTCTAAGTCCCCGGTCGTGTCGGTCCCGACCGCTCGGCGCGAATATTTTCAAAGTCCCCGGTCGTGTCGGTCCCGACCGCTCGGCGCGAACAATTTCCAAGTTCCCGGTCGTGCCGGTCCGTACTTCTCGGTGCGAACATTATATATGTAGAACGTAATATAACCTAACCTAACCCAACCTAACCTCTCGGTGGTATTATTTTACAGAAAGCCGGGCGTGTCTACTCCTACTTCTCGGTGCGAATATTATGTATATAACATAATATAACCTAACCTAATGCAACCTGGTCGCTCGGTGCGAATATTTTCTAAATTCCCAGTCGTGTCGGTTCCGACCGCTCGGCGCGAATATTTTCTAAGTCCCCGGTCGTGTCGGTCCCGACCTCACAGCGGGAATATTTTCAAAGTCCCCGGTCGTGTCGGTCCCGACCGCTCGGCGCGAACAATTTCCAAGTTCCCGGTCGTGCCGGTCCGTACTTCTCGGTGCGAACATTATATATGTAGAACGTAATATAACCTAACCTAACCCAACCTAACCTCTCGGTGGTATTATTTTACAGAAAGCCGGGCGTGTCTACTCCTACTTCTCGGTGCGAATATTATGTATATAACATAATATAACCTAACCTAATGCAACCTGGTCGCTCGGTGCGAATATTTTCTAAATTCCCAGTCGTGTCGGTTCCGACCGCTCGGCGCGAATATTTTCTAAGTCCCCGGTCGTGTCGGTCCCGACCGCTCGGCGCGAATATTTTCAAAGTCCCCGGTCGTGTCGGTCCCGACCGCTCGGCGCGAACAATTTCCAAGTTCCCGGTCGTGCCGGTCCGTACTTCTCGGTGCGAACATTATATATGTAGAACGTAATATAACCTAACCTAACCCAACCTAACCTCTCGGTGGTATTATTTTACAGAAAGCCGGGCGTGTCTACTCCTACTTCTCGGTGCGAATATTATGTATATAACATAATATAACCTAACCTAATGCAACCTGGTCGCTCGGTGCGAATATTTTCTAAATTCCCAGTCGTGTCGGTTCCGACCGCTCGGCGCGAATATTTTCTAAGTCCCCGGTCGTGTCGGTCCCGACCTCACAGCGGGAATATTTTCAAAGTCCCCGGTCGTGTCGGTCCCGACCGCTCGGCGCGAACAATTTCCAAGTTCCCGGTCGTGCCGGTCCGTACTTCTCGGTGCGAACATTATATATGTAGAACGTAATATAACCTAACCTAACCCAACCTAACCTCTCGGTGGTATTATTTTACAGAAAGCCGGGCGTGTCTACTCCTACTTCTCGGTGCGAATATTATGTATATAACATAATATAACCTAACCTAATGCAACCTGGTCGCTCGGTGCGAATATTTTCTAAATTCCCGGTCGTGTCGGTCCCGACCGCTCGGCGCGAACAATTTCCAAGTTCCCGGTCGTGCCGGTCCGTACTTCTCGGTGCGAACATTATATATGTAGAACGTAATATAACCTAACCTAACCCAACCTAACCTCTCGGTGGTATTATTTTACAGAAAGCCGGGCGTGTCTACTCCTACTTCTCGGTGCGAATATTATGTATATAACATAATATAACCTAACCTAATGCAACCTGGTCGCTCGGTGCGAATATTTTCTAAATTCCCAGTCGTGTCGGTTCCGACCGCTCGGCGCGAATATTTTCTAAGTCCCCGGTCGTGTCGGTCCCGACCTCACAGCGGGAATATTTTCAAAGTCCCCGGTCGTGTCGGTCCCGACCGCTCGGCGCGAACAATTTCCAAGTTCCCGGTCGTGCCGGTCCGTACTTCTCGGTGCGAACATTATATATGTAGAACGTAATATAACCTAACCTAACCCAACCTAACCTCTCGGTGGTATTATTTTACAGAAAGCCGGGCGTGTCTACTCCTACTTCTCGGTGCGAATATTATGTATATAACATAATATAACCTAACCTAATGCAACCTGGTCGCTCGGTGCGAATATTTTCTAAATTCCCAGTCGTGTCGGTTCCGACCGCTCGGCGCGAATATTTTCTAAGTCCCCGGTCGTGTCGGTCCCGACCGCTCGGCGCGAATATTTTCAAAGTCCCCGGTCGTGTCGGTCCCGACCGCTCGGCGCGAACAATTTCCAAGTTCCCGGTCGTGCCGGTCCGTACTTCTCGGTGCGAACATTATATATGTAGAACGTAATATAACCTAACCTAACCCAACCTAACCTCTCGGTGGTATTATTTTACAGAAAGCCGGGCGTGTCTACTCCTACTTCTCGGTGCGAATATTATGTATATAACATAATATAACCTAACCTAATGCAACCTGGTCGCTCGGTGCGAATATTTTCTAAATTCCCAGTCGTGTCGGTTCCGACCGCTCGGCGCGAATATTTTCTAAGTCCCCGGTCGTGTCGGTCCCGACCTCACAGCGGGAATATTTTCAAAGTCCCCGGTCGTGTCGGTCCCGACCGCTCGGCGCGAACAATTTCCAAGTTCCCGGTCGTGCCGGTCCGTACTTCTCGGTGCGAACATTATATATGTAGAACGTAATATAACCTAACCTAACCCAACCTAACCTCTCGGTGGTATTATTTTACAGAAAGCCGGGCGTGTCTACTCCTACTTCTCGGTGCGAATATTATGTATATAACATAATATAACCTAACCTAATGCAACCTGGTCGCTCGGTGCGAATATTTTCTAAATTCCCGGTCGTGTCGGTCCCGACCGCTCGGCGCGAACAATTTCCAAGTTCCCGGTCGTGCCGGTCCGTACTTCTCGGTGCGAACATTATATATGTAGAACGTAATATAACCTAACCTAACCCAACCTAACCTCTCGGTGGTATTATTTTACAGAAAGCCGGGCGTGTCTACTCCTACTTCTCGGTGCGAATATTATGTATATAACATAATATAACCTAACCTAATGCAACCTGGTCGCTCGGTGCGAATATTTTCTAAATTCCCAGTCGTGTCGGTTCCGACCGCTCGGCGCGAATATTTTCTAAGTCCCCGGTCGTGTCGGTCCCGACCTCACAGCGGGAATATTTTCAAAGTCCCCGGTCGTGTCGGTCCCGACCGCTCGGCGCGAACAATTTCCAAGTTCCCGGTCGTGCCGGTCCGTACTTCTCGGTGCGAACATTATATATGTAGAACGTAATATAACCTAACCTAACCCAACCTAACCTCTCGGTGGTATTATTTTACAGAAAGCCGGGCGTGTCTACTCCTACTTCTCGGTGCGAATATTATGTATATAACATAATATAACCTAACCTAATGCAACCTGGTCGCTCGGTGCGAATATTTTCTAAATTCCCAGTCGTGTCGGTTCCGACCGCTCGGCGCGAATATTTTCTAAGTCCCCGGTCGTGTCGGTCCCGACCGCTCGGCGCGAATATTTTCAAAGTCCCCGGTCGTGTCGGTCCCGACCGCTCGGCGCGAACAATTTCCAAGTTCCCGGTCGTGCCGGTCCGTACTTCTCGGTGCGAACATTATATATGTAGAACGTAATATAACCTAACCTAACCCAACCTAACCTCTCGGTGGTATTATTTTACAGAAAGCCGGGCGTGTCTACTCCTACTTCTCGGTGCGAATATTATGTATATAACATAATATAACCTAACCTAATGCAACCTGGTCGCTCGGTGCGAATATTTTCTAAATTCCCAGTCGTGTCGGTTCCGACCGCTCGGCGCGAATATTTTCTAAGTCCCCGGTCGTGTCGGTCCCGACCTCACAGCGGGAATATTTTCAAAGTCCCCGGTCGTGTCGGTCCCGACCGCTCGGCGCGAACAATTTCCAAGTTCCCGGTCGTGCCGGTCCGTACTTCTCGGTGCGAACATTATATATGTAGAACGTAATATAACCTAACCTAACCCAACCTAACCTCTCGGTGGTATTATTTTACAGAAAGCCGGGCGTGTCTACTCCTACTTCTCGGTGCGAATATTATGTATATAACATAATATAACCTAACCTAATGCAACCTGGTCGCTCGGTGCGAATATTTTCTAAATTCCCAGTCGTGTCGGTTCCGACCGCTCGGCGCGAATATTTTCTAAGTCCCCGGTCGTGTCGGTCCCGACCGCTCGGCGCGAATATTTTCAAAGTCCCCGGTCGTGTCGGTCCCGACCGCTCGGCGCGAACAATTTCCAAGTTCCCGGTCGTGCCGGTCCGTACTTCTCGGTGCGAACATTATATATGTAGAACGTAATATAACCTAACCTAACCCAACCTAACCTCTCGGTGGTATTATTTTACAGAAAGCCGGGCGTGTCTACTCCTACTTCTCGGTGCGAATATTATGTATATAACATAATATAACCTAACCTAATGCAACCTGGTCGCTCGGTGCGAATATTTTCTAAATTCCCAGTCGTGTCGGTTCCGACCGCTCGGCGCGAATATTTTCTAAGTCCCCGGTCGTGTCGGTCCCGACCTCACAGCGGGAATATTTTCAAAGTCCCCGGTCGTGTCGGTCCCGACCGCTCGGCGCGAACAATTTCCAAGTTCCCGGTCGTGCCGGTCCGTACTTCTCGGTGCGAACATTATATATGTAGAACGTAATATAACCTAACCTAACCCAACCTAACCTCTCGGTGGTATTATTTTACAGAAAGCCGGGCGTGTCTACTCCTACTTCTCGGTGCGAATATTATGTATATAACATAATATAACCTAACCTAATGCAACCTGGTCGCTCGGTGCGAATATTTTCTAAATTCCCGGTCGTGTCGGTCCCGACCGCTCGGCGCGAACAATTTCCAAGTTCCCGGTCGTGCCGGTCCGTACTTCTCGGTGCGAACATTATATATGTAGAACGTAATATAACCTAACCTAACCCAACCTAACCTCTCGGTGGTATTATTTTACAGAAAGCCGGGCGTGTCTACTCCTACTTCTCGGTGCGAATATTATGTATATAACATAATATAACCTAACCTAATGCAACCTGGTCGCTCGGTGCAAATATTTTCTAAATTCCCAGTCGTGTCGGTTCCGACCGCTCGGCGCGAATATTTTCTAAGTCCCCGGTCGTGTCGGTCCCGACCGCTCGGCGCGAATACTTTCAAAGTCCCCGGTCGTGTCGGTCCCGACCGCTCGGCGCGAACAATTTCCAAGTTCCCGGTCGTGCCGGTCCGTACTTCTCGGTGCGAACATTATATATGTAGAACGTAATATAACCTAACCTAACCCAACCTAACCTCTCGGTGGTATTATTTTACAGAAAGCCGGGCGTGTCTACTCCTACTTCTCGGTGCGAATATTATGTATATAACATAATATAACCTAACCTAATGCAACCTGGTCGCTCGGTGCGAATATTTTCTAAATTCCCAGTCGTGTCGGTTCCGACCGCTCGGCGCGAACAATTTCCAAGTTCCCGGTCGTGCCGGTCCGTACTTCTCGGTGCGAACATTATATATGTAGAACGTAATATAACCTAACCTAACCCAACCTAACCTCTCGGTGGTATTATTTTACAGAAAGCCGGGCGTGTCTACTCCTACTTCTCGGTGCGAATATTATGTATATAACATAATATAACCTAACCTAATGCAACCTGGTCGCTCGGTGCGAATATTTTCTAAATTCCCAGTCGTGTCGGTTCCGACCGCTCGGCGCGAATATTTTCTAAGTCCCCGGTCGTGTCGGTCCCGACCGCTCGGCGCGAATATTTTCAAAGTCCCCGGTCGTGTCGGTCCCGACCGCTCGGCGCGAATACTTTCAAAGTCCCCGGTCGTGTCGGTCCCGACCGCTCGGCGCGAACAATTTCCAAGTTCCCGGTCGTGCCGGTCCGTACTTCTCGGTGCGAACATTATATATGTAGAACGTAATATAACCTAACCTAACCCAACCTAACCTCTCGGTGGTATTATTTTACAGAAAGCCGGGCGTGTCTACTCCTACTTCTCGGTGCGAATATTATGTATATAACATAATATAACCTAACCTAATGCAACCTGGTCGCTCGGTGCGAATATTTTCTAAATTCCCAGTCGTGTCGGTTCCGACCGCTCGGCGCGAATATTTTCTAAGTCCCCGGTCGTGTCGGTCCCGACCTCACAGCGGGAATATTTTCAAAGTCCCCGGTCGTGTCGGTCCCGACCGCTCGGCGCGAACAATTTCCAAGTTCCCGGTCGTGCCGGTCCGTACTTCTCGGTGCGAACATTATATATGTAGAACGTAATATAACCTAACCTAACCCAACCTAACCTCTCGGTGGTATTATTTTACAGAAAGCCGGGCGTGTCTACTCCTACTTCTCGGTGCGAATATTATGTATATAACATAATATAACCTAACCTAATGCAACCTGGTCGCTCGGTGCGAATATTTTCTAAATTCCCAGTCGTGTCGGTTCCGACCGCTCGGCGCGAATATTTTCTAAGTCCCCGGTCGTGTCGGTCCCGACCGCTCGGCGCGAATATTTTCAAAGTCCCCGGTCGTGTCGGTCCCGACCGCTCGGCGCGAACAATTTCCAAGTTCCCGGTCGTGCCGGTCCGTACTTCTCGGTGCGAACATTATATATGTAGAACGTAATATAACCTAACCTAACCCAACCTAACCTCTCGGTGGTATTATTTTACAGAAAGCCGGGCGTGTCTACTCCTACTTCTCGGTGCGAATATTATGTATATAACATAATATAACCTAACCTAATGCAACCTGGTCGCTCGGCGCGAATATTTTCTAAGTCCCCGGTCGTGTCGGTCCCGACCGCTCGGCGCGAATATTTTCAAAGTCCCCGGTCGTGTCGGTCCCGACCGCTCGGCGCGAATACTTTCAAAGTCCCCGGTCGTGTCGGTCCCGACCGCTCGGCGCGAACAATTTCCAAGTTCCCGGTCGTGCCGGTCCGTACTTCTCGGTGCGAACATTATATATGTAGAACGTAATATAACCTAACCTAACCCAACCTAACCTCTCGGTGGTATTATTTTACAGAAAGCCGGGCGTGTCTACTCCTACTTCTCGGTGCGAATATTATGTATATAACATAATATAACCTAACCTAATGCAACCTGGTCGCTCGGTGCGAATATTTTCTAGATTCCCAGTCGTGTCGGTTCCGACCGCTCGGCGCGAACAATTTCCATGTTCCCGGTCGTGCCGGTCCGTACTTCTCGGTGCGAACATTATATATGTAGAACGTAATATAACCTAACCTAACCCAACCTAACCTCTCGGTGGTATTATTTTACAGAAAGCCGGGCGTGTCTACTCCTACTTCTCGGTGCGAATATTATGTATATAACATAATATAACCTAACCTAATGCAACCTGGTCGCTCGGTGCGAATATTTTCTAAATTCCCAGTCGTGTCGGTTCCGACCGCTCGGCGCGAATATTTTCTAAGTCCCCGGTCGTGTCGGTCCCGACCGCTCGGCGCGAATATTTTCAAAGTCCCCGGTCGTGTCGGTCCCGACCGCTCGGCGCGAACAATTTCCAAGTTCCCGGTCGTGCCGGTCCGTACTTCTCGGTGCGAACATTATATATGTAGAACGTAATATAACCTAACCTAACCCAACCTAACCTCTCGGTGGTATTATTTTACAGAAAGCCGGGCGTGTCTACTCCTACTTCTCGGTGCGAATATTATGTATATAACATAATATAACCTAACCTAATGCAACCTGGTCGCTCGGTGCGAATATTTTCTAAATTCCCAGTCGTGTCGGTTCCGACCGCTCGGCGCGAATATTTTCTAAGTCCCCGGTCGTGTCGGTCCCGACCTCACAGCGGGAATATTTTCAAAGTCCCCGGTCGTGTCGGTCCCGACCGCTCGGCGCGAACAATTTCCAAGTTCCCGGTCGTGCCGGTCCGTACTTCTCGGTGCGAACATTATATATGTAGAACGTAATATAACCTAACCTAACCCAACCTAACCTCTCGGTGGTATTATTTTACAGAAAGCCGGGCGTGTCTACTCCTACTTCTCGGTGCGAATATTATGTATATAACATAATATAACCTAACCTAATGCAACCTGGTCGCTCGGCGCGAATATTTTCTAAGTCCCCGGTCGTGTCGGTCCCGACCGCTCGGCGCGAATATTTTCAAAGTCCCCGGTCGTGTCGGTCCCGACCGCTCGGCGCGAATACTTTCAAAGTCCCCGGTCGTGTCGGTCCCGACCGCTCGGCGCGAACAATTTCCAAGTTCCCGGTCGTGCCGGTCCGTACTTCTCGGTGCGAACATTATATATGTAGAACGTAATATAACCTAACCTAACCCAACCTAACCTCTCGGTGGTATTATTTTACAGAAAGCCGGGCGTGTCTACTCCTACTTCTCGGTGCGAATATTATGTATATAACATAATATAACCTAACCTAATGCAACCTGGTCGCTCGGTGCGAATATTTTCTAGATTCCCAGTCGTGTCGGTTCCGACCGCTCGGCGCGAACAATTTCCAAGTTCCCGGTCGTGCCGGTCCGTACTTCTCGGTGCGAACATTATATATGTAGAACGTAATATAACCTAACCTAACCCAACCTAACCTCTCGGTGGTATTATTTTACAGAAAGCCGGGCGTGTCTACTCCTACTTCTCGGTGCGAATATTATGTATATAACATAATATAACCTAACCTAATGCAACCTGGTCGCTCGGTGCGAATATTTTCTAAATTCCCAGTCGTGTCGGTTCCGACCGCTCGGCGCGAATATTTTCTAAGTCCCCGGTCGTGTCGGTCCCGACCTCACAGCGGGAATATTTTCAAAGTCCCCGGTCGTGTCGGTCCCGACCGCTCGGCGCGAACAATTTCCAAGTTCCCGGTCGTGCCGGTCCGTACTTCTCGGTGCGAACATTATATATGTAGAACGTAATATAACCTAACCTAACCCAACCTAACCTCTCGGTGGTATTATTTTACAGAAAGCCGGGCGTGTCTACTCCTACTTCTCGGTGCGAATATTATGTATATAACATAATATAACCTAACCTAATGCAACCTGGTCGCTCGGCGCGAATATTTTCTAAGTCCCCGGTCGTGTCGGTCCCGACCGCTCGGCGCGAATATTTTCAAAGTCCCCGGTCGTGTCGGTCCCGACCGCTCGGCGCGAATACTTTCAAAGTCCCCGGTCGTGTCGGTCCCGACCGCTCGGCGCGAACAATTTCCAAGTTCCCGGTCGTGCCGGTCCGTACTTCTCGGTGCGAACATTATATATGTAGAACGTAATATAACCTAACCTAACCCAACCTAACCTCTCGGTGGTATTATTTTACAGAAAGCCGGGCGTGTCTACTCCTACTTCTCGGTGCGAATATTATGTATATAACATAATATAACCTAACCTAATGCAACCTGGTCGCTCGGTGCGAATATTTTCTAGATTCCCAGTCGTGTCGGTTCCGACCGCTCGGCGCGAACAATTTCCAAGTTCCCGGTCGTGCCGGTCCGTACTTCTCGGTGCGAACATTATATATGTAGAACGTAATATAACCTAACCTAACCCAACCTAACCTCTCGGTGGTATTATTTTACAGAAAGCCGGGCGTGTCTACTCCTACTTCTCGGTGCGAATATTATGTATATAACATAATATAACCTAACCTAATGCAACCTGGTCGCTCGGTGCGAATATTTTCTAAATTCCCAGTCGTGTCGGTTCCGACCGCTCGGCGCGAATATTTTCTAAGTCCCCGGTCGTGTCGGTCCCGACCGCTCGGCGCGAATATTTTCAAAGTCCCCGGTCGTGTCGGTCCCGACCGCTCGGCGCGAACAATTTCCAAGTTCCCGGTCGTGCCGGTCCGTACTTCTCGGTGCGAACATTATATATGTAGAACGTAATATAACCTAACCTAACCCAACCTAACCTCTCGGTGGTATTATTTTACAGAAAGCCGGGCGTGTCTACTCCTACTTCTCGGTGCGAATATTATGTATATAACATAATATAACCTAACCTAATGCAACCTGGTCGCTCGGTGCGAATATTTTCTAAATTCCCAGTCGTGTCGGTTCCGACCGCTCGGCGCGAATATTTTCTAAGTCCCCGGTCGTGTCGGTCCCGACCTCACAGCGGGAATATTTTCAAAGTCCCCGGTCGTGTCGGTCCCGACCGCTCGGCGCGAACAATTTCCAAGTTCCCGGTCGTGCCGGTCCGTACTTCTCGGTGCGAACATTATATATGTAGAACGTAATATAACCTAACCTAACCCAACCTAACCTCTCGGTGGTATTATTTTACAGAAAGCCGGGCGTGTCTACTCCTACTTCTCGGTGCGAATATTATGTATATAACATAATATAACCTAACCTAATGCAACCTGGTCGCTCGGTGCGAATATTTTCTAAATTCCCAGTCGTGTCGGTTCCGACCGCTCGGCGCGAATATTTTCTAAGTCCCCGGTCGTGTCGGTCCCGACCGCTCGGCGCGAATATTTTCAAAGTCCCCGGTCGTGTCGGTCCCGACCGCTCGGCGCGAACAATTTCCAAGTTCCCGGTCGTGCCGGTCCGTACTTCTCGGTGCGAACATTATATATGTAGAACGTAATATAACCTAACCTAACCCAACCTAACCTCTCGGTGGTATTATTTTACAGAAAGCCGGGCGTGTCTACTCCTACTTCTCGGTGCGAATATTATGTATATAACATAATATAACCTAACCTAATGCAACCTGGTCGCTCGGTGCGAATATTTTCTAAATTCCCAGTCGTGTCGGTTCCGACCGCTCGGCGCGAACAATTTCCAAGTTCCCGGTCGTGCCGGTCCGTACTTCTCGGTGCGAACATTATATATGTAGAACGTAATATAACCTAACCTAACCCAACCTAACCTCTCGGTGGTATTATTTTACAGAAAGCCGGGCGTGTCTACTCCTACTTCTCGGTGCGAATATTATGTATATAACATAATATAACCTAACCTAATGCAACCTGGTCGCTCGGTGCGAATATTTTCTAAATTCCCAGTCGTGTCGGTTCCGACCGCTCGGCGCGAATATTTTCTAAGTCCCCGGTCGTGTCGGTCCCGACCGCTCGGCGCGAATATTTTCAAAGTCCCCGGTCGTGTCGGTCCCGACCGCTCGGCGCGAACAATTTCCAAGTTCCCGGTCGTGCCGGTCCGTACTTCTCGGTGCGAACATTATATATGTAGAACGTAATATAACCTAACCTAACCCAACCTAACCTCTCGGTGGTATTATTTTACAGAAAGCCGGGCGTGTCTACTCCTACTTCTCGGTGCGAATATTATGTATATAACATAATATAACCTAACCTAATGCAACCTGGTCGCTCGGTGCGAATATTTTCTAAATTCCCAGTCGTGTCGGTTCCGACCGCTCGGCGCGAACAATTTCCAAGTTCCCGGTCGTGCCGGTCCGTACTTCTCGGTGCGAACATTATATATGTAGAACGTAATATAACCTAACCTAACCCAACCTAACCTCTCGGTGGTATTATTTTACAGAAAGCCGGGCGTGTCTACTCCTACTTCTCGGTGCGAATATTATGTATATAACATAATATAACCTAACCTAATGCAACCTGGTCGCTCGGTGCGAATATTTTCTAAATTCCCAGTCGTGTCGGTTCCGACCGCTCGGCGCGAATATTTTCTAAGTCCCCGGTCGTGTCGGTCCCGACCTCACAGCGGGAATATTTTCAAAGTCCCCGGTCGTGTCGGTCCCGACCGCTCGGCGCGAATACTTTCAAAGTCCCCGGTCGTGTCGGTCCCGACCGCTCGGCGCGAACAATTTCCAAGTTCCCGGTCGTGCCGGTCCGTACTTCTCGGTGCGAACATTATATATGTAGAACGTAATATAACCTAACCTAACCCAACCTAACCTCTCGGTGGTATTATTTTACAGAAAGCCGGGCGTGTCTACTCCTACTTCTCGGTGCGAATATTATGTATATAACATAATATAACCTAACCTAATGCAACCTGGTCGCTCGGTGCGAATATTTTCTAAATTCCCAGTCGTGTCGGTTCCGACCGCTCGGCGCGAATATTTTCTAAGTCCCCGGTCGTGTCGGTCCCGACCGCTCGGCGCGAACAATTTCCAAGTTCCCGGTCGTGCCGGTCCGTACTTCTCGGTGCGAACATTATATATGTAGAACGTAATATAACCTAACCTAACCCAACCTAACCTCTCGGTGGTATTATTTTACAGAAAGCCGGGCGTGTCTACTCCTACTTCTCGGTGCGAATATTATGTATATAACATAATATAACCTAACCTAATGCAACCTGGTCGCTCGGTGCGAATATTTTCTAAATTCCCAGTCGTGTCGGTTCCGACCGCTCGGCGCGAATATTTTCTAAGTCCCCGGTCGTGTCGGTCCCGACCGCTCGGCGCGAATATTTTCAAAGTCCCCGGTCGTGTCGGTCCCGACCGCTCGGCGCGAACAATTTCCAAGTTCCCGGTCGTGCCGGTCCGTACTTCTCGGTGCGAACATTATATATGTAGAACGTAATATAACCTAACCTAACCCAACCTAACCTCTCGGTGGTATTATTTTACAGAAAGCCGGGCGTGTCTACTCCTACTTCTCGGTGCGAATATTATGTATATAACATAATATAACCTAACCTAATGCAACCTGGTCGCTCGGTGCGAATATTTTCTAAATTCCCAGTCGTGTCGGTTCCGACCGCTCGGCGCGAATATTTTCTAAGTCCCCGGTCGTGTCGGTCCCGACCTCACAGCGGGAATATTTTCAAAGTCCCCGGTTGTGTCGGTCCCGACCGCTCGGCGCGAACAATTTCCAAGTTCCCGGTCGTGCCGGTCCGTACTTCTCGGTGCGAACATTATATATGTAGAACGTAATATAACCTAACCTAACCCAACCTAACCTCTCGGTGGTATTATTTTACAGAAAGCCGGGCGTGTCTACTCCTACTTCTCGGTGCGAATATTATGTATATAACATAATATAACCTAACCTAATGCAACCTGGTCGCTCGGTGCGAATATTTTCTAAATTCCCAGTCGTGTCGGTTCCGACCGCTCGGCGCGAATATTTTCTAAGTCCCCGGTCGTGTCGGTCCCGACCGCTCGGCGCGAATATTTTCAAAGTCCCCGGTCGTGTCGGTCCCGACCGCTCGGCGCGAACAATTTCCAAGTTCCCGGTCGTGCCGGTCCGTACTTCTCGGTGCGAACATTATATATGTAGAACGTAATATAACCTAACCTAACCCAACCTAACCTCTCGGTGGTATTATTTTACAGAAAGCCGGGCGTGTCTACTCCTACTTCTCGGTGCGAATATTATGTATATAACATAATATAACCTAACCTAATGCAACCTGGTCGCTCGGTGCGAATATTTTCTAAATTCCCAGTCGTGTCGGTTCCGACCGCTCGGCGCGAATATTTTCTAAGTCCCCGGTCGTGTCGGTCCCGACCTCACAGCGGGAATATTTTCAAAGTCCCCGGTCGTGTCGGTCCCGACCGCTCGGCGCGAACAATTTCCAAGTTCCCGGTCGTGCCGGTCCGTACTTCTCGGTGCGAACATTATATATGTAGAACGTAATATAACCTAACCTAACCCAACCTAACCTCTCGGTGGTATTATTTTACAGAAAGCCGGGCGTGTCTACTCCTACTTCTCGGTGCGAATATTATGTATATAACATAATATAACCTAACCTAATGCAACCTGGTCGCTCGGTGCGAATATTTTCTAAATTCCCAGTCGTGTCGGTTCCGACCGCTCGGCGCGAATATTTTCTAAGTCCCCGGTCGTGTCGGTCCCGACCTCACAGCGGGAATATTTTCAAAGTCCCCGGTCGTGTCGGTCCCGACCGCTCGGCGCGAACAATTTCCAAGTTCCCGGTCGTGCCGGTCCGTACTTCTCGGTGCGAACATTATATATGTAGAACGTAATATAACCTAACCTAACCCAACCTAACCTCTCGGTGGTATTATTTTACAGAAAGCCGGGCGTGTCTACTCCTACTTCTCGGTGCGAATATTATGTATATAACATAATATAACCTAACCTAATGCAACCTGGTCGCTCGGTGCGAATATTTTCTAAATTCCCAGTCGTGTCGGTTCCGACCGCTCGGCGCGAATATTTTCTAAGTCCCCGGTCGTGTCGGTCCCGACCGCTCGGCGCGAATATTTTCAAAGTCCCCGGTCGTGTCGGTCCCGACCGCTCGGCGCGAACAATTTCCAAGTTCCCGGTCGTGCCGGTCCGTACTTCTCGGTGCGAACATTATATATGTAGAACGTAATATAACCTAACCTAACCCAACCTAACCTCTCGGTGGTATTATTTTACAGAAAGCCGGGCGTGTCTACTCCTACTTCTCGGTGCGAATATTATGTATATAACATAATATAACCTAACCTAATGCAACCTGGTCGCTCGGTGCGAATATTTTCTAAATTCCCAGTCGTGTCGGTTCCGACCGCTCGGCGCGAATATTTTCTAAGTCCCCGGTCGTGTCGGTCCCGACCTCACAGCGGGAATATTTTCAAAGTCCCCGGTCGTGTCGGTCCCGACCGCTCGGCGCGAACAATTTCCAAGTTCCCGGTCGTGCCGGTCCGTACTTCTCGGTGCGAACATTATATATGTAGAACGTAATATAACCTAACCTAACCCAACCTAACCTCTCGGTGGTATTATTTTACAGAAAGCCGGGCGTGTCTACTCCTACTTCTCGGTGCGAATATTATGTATATAACATAATATAACCTAACCTAATGCAACCTGGTCGCTCGGTGCGAATATTTTCTAAATTCCCAGTCGTGTCGGTTCCGACCGCTCGGCGCGAATATTTTCTAAGTCCCCGGTCGTGTCGGTCCCGACCGCTCGGCGCGAATATTTTCAAAGTCCCCGGTCGTGTCGGTCCCGACCGCTCGGCGCGAACAATTTCCAAGTTCCCGGTCGTGCCGGTCCGTACTTCTCGGTGCGAACATTATATATGTAGAACGTAATATAACCTAACCTAACCCAACCTAACCTCTCGGTGGTATTATTTTACAGAAAGCCGGGCGTGTCTACTCCTACTTCTCGGTGCGAATATTATGTATATAACATAATATAACCTAACCTAATGCAACCTGGTCGCTCGGTGCGAATATTTTCTAAATTCCCAGTCGTGTCGGTTCCGACCGCTCGGCGCGAATATTTTCTAAGTCCCCGGTCGTGTCGGTCCCGACCTCACAGCGGGAATATTTTCAAAGTCCCCGGTCGTGTCGGTCCCGACCGCTCGGCGCGAACAATTTCCAAGTTCCCGGTCGTGCCGGTCCGTACTTCTCGGTGCGAACATTATATATGTAGAACGTAATATAACCTAACCTAACCCAACCTAACCTCTCGGTGGTATTATTTTACAGAAAGCCGGGCGTGTCTACTCCTACTTCTCGGTGCGAATATTATGTATATAACATAATATAACCTAACCTAATGCAACCTGGTCGCTCGGTGCGAATATTTTCTAAATTCCCGGTCGTGTCGGTCCCGACCGCTCGGCGCGAACAATTTCCAAGTTCCCGGTCGTGCCGGTCCGTACTTCTCGGTGCGAACATTATATATGTAGAACGTAATATAACCTAACCTAACCCAACCTAACCTCTCGGTGGTATTATTTTACAGAAAGCCGGGCGTGTCTACTCCTACTTCTCGGTGCGAATATTATGTATATAACATAATATAACCTAACCTAATGCAACCTGGTCGCTCGGTGCGAATATTTTCTAAATTCCCAGTCGTGTCGGTTCCGACCGCTCGGCGCGAATATTTTCTAAGTCCCCGGTCGTGTCGGTCCCGACCGCTCGGCGCGAATACTTTCAAAGTCCCCGGTCGTGTCGGTCCCGACCGCTCGGCGCGAACAATTTCCAAGTTCCCGGTCGTGCCGGTCCGTACTTCTCGGTGCGAACATTATATATGTAGAACGTAATATAACCTAACCTAACCCAACCTAACCTCTCGGTGGTATTATTTTACAGAAAGCCGGGCGTGTCTACTCCTACTTCTCGGTGCGAATATTATGTATATAACATAATATAACCTAACCTAATGCAACCTGGTCGCTCGGTGCGAATATTTTCTAAATTCCCAGTCGTGTCGGTTCCGACCGCTCGGCGCGAACAATTTCCAAGTTCCCGGTCGTGCCGGTCCGTACTTCTCGGTGCGAACATTATATATGTAGAACGTAATATAACCTAACCTAACCCAACCTAACCTCTCGGTGGTATTATTTTACAGAAAGCCGGGCGTGTCTACTCCTACTTCTCGGTGCGAATATTATGTATATAACATAATATAACCTAACCTAATGCAACCTGGTCGCTCGGTGCGAATATTTTCTAAATTCCCAGTCGTGTCGGTTCCGACCGCTCGGCGCGAATATTTTCTAAGTCCCCGGTCGTGTCGGTCCCGACCGCTCGGCGCGAATATTTTCAAAGTCCCCGGTCGTGTCGGTCCCGACCGCTCGGCGCGAATACTTTCAAAGTCCCCGGTCGTGTCGGTCCCGACCGCTCGGCGCGAACAATTTCCAAGTTCCCGGTCGTGCCGGTCCGTACTTCTCGGTGCGAACATTATATATGTAGAACGTAATATAACCTAACCTAACCCAACCTAACCTCTCGGTGGTATTATTTTACAGAAAGCCGGGCGTGTCTACTCCTACTTCTCGGTGCGAATATTATGTATATAACATAATATAACCTAACCTAATGCAACCTGGTCGCTCGGTGCGAATATTTTCTAAATTCCCAGTCGTGTCGGTTCCGACCGCTCGGCGCGAATATTTTCTAAGTCCCCGGTCGTGTCGGTCCCGACCTCACAGCGGGAATATTTTCAAAGTCCCCGGTCGTGTCGGTCCCGACCGCTCGGCGCGAACAATTTCCAAGTTCCCGGTCGTGCCGGTCCGTACTTCTCGGTGCGAACATTATATATGTAGAACGTAATATAACCTAACCTAACCCAACCTAACCTCTCGGTGGTATTATTTTACAGAAAGCCGGGCGTGTCTACTCCTACTTCTCGGTGCGAATATTATGTATATAACATAATATAACCTAACCTAATGCAACCTGGTCGCTCGGTGCGAATATTTTCTAAATTCCCAGTCGTGTCGGTTCCGACCGCTCGGCGCGAATATTTTCTAAGTCCCCGGTCGTGTCGGTCCCGACCGCTCGGCGCGAATATTTTCAAAGTCCCCGGTCGTGTCGGTCCCGACCGCTCGGCGCGAACAATTTCCAAGTTCCCGGTCGTGCCGGTCCGTACTTCTCGGTGCGAACATTATATATGTAGAACGTAATATAACCTAACCTAACCCAACCTAACCTCTCGGTGGTATTATTTTACAGAAAGCCGGGCGTGTCTACTCCTACTTCTCGGTGCGAATATTATGTATATAACATAATATAACCTAACCTAATGCAACCTGGTCGCTCGGCGCGAATATTTTCTAAGTCCCCGGTCGTGTCGGTCCCGACCGCTCGGCGCGAATATTTTCAAAGTCCCCGGTCGTGTCGGTCCCGACCGCTCGGCGCGAATACTTTCAAAGTCCCCGGTCGTGTCGGTCCCGACCGCTCGGCGCGAACAATTTCCAAGTTCCCGGTCGTGCCGGTCCGTACTTCTCGGTGCGAACATTATATATGTAGAACGTAATATAACCTAACCTAACCCAACCTAACCTCTCGGTGGTATTATTTTACAGAAAGCCGGGCGTGTCTACTCCTACTTCTCGGTGCGAATATTATGTATATAACATAATATAACCTAACCTAATGCAACCTGGTCGCTCGGTGCGAATATTTTCTAGATTCCCAGTCGTGTCGGTTCCGACCGCTCGGCGCGAACAATTTCCAAGTTCCCGGTCGTGCCGGTCCGTACTTCTCGGTGCGAACATTATATATGTAGAACGTAATATAACCTAACCTAACCCAACCTAACCTCTCGGTGGTATTATTTTACAGAAAGCCGGGCGTGTCTACTCCTACTTCTCGGTGCGAATATTATGTATATAACATAATATAACCTAACCTAATGCAACCTGGTCGCTCGGCGCGAATATTTTCTAAGTCCCCGGTCGTGTCGGTCCCGACCGCTCGGCGCGAATATTTTCAAAGTCCCCGGTCGTGTCGGTCCCGACCGCTCGGCGCGAATACTTTCAAAGTCCCCGGTCGTGTCGGTCCCGACCGCTCGGCGCGAACAATTTCCAAGTTCCCGGTCGTGCCGGTCCGTACTTCTCGGTGCGAACATTATATATGTAGAACGTAATATAACCTAACCTAACCCAACCTAACCTCTCGGTGGTATTATTTTACAGAAAGCCGGGCGTGTCTACTCCTACTTCTCGGTGCGAATATTATGTATATAACATAATATAACCTAACCTAATGCAACCTGGTCGCTCGGTGCGAATATTTTCTAGATTCCCAGTCGTGTCGGTTCCGACCGCTCGGCGCGAACAATTTCCATGTTCCCGGTCGTGCCGGTCCGTACTTCTCGGTGCGAACATTATATATGTAGAACGTAATATAACCTAACCTAACCCAACCTAACCTCTCGGTGGTATTATTTTACAGAAAGCCGGGCGTGTCTACTCCTACTTCTCGGTGCGAATATTATGTATATAACATAATATAACCTAACCTAATGCAACCTGGTCGCTCGGTGCGAATATTTTCTAAATTCCCAGTCGTGTCGGTTCCGACCGCTCGGCGCGAATATTTTCTAAGTCCCCGGTCGTGTCGGTCCCGACCGCTCGGCGCGAATATTTTCAAAGTCCCCGGTCGTGTCGGTCCCGACCGCTCGGCGCGAACAATTTCCAAGTTCCCGGTCGTGCCGGTCCGTACTTCTCGGTGCGAACATTATATATGTAGAACGTAATATAACCTAACCTAACCCAACCTAACCTCTCGGTGGTATTATTTTACAGAAAGCCGGGCGTGTCTACTCCTACTTCTCGGTGCGAATATTATGTATATAACATAATATAACCTAACCTAATGCAACCTGGTCGCTCGGTGCGAATATTTTCTAAATTCCCAGTCGTGTCGGTTCCGACCGCTCGGCGCGAATATTTTCTAAGTCCCCGGTCGTGTCGGTCCCGACCTCACAGCGGGAATATTTTCAAAGTCCCCGGTCGTGTCGGTCCCGACCGCTCGGCGCGAACAATTTCCAAGTTCCCGGTCGTGCCGGTCCGTACTTCTCGGTGCGAACATTATATATGTAGAACGTAATATAACCTAACCTAACCCAACCTAACCTCTCGGTGGTATTATTTTACAGAAAGCCGGGCGTGTCTACTCCTACTTCTCGGTGCGAATATTATGTATATAACATAATATAACCTAACCTAATGCAACCTGGTCGCTCGGTGCGAATATTTTCTAAATTCCCGGTCGTGTCGGTCCCGACCGCTCGGCGCGAACAATTTCCAAGTTCCCGGTCGTGCCGGTCCGTACTTCTCGGTGCGAACATTATATATGTAGAACGTAATATAACCTAACCTAACCCAACCTAACCTCTCGGTGGTATTATTTTACAGAAAGCCGGGCGTGTCTACTCCTACTTCTCGGTGCGAATATTATGTATATAACATAATATAACCTAACCTAATGCAACCTGGTCGCTCGGTGCGAATATTTTCTAAATTCCCAGTCGTGTCGGTTCCGACCGCTCGGCGCGAATATTTTCTAAGTCCCCGGTCGTGTCGGTCCCGACCGCTCGGCGCGAATACTTTCAAAGTCCCCGGTCGTGTCGGTCCCGACCGCTCGGCGCGAACAATTTCCAAGTTCCCGGTCGTGCCGGTCCGTACTTCTCGGTGCGAACATTATATATGTAGAACGTAATATAACCTAACCTAACCCAACCTAACCTCTCGGTGGTATTATTTTACAGAAAGCCGGGCGTGTCTACTCCTACTTCTCGGTGCGAATATTATGTATATAACATAATATAACCTAACCTAATGCAACCTGGTCGCTCGGTGCGAATATTTTCTAAATTCCCAGTCGTGTCGGTTCCGACCGCTCGGCGCGAACAATTTCCAAGTTCCCGGTCGTGCCGGTCCGTACTTCTCGGTGCGAACATTATATATGTAGAACGTAATATAACCTAACCTAACCCAACCTAACCTCTCGGTGGTATTATTTTACAGAAAGCCGGGCGTGTCTACTCCTACTTCTCGGTGCGAATATTATGTATATAACATAATATAACCTAACCTAATGCAACCTGGTCGCTCGGTGCGAATATTTTCTAAATTCCCAGTCGTGTCGGTTCCGACCGCTCGGCGCGAATATTTTCTAAGTCCCCGGTCGTGTCGGTCCCGACCGCTCGGCGCGAATATTTTCAAAGTCCCCGGTCGTGTCGGTCCCGACCGCTCGGCGCGAATACTTTCAAAGTCCCCGGTCGTGTCGGTCCCGACCGCTCGGCGCGAACAATTTCCAAGTTCCCGGTCGTGCCGGTCCGTACTTCTCGGTGCGAACATTATATATGTAGAACGTAATATAACCTAACCTAACCCAACCTAACCTCTCGGTGGTATTATTTTACAGAAAGCCGGGCGTGTCTACTCCTACTTCTCGGTGCGAATATTATGTATATAACATAATATAACCTAACCTAATGCAACCTGGTCGCTCGGTGCGAATATTTTCTAAATTCCCAGTCGTGTCGGTTCCGACCGCTCGGCGCGAATATTTTCTAAGTCCCCGGTCGTGTCGGTCCCGACCTCACAGCGGGAATATTTTCAAAGTCCCCGGTCGTGTCGGTCCCGACCGCTCGGCGCGAACAATTTCCAAGTTCCCGGTCGTGCCGGTCCGTACTTCTCGGTGCGAACATTATATATGTAGAACGTAATATAACCTAACCTAACCCAACCTAACCTCTCGGTGGTATTATTTTACAGAAAGCCGGGCGTGTCTACTCCTACTTCTCGGTGCGAATATTATGTATATAACATAATATAACCTAACCTAATGCAACCTGGTCGCTCGGTGCGAATATTTTCTAAATTCCCAGTCGTGTCGGTTCCGACCGCTCGGCGCGAATATTTTCTAAGTCCCCGGTCGTGTCGGTCCCGACCGCTCGGCGCGAATATTTTCAAAGTCCCCGGTCGTGTCGGTCCCGACCGCTCGGCGCGAACAATTTCCAAGTTCCCGGTCGTGCCGGTCCGTACTTCTCGGTGCGAACATTATATATGTAGAACGTAATATAACCTAACCTAACCCAACCTAACCTCTCGGTGGTATTATTTTACAGAAAGCCGGGCGTGTCTACTCCTACTTCTCGGTGCGAATATTATGTATATAACATAATATAACCTAACCTAATGCAACCTGGTCGCTCGGCGCGAATATTTTCTAAGTCCCCGGTCGTGTCGGTCCCGACCGCTCGGCGCGAATATTTTCAAAGTCCCCGGTCGTGTCGGTCCCGACCGCTCGGCGCGAATACTTTCAAAGTCCCCGGTCGTGTCGGTCCCGACCGCTCGGCGCGAACAATTTCCAAGTTCCCGGTCGTGCCGGTCCGTACTTCTCGGTGCGAACATTATATATGTAGAACGTAATATAACCTAACCTAACCCAACCTAACCTCTCGGTGGTATTATTTTACAGAAAGCCGGGCGTGTCTACTCCTACTTCTCGGTGCGAATATTATGTATATAACATAATATAACCTAACCTAATGCAACCTGGTCGCTCGGTGCGAATATTTTCTAGATTCCCAGTCGTGTCGGTTCCGACCGCTCGGCGCGAACAATTTCCAAGTTCCCGGTCGTGCCGGTCCGTACTTCTCGGTGCGAACATTATATATGTAGAACGTAATATAACCTAACCTAACCCAACCTAACCTCTCGGTGGTATTATTTTACAGAAAGCCGGGCGTGTCTACTCCTACTTCTCGGTGCGAATATTATGTATATAACATAATATAACCTAACCTAATGCAACCTGGTCGCTCGGTGCGAATATTTTCTAAATTCCCAGTCGTGTCGGTTCCGACCGCTCGGCGCGAATATTTTCTAAGTCCCCGGTCGTGTCGGTCCCGACCGCTCGGCGCGAATACTTTCAAAGTCCCCGGTCGTGTCGGTCCCGACCGCTCGGCGCGAACAATTTCCAAGTTCCCGGTCGTGCCGGTCCGTACTTCTCGGTGCGAACATTATATATGTAGAACGTAATATAACCTAACCTAACCCAACCTAACCTCTCGGTGGTATTATTTTACAGAAAGCCGGGCGTGTCTACTCCTACTTCTCGGTGCGAATATTATGTATATAACATAATATAACCTAACCTAATGCAACCTGGTCGCTCGGTGCGAATATTTTCTAAATTCCCAGTCGTGTCGGTTCCGACCGCTCGGCGCGAACAATTTCCAAGTTCCCGGTCGTGCCGGTCCGTACTTCTCGGTGCGAACATTATATATGTAGAACGTAATATAACCTAACCTAACCCAACCTAACCTCTCGGTGGTATTATTTTACAGAAAGCCGGGCGTGTCTACTCCTACTTCTCGGTGCGAATATTATGTATATAACATAATATAACCTAACCTAATGCAACCTGGTCGCTCGGTGCGAATATTTTCTAAATTCCCAGTCGTGTCGGTTCCGACCGCTCGGCGCGAATATTTTCTAAGTCCCCGGTCGTGTCGGTCCCGACCGCTCGGCGCGAATATTTTCAAAGTCCCCGGTCGTGTCGGTCCCGACCGCTCGGCGCGAATACTTTCAAAGTCCCCGGTCGTGTCGGTCCCGACCGCTCGGCGCGAACAATTTCCAAGTTCCCGGTCGTGCCGGTCCGTACTTCTCGGTGCGAACATTATATATGTAGAACGTAATATAACCTAACCTAACCCAACCTAACCTCTCGGTGGTATTATTTTACAGAAAGCCGGGCGTGTCTACTCCTACTTCTCGGTGCGAATATTATGTATATAACATAATATAACCTAACCTAATGCAACCTGGTCGCTCGGTGCGAATATTTTCTAAATTCCCAGTCGTGTCGGTTCCGACCGCTCGGCGCGAATATTTTCTAAGTCCCCGGTCGTGTCGGTCCCGACCTCACAGCGGGAATATTTTCAAAGTCCCCGGTCGTGTCGGTCCCGACCGCTCGGCGCGAACAATTTCCAAGTTCCCGGTCGTGCCGGTCCGTACTTCTCGGTGCGAACATTATATATGTAGAACGTAATATAACCTAACCTAACCCAACCTAACCTCTCGGTGGTATTATTTTACAGAAAGCCGGGCGTGTCTACTCCTACTTCTCGGTGCGAATATTATGTATATAACATAATATAACCTAACCTAATGCAACCTGGTCGCTCGGTGCGAATATTTTCTAAATTCCCAGTCGTGTCGGTTCCGACCGCTCGGCGCGAATATTTTCTAAGTCCCCGGTCGTGTCGGTCCCGACCGCTCGGCGCGAATATTTTCAAAGTCCCCGGTCGTGTCGGTCCCGACCGCTCGGCGCGAACAATTTCCAAGTTCCCGGTCGTGCCGGTCCGTACTTCTCGGTGCGAACATTATATATGTAGAACGTAATATAACCTAACCTAACCCAACCTAACCTCTCGGTGGTATTATTTTACAGAAAGCCGGGCGTGTCTACTCCTACTTCTCGGTGCGAATATTATGTATATAACATAATATAACCTAACCTAATGCAACCTGGTCGCTCGGCGCGAATATTTTCTAAGTCCCCGGTCGTGTCGGTCCCGACCGCTCGGCGCGAATATTTTCAAAGTCCCCGGTCGTGTCGGTCCCGACCGCTCGGCGCGAATACTTTCAAAGTCCCCGGTCGTGTCGGTCCCGACCGCTCGGCGCGAACAATTTCCAAGTTCCCGGTCGTGCCGGTCCGTACTTCTCGGTGCGAACATTATATATGTAGAACGTAATATAACCTAACCTAACCCAACCTAACCTCTCGGTGGTATTATTTTACAGAAAGCCGGGCGTGTCTACTCCTACTTCTCGGTGCGAATATTATGTATATAACATAATATAACCTAACCTAATGCAACCTGGTCGCTCGGTGCGAATATTTTCTAGATTCCCAGTCGTGTCGGTTCCGACCGCTCGGCGCGAACAATTTCCAAGTTCCCGGTCGTGCCGGTCCGTACTTCTCGGTGCGAACATTATATATGTAGAACGTAATATAACCTAACCTAACCCAACCTAACCTCTCGGTGGTATTATTTTACAGAAAGCCGGGCGTGTCTACTCCTACTTCTCGGTGCGAATATTATGTATATAACATAATATAACCTAACCTAATGCAACCTGGTCGCTCGGCGCGAATATTTTCTAAGTCCCCGGTCGTGTCGGTCCCGACCGCTCGGCGCGAATATTTTCAAAGTCCCCGGTCGTGTCGGTCCCGACCGCTCGGCGCGAATACTTTCAAAGTCCCCGGTCGTGTCGGTCCCGACCGCTCGGCGCGAACAATTTCCAAGTTCCCGGTCGTGCCGGTCCGTACTTCTCGGTGCGAACATTATATATGTAGAACGTAATATAACCTAACCTAACCCAACCTAACCTCTCGGTGGTATTATTTTACAGAAAGCCGGGCGTGTCTACTCCTACTTCTCGGTGCGAATATTATGTATATAACATAATATAACCTAACCTAATGCAACCTGGTCGCTCGGTGCGAATATTTTCTAGATTCCCAGTCGTGTCGGTTCCGACCGCTCGGCGCGAACAATTTCCAAGTTCCCGGTCGTGCCGGTCCGTACTTCTCGGTGCGAACATTATATATGTAGAACGTAATATAACCTAACCTAACCCAACCTAACCTCTCGGTGGTATTATTTTACAGAAAGCCGGGCGTGTCTACTCCTACTTCTCGGTGCGAATATTATGTATATAACATAATATAACCTAACCTAATGCAACCTGGTCGCTCGGTGCGAATATTTTCTAAATTCCCAGTCGTGTCGGTTCCGACCGCTCGGCGCGAATATTTTCTAAGTCCCCGGTCGTGTCGGTCCCGACCGCTCGGCGCGAATATTTTCAAAGTCCCCGGTCGTGTCGGTCCCGACCGCTCGGCGCGAACAATTTCCAAGTTCCCGGTCGTGCCGGTCCGTACTTCTCGGTGCGAACATTATATATGTAGAACGTAATATAACCTAACCTAACCCAACCTAACCTCTCGGTGGTATTATTTTACAGAAAGCCGGGCGTGTCTACTCCTACTTCTCGGTGCGAATATTATGTATATAACATAATATAACCTAACCTAATGCAACCTGGTCGCTCGGTGCGAATATTTTCTAAATTCCCAGTCGTGTCGGTTCCGACCGCTCGGCGCGAATATTTTCTAAGTCCCCGGTCGTGTCGGTCCCGACCTCACAGCGGGAATATTTTCAAAGTCCCCGGTCGTGTCGGTCCCGACCGCTCGGCGCGAACAATTTCCAAGTTCCCGGTCGTGCCGGTCCGTACTTCTCGGTGCGAACATTATATATGTAGAACGTAATATAACCTAACCTAACCCAACCTAACCTCTCGGTGGTATTATTTTACAGAAAGCCGGGCGTGTCTACTCCTACTTCTCGGTGCGAATATTATGTATATAACATAATATAACCTAACCTAATGCAACCTGGTCGCTCGGTGCGAATATTTTCTAAATTCCCAGTCGTGTCGGTTCCGACCGCTCGGCGCGAATATTTTCTAAGTCCCCGGTCGTGTCGGTCCCGACCTCACAGCGGGAATATTTTCAAAGTCCCCGGTCGTGTCGGTCCCGACCGCTCGGCGCGAACAATTTCCAAGTTCCCGGTCGTGCCGGTCCGTACTTCTCGGTGCGAACATTATATATGTAGAACGTAATATAACCTAACCTAACCCAACCTAACCTCTCGGTGGTATTATTTTACAGAAAGCCGGGCGTGTCTACTCCTACTTCTCGGTGCGAATATTATGTATATAACATAATATAACCTAACCTAATGCAACCTGGTCGCTCGGTGCGAATATTTTCTAAATTCCCAGTCGTGTCGGTTCCGACCGCTCGGCGCGAATATTTTCTAAGTCCCCGGTCGTGTCGGTCCCGACCGCTCGGCGCGAATATTTTCAAAGTCCCCGGTCGTGTCGGTCCCGACCGCTCGGCGCGAACAATTTCCAAGTTCCCGGTCGTGCCGGTCCGTACTTCTCGGTGCGAACATTATATATGTAGAACGTAATATAACCTAACCTAACCCAACCTAACCTCTCGGTGGTATTATTTTACAGAAAGCCGGGCGTGTCTACTCCTACTTCTCGGTGCGAATATTATGTATATAACATAATATAACCTAACCTAATGCAACCTGGTCGCTCGGTGCGAATATTTTCTAAATTCCCAGTCGTGTCGGTTCCGACCGCTCGGCGCGAACAATTTCCAAGTTCCCGGTCGTGCCGGTCCGTACTTCTCGGTGCGAACATTATATATGTAGAACGTAATATAACCTAACCTAACCCAACCTAACCTCTCGGTGGTATTATTTTACAGAAAGCCGGGCGTGTCTACTCCTACTTCTCGGTGCGAATATTATGTATATAACATAATATAACCTAACCTAATGCAACCTGGTCGCTCGGTGCGAATATTTTCTAAATTCCCAGTCGTGTCGGTTCCGACCGCTCGGCGCGAATATTTTCTAAGTCCCCGGTCGTGTCGGTCCCGACCGCTCGGCGCGAATATTTTCAAAGTCCCCGGTCGTGTCGGTCCCGACCGCTCGGCGCGAATACTTTCAAAGTCCCCGGTCGTGTCGGTCCCGACCGCTCGGCGCGAACAATTTCCAAGTTCCCGGTCGTGCCGGTCCGTACTTCTCGGTGCGAACATTATATATGTAGAACGTAATATAACCTAACCTAACCCAACCTAACCTCTCGGTGGTATTATTTTACAGAAAGCCGGGCGTGTCTACTCCTACTTCTCGGTGCGAATATTATGTATATAACATAATATAACCTAACCTAATGCAACCTGGTCGCTCGGTGCGAATATTTTCTAAATTCCCAGTCGTGTCGGTTCCGACCGCTCGGCGCGAATATTTTCTAAGTCCCCGGTCGTGTCGGTCCCGACCTCACAGCGGGAATATTTTCAAAGTCCCCGGTCGTGTCGGTCCCGACCGCTCGGCGCGAACAATTTCCAAGTTCCCGGTCGTGCCGGTCCGTACTTCTCGGTGCGAACATTATATATGTAGAACGTAATATAACCTAACCTAACCCAACCTAACCTCTCGGTGGTATTATTTTACAGAAAGCCGGGCGTGTCTACTCCTACTTCTCGGTGCGAATATTATGTATATAACATAATATAACCTAACCTAATGCAACCTGGTCGCTCGGTGCGAATATTTTCTAAATTCCCAGTCGTGTCGGTTCCGACCGCTCGGCGCGAATATTTTCTAAGTCCCCGGTCGTGTCGGTCCCGACCGCTCGGCGCGAATATTTTCAAAGTCCCCGGTCGTGTCGGTCCCGACCGCTCGGCGCGAACAATTTCCAAGTTCCCGGTCGTGCCGGTCCGTACTTCTCGGTGCGAACATTATATATGTAGAACGTAATATAACCTAACCTAACCCAACCTAACCTCTCGGTGGTATTATTTTACAGAAAGCCGGGCGTGTCTACTCCTACTTCTCGGTGCGAATATTATGTATATAACATAATATAACCTAACCTAATGCAACCTGGTCGCTCGGCGCGAATATTTTCTAAGTCCCCGGTCGTGTCGGTCCCGACCGCTCGGCGCGAATATTTTCAAAGTCCCCGGTCGTGTCGGTCCCGACCGCTCGGCGCGAATACTTTCAAAGTCCCCGGTCGTGTCGGTCCCGACCGCTCGGCGCGAACAATTTCCAAGTTCCCGGTCGTGCCGGTCCGTACTTCTCGGTGCGAACATTATATATGTAGAACGTAATATAACCTAACCTAACCCAACCTAACCTCTCGGTGGTATTATTTTACAGAAAGCCGGGCGTGTCTACTCCTACTTCTCGGTGCGAATATTATGTATATAACATAATATAACCTAACCTAATGCAACCTGGTCGCTCGGTGCGAATATTTTCTAGATTCCCAGTCGTGTCGGTTCCGACCGCTCGGCGCGAACAATTTCCAAGTTCCCGGTCGTGCCGGTCCGTACTTCTCGGTGCGAACATTATATATGTAGAACGTAATATAACCTAACCTAACCCAACCTAACCTCTCGGTGGTATTATTTTACAGAAAGCCGGGCGTGTCTACTCCTACTTCTCGGTGCGAATATTATGTATATAACATAATATAACCTAACCTAATGCAACCTGGTCGCTCGGCGCGAATATTTTCTAAGTCCCCGGTCGTGTCGGTCCCGACCGCTCGGCGCGAATATTTTCAAAGTCCCCGGTCGTGTCGGTCCCGACCGCTCGGCGCGAATACTTTCAAAGTCCCCGGTCGTGTCGGTCCCGACCGCTCGGCGCGAACAATTTCCAAGTTCCCGGTCGTGCCGGTCCGTACTTCTCGGTGCGAACATTATATATGTAGAACGTAATATAACCTAACCTAACCCAACCTAACCTCTCGGTGGTATTATTTTACAGAAAGCCGGGCGTGTCTACTCCTACTTCTCGGTGCGAATATTATGTATATAACATAATATAACCTAACCTAATGCAACCTGGTCGCTCGGTGCGAATATTTTCTAGATTCCCAGTCGTGTCGGTTCCGACCGCTCGGCGCGAACAATTTCCAAGTTCCCGGTCGTGCCGGTCCGTACTTCTCGGTGCGAACATTATATATGTAGAACGTAATATAACCTAACCTAACCCAACCTAACCTCTCGGTGGTATTATTTTACAGAAAGCCGGGCGTGTCTACTCCTACTTCTCGGTGCGAATATTATGTATATAACATAATATAACCTAACCTAATGCAACCTGGTCGCTCGGTGCGAATATTTTCTAAATTCCCAGTCGTGTCGGTTCCGACCGCTCGGCGCGAATATTTTCTAAGTCCCCGGTCGTGTCGGTCCCGACCGCTCGGCGCGAATATTTTCAAAGTCCCCGGTCGTGTCGGTCCCGACCGCTCGGCGCGAACAATTTCCAAGTTCCCGGTCGTGCCGGTCCGTACTTCTCGGTGCGAACATTATATATGTAGAACGTAATATAACCTAACCTAACCCAACCTAACCTCTCGGTGGTATTATTTTACAGAAAGCCGGGCGTGTCTACTCCTACTTCTCGGTGCGAATATTATGTATATAACATAATATAACCTAACCTAATGCAACCTGGTCGCTCGGTGCGAATATTTTCTAAATTCCCAGTCGTGTCGGTTCCGACCGCTCGGCGCGAATATTTTCTAAGTCCCCGGTCGTGTCGGTCCCGACCTCACAGCGGGAATATTTTCAAAGTCCCCGGTCGTGTCGGTCCCGACCGCTCGGCGCGAACAATTTCCAAGTTCCCGGTCGTGCCGGTCCGTACTTCTCGGTGCGAACATTATATATGTAGAACGTAATATAACCTAACCTAACCCAACCTAACCTCTCGGTGGTATTATTTTACAGAAAGCCGGGCGTGTCTACTCCTACTTCTCGGTGCGAATATTATGTATATAACATAATATAACCTAACCTAATGCAACCTGGTCGCTCGGTGCGAATATTTTCTAAATTCCCAGTCGTGTCGGTTCCGACCGCTCGGCGCGAATATTTTCTAAGTCCCCGGTCGTGTCGGTCCCGACCGCTCGGCGCGAATATTTTCAAAGTCCCCGGTCGTGTCGGTCCCGACCGCTCGGCGCGAACAATTTCCAAGTTCCCGGTCGTGCCGGTCCGTACTTCTCGGTGCGAACATTATATATGTAGAACGTAATATAACCTAACCTAACCCAACCTAACCTCTCGGTGGTATTATTTTACAGAAAGCCGGGCGTGTCTACTCCTACTTCTCGGTGCGAATATTATGTATATAACATAATATAACCTAACCTAATGCAACCTGGTCGCTCGGTGCGAATATTTTCTAAATTCCCAGTCGTGTCGGTTCCGACCGCTCGGCGCGAACAATTTCCAAGTTCCCGGTCGTGCCGGTCCGTACTTCTCGGTGCGAACATTATATATGTAGAACGTAATATAACCTAACCTAACCCAACCTAACCTCTCGGTGGTATTATTTTACAGAAAGCCGGGCGTGTCTACTCCTACTTCTCGGTGCGAATATTATGTATATAACATAATATAACCTAACCTAATGCAACCTGGTCGCTCGGTGCGAATATTTTCTAAATTCCCAGTCGTGTCGGTTCCGACCGCTCGGCGCGAATATTTTCTAAGTCCCCGGTCGTGTCGGTCCCGACCTCACAGCGGGAATATTTTCAAAGTCCCCGGTCGTGTCGGTCCCGACCGCTCGGCGCGAACAATTTCCAAGTTCCCGGTCGTGCCGGTCCGTACTTCTCGGTGCGAACATTATATATGTAGAACGTAATATAACCTAACCTAACCCAACCTAACCTCTCGGTGGTATTATTTTACAGAAAGCCGGGCGTGTCTACTCCTACTTCTCGGTGCGAATATTATGTATATAACATAATATAACCTAACCTAATGCAACCTGGTCGCTCGGTGCGAATATTTTCTAAATTCCCAGTCGTGTCGGTTCCGACCGCTCGGCGCGAATATTTTCTAAGTCCCCGGTCGTGTCGGTCCCGACCGCTCGGCGCGAATATTTTCAAAGTCCCCGGTCGTGTCGGTCCCGACCGCTCGGCGCGAACAATTTCCAAGTTCCCGGTCGTGCCGGTCCGTACTTCTCGGTGCGAACATTATATATGTAGAACGTAATATAACCTAACCTAACCCAACCTAACCTCTCGGTGGTATTATTTTACAGAAAGCCGGGCGTGTCTACTCCTACTTCTCGGTGCGAATATTATGTATATAACATAATATAACCTAACCTAATGCAACCTGGTCGCTCGGTGCGAATATTTTCTAAATTCCCAGTCGTGTCGGTTCCGACCGCTCGGCGCGAATATTTTCTAAGTCCCCGGTCGTGTCGGTCCCGACCTCACAGCGGGAATATTTTCAAAGTCCCCGGTCGTGTCGGTCCCGACCGCTCGGCGCGAACAATTTCCAAGTTCCCGGTCGTGCCGGTCCGTACTTCTCGGTGCGAACATTATATATGTAGAACGTAATATAACCTAACCTAACCCAACCTAACCTCTCGGTGGTATTATTTTACAGAAAGCCGGGCGTGTCTACTCCTACTTCTCGGTGCGAATATTATGTATATAACATAATATAACCTAACCTAATGCAACCTGGTCGCTCGGTGCGAATATTTTCTAAATTCCCAGTCGTGTCGGTTCCGACCGCTCGGCGCGAATATTTTCTAAGTCCCCGGTCGTGTCGGTCCCGACCGCTCGGCGCGAATATTTTCAAAGTCCCCGGTCGTGTCGGTCCCGACCGCTCGGCGCGAACAATTTCCAAGTTCCCGGTCGTGCCGGTCCGTACTTCTCGGTGCGAACATTATATATGTAGAACGTAATATAACCTAACCTAACCCAACCTAACCTCTCGGTGGTATTATTTTACAGAAAGCCGGGCGTGTCTACTCCTACTTCTCGGTGCGAATATTATGTATATAACATAATATAACCTAACCTAATGCAACCTGGTCGCTCGGTGCGAATATTTTCTAAATTCCCAGTCGTGTCGGTTCCGACCGCTCGGCGCGAATATTTTCTAAGTCCCCGGTCGTGTCGGTCCCGACCTCACAGCGGGAATATTTTCAAAGTCCCCGGTCGTGTCGGTCCCGACCGCTCGGCGCGAACAATTTCCAAGTTCCCGGTCGTGCCGGTCCGTACTTCTCGGTGCGAACATTATATATGTAGAACGTAATATAACCTAACCTAACCCAACCTAACCTCTCGGTGGTATTATTTTACAGAAAGCCGGGCGTGTCTACTCCTACTTCTCGGTGCGAATATTATGTATATAACATAATATAACCTAACCTAATGCAACCTGGTCGCTCGGTGCGAATATTTTCTAAATTCCCAGTCGTGTCGGTTCCGACCGCTCGGCGCGAATATTTTCTAAGTCCCCGGTCGTGTCGGTCCCGACCGCTCGGCGCGAATATTTTCAAAGTCCCCGGTCGTGTCGGTCCCGACCGCTCGGCGCGAACAATTTCCAAGTTCCCGGTCGTGCCGGTCCGTACTTCTCGGTGCGAACATTATATATGTAGAACGTAATATAACCTAACCTAACCCAACCTAACCTCTCGGTGGTATTATTTTACAGAAAGCCGGGCGTGTCTACTCCTACTTCTCGGTGCGAATATTATGTATATAACATAATATAACCTAACCTAATGCAACCTGGTCGCTCGGTGCGAATATTTTCTAAATTCCCAGTCGTGTCGGTTCCGACCGCTCGGCGCGAATATTTTCTAAGTCCCCGGTCGTGTCGGTCCCGACCTCACAGCGGGAATATTTTCAAAGTCCCCGGTCGTGTCGGTCCCGACCGCTCGGCGCGAACAATTTCCAAGTTCCCGGTCGTGCCGGTCCGTACTTCTCGGTGCGAACATTATATATGTAGAACGTAATATAACCTAACCTAACCCAACCTAACCTCTCGGTGGTATTATTTTACAGAAAGCCGGGCGTGTCTACTCCTACTTCTCGGTGCGAATATTATGTATATAACATAATATAACCTAACCTAATGCAACCTGGTCGCTCGGTGCGAATATTTTCTAAATTCCCAGTCGTGTCGGTTCCGACCGCTCGGCGCGAATATTTTCTAAGTCCCCGGTCGTGTCGGTCCCGACCGCTCGGCGCGAATATTTTCAAAGTCCCCGGTCGTGTCGGTCCCGACCGCTCGGCGCGAACAATTTCCAAGTTCCCGGTCGTGCCGGTCCGTACTTCTCGGTGCGAACATTATATATGTAGAACGTAATATAACCTAACCTAACCCAACCTAACCTCTCGGTGGTATTATTTTACAGAAAGCCGGGCGTGTCTACTCCTACTTCTCGGTGCGAATATTATGTATATAACATAATATAACCTAACCTAATGCAACCTGGTCGCTCGGTGCGAATATTTTCTAAATTCCCAGTCGTGTCGGTTCCGACCGCTCGGCGCGAATATTTTCTAAGTCCCCGGTCGTGTCGGTCCCGACCTCACAGCGGGAATATTTTCAAAGTCCCCGGTCGTGTCGGTCCCGACCGCTCGGCGCGAACAATTTCCAAGTTCCCGGTCGTGCCGGTCCGTACTTCTCGGTGCGAACATTATATATGTAGAACGTAATATAACCTAACCTAACCCAACCTAACCTCTCGGTGGTATTATTTTACAGAAAGCCGGGCGTGTCTACTCCTACTTCTCGGTGCGAATATTATGTATATAACATAATATAACCTAACCTAATGCAACCTGGTCGCTCGGTGCGAATATTTTCTAAATTCCCAGTCGTGTCGGTTCCGACCGCTCGGCGCGAATATTTTCTAAGTCCCCGGTCGTGTCGGTCCCGACCTCACAGCGGGAATATTTTCAAAGTCCCCGGTCGTGTCGGTCCCGACCGCTCGGCGCGAACAATTTCCAAGTTCCCGGTCGTGCCGGTCCGTACTTCTCGGTGCGAACATTATATATGTAGAACGTAATATAACCTAACCTAACCCAACCTAACCTCTCGGTGGTATTATTTTACAGAAAGCCGGGCGTGTCTACTCCTACTTCTCGGTGCGAATATTATGTATATAACATAATATAACCTAACCTAATGCAACCTGGTCGCTCGGTGCGAATATTTTCTAAATTCCCAGTCGTGTCGGTTCCGACCGCTCGGCGCGAATATTTTCTAAGTCCCCGGTCGTGTCGGTCCCGACCGCTCGGCGCGAACAATTTCCAAGTTCCCGGTCGTGCCGGTCCGTACTTCTCGGTGCGAACATTATATATGTAGAACGTAATATAACCTAACCTAACCCAACCTAACCTCTCGGTGGTATTATTTTACAGAAAGCCGGGCGTGTCTACTCCTACTTCTCGGTGCGAATATTATGTATATAACATAATATAACCTAACCTAATGCAACCTGGTCGCTCGGTGCGAATATTTTCTAAATTCCCAGTCGTGTCGGTTCCGACCGCTCGGCGCGAATATTTTCTAAGTCCCCGGTCGTGTCGGTCCCGACCTCACAGCGGGAATATTTTCAAAGTCCCCGGTCGTGTCGGTCCCGACCGCTCGGCGCGAACAATTTCCAAGTTCCCGGTCGTGCCGGTCCGTACTTCTCGGTGCGAACATTATATATGTAGAACGTAATATAACCTAACCTAACCCAACCTAACCTCTCGGTGGTATTATTTTACAGAAAGCCGGGCGTGTCTACTCCTACTTCTCGGTGCGAATATTATGTATATAACATAATATAACCTAACCTAATGCAACCTGGTCGCTCGGTGCGAATATTTTCTAAATTCCCAGTCGTGTCGGTTCCGACCGCTCGGCGCGAATATTTTCTAAGTCCCCGGTCGTGTCGGTCCCGACCTCACAGCGGGAATATTTTCAAAGTCCCCGGTCGTGTCGGTCCCGACCGCTCGGCGCGAACAATTTCCAAGTTCCCGGTCGTGCCGGTCCGTACTTCTCGGTGCGAACATTATATATGTAGAACGTAATATAACCTAACCTAACCCAACCTAACCTCTCGGTGGTATTATTTTACAGAAAGCCGGGCGTGTCTACTCCTACTTCTCGGTGCGAATATTATGTATCTAACATAATATAACCTAACCTAATGCAACCTGGTCGCTCGGTGCGAATATTTTCTAAATTCCCAGTCGTGTCGGTTCCGACCGCTCGGCGCGAATATTTTCTAAGTCCCCGGTCGTGTCGGTCCCGACCGCTCGGCGCGAATATTTTCAAAGTCCCCGGTCGTGTCGGTCCCGACCGCTCGGCGCGAACAATTTCCAAGTTCCCGGTCGTGCCGGTCCGTACTTCTCGGTGCGAACATTATATATGTAGAACGTAATATAACCTAACCTAACCCAACCTAACCTCTCGGTGGTATTATTTTACAGAAAGCCGGGCGTGTCTACTCCTACTTCTCGGTGCGAATATTATGTATATAACATAATATAACCTAACCTAATGCAACCTGGTCGCTCGGCGCGAATATTTTCTAAGTCCCCGGTCGTGTCGGTCCCGACCGCTCGGCGCGAATATTTTCAAAGTCCCCGGTCGTGTCGGTCCCGACCGCTCGGCGCGAATACTTTCAAAGTCCCCGGTCGTGTCGGTCCCGACCGCTCGGCGCGAACAATTTCCAAGTTCCCGGTCGTGCCGGTCCGTACTTCTCGGTGCGAACATTATATATGTAGAACGTAATATAACCTAACCTAACCCAACCTAACCTCTCGGTGGTATTATTTTACAGAAAGCCGGGCGTGTCTACTCCTACTTCTCGGTGCGAATATTATGTATATAACATAATATAACCTAACCTAATGCAACCTGGTCGCTCGGTGCGAATATTTTCTAAATTCCCAGTCGTGTCGGTTCCGACCGCTCGGCGCGAATATTTTCTAAGTCCCCGGTCGTGTCGGTCCCGACCGCTCGGCGCGAATATTTTCAAAGTCCCCGGTCGTGTCGGTCCCGACCGCTCGGCGCGAACAATTTCCAAGTTCCCGGTCGTGCCGGTCCGTACTTCTCGGTGCGAACATTATATATGTAGAACGTAATATAACCTAACCTAACCCAACCTAACCTCTCGGTGGTATTATTTTACAGAAAGCCGGGCGTGTCTACTCCTACTTCTCGGTGCGAATATTATGTATATAACATAATATAACCTAACCTAATGCAACCTGGTCGCTCGGTGCGAATATTTTCTAAATTCCCAGTCGTGTCGGTTCCGACCGCTCGGCGCGAATATTTTCTAAGTCCCCGGTCGTGTCGGTCCCGACCTCACAGCGGGAATATTTTCAAAGTCCCCGGTCGTGTCGGTCCCGACCGCTCGGCGCGAACAATTTCCAAGTTCCCGGTCGTGCCGGTCCGTACTTCTCGGTGCGAACATTATATATGTAGAACGTAATATAACCTAACCTAACCCAACCTAACCTCTCGGTGGTATTATTTTACAGAAAGCCGGGCGTGTCTACTCCTACTTCTCGGTGCGAATATTATGTATATAACATAATATAACCTAACCTAATGCAACCTGGTCGCTCGGTGCGAATATTTTCTAAATTCCCAGTCGTGTCGGTTCCGACCGCTCGGCGCGAATATTTTCTAAGTCCCCGGTCGTGTCGGTCCCGACCGCTCGGCGCGAATATTTTCAAAGTCCCCGGTCGTGTCGGTCCCGACCGCTCGGCGCGAACAATTTCCAAGTTCCCGGTCGTGCCGGTCCGTACTTCTCGGTGCGAACATTATATATGTAGAACGTAATATAACCTAACCTAACCCAACCTAACCTCTCGGTGGTATTATTTTACAGAAAGCCGGGCGTGTCTACTCCTACTTCTCGGTGCGAATATTATGTATATAACATAATATAACCTAACCTAATGCAACCTGGTCGCTCGGTGCGAATATTTTCTAAATTCCCAGTCGTGTCGGTTCCGACCGCTCGGCGCGAATATTTTCTAAGTCCCCGGTCGTGTCGGTCCCGACCTCACAGCGGGAATATTTTCAAAGTCCCCGGTCGTGTCGGTCCCGACCGCTCGGCGCGAACAATTTCCAAGTTCCCGGTCGTGCCGGTCCGTACTTCTCGGTGCGAACATTATATATGTAGAACGTAATATAACCTAACCTAACCCAACCTAACCTCTCGGTGGTATTATTTTACAGAAAGCCGGGCGTGTCTACTCCTACTTCTCGGTGCGAATATTATGTATATAACATAATATAACCTAACCTAATGCAACCTGGTCGCTCGGTGCGAATATTTTCTAAATTCCCAGTCGTGTCGGTTCCGACCGCTCGGCGCGAATATTTTCTAAGTCCCCGGTCGTGTCGGTCCCGACCGCTCGGCGCGAACAATTTCCAAGTTCCCGGTCGTGCCGGTCCGTACTTCTCGGTGCGAACATTATATATGTAGAACGTAATATAACCTAACCTAACCCAACCTAACCTCTCGGTGGTATTATTTTACAGAAAGCCGGGCGTGTCTACTCCTACTTCTCGGTGCGAATATTATGTATATAACATAATATAACCTAACCTAATGCAACCTGGTCGCTCGGTGCGAATATTTTCTAAATTCCCAGTCGTGTCGGTTCCGACCGCTCGGCGCGAATATTTTCTAAGTCCCCGGTCGTGTCGGTCCCGACCTCACAGCGGGAATATTTTCAAAGTCCCCGGTCGTGTCGGTCCCGACCGCTCGGCGCGAACAATTTCCAAGTTCCCGGTCGTGCCGGTCCGTACTTCTCGGTGCGAACATTATATATGTAGAACGTAATATAACCTAACCTAACCCAACCTAACCTCTCGGTGGTATTATTTTACAGAAAGCCGGGCGTGTCTACTCCTACTTCTCGGTGCGAATATTATGTATATAACATAATATAACCTAACCTAATGCAACCTGGTCGCTCGGTGCGAATATTTTCTAAATTCCCAGTCGTGTCGGTTCCGACCGCTCGGCGCGAATATTTTCTAAGTCCCCGGTCGTGTCGGTCCCGACCTCACAGCGGGAATATTTTCAAAGTCCCCGGTCGTGTCGGTCCCGACCGCTCGGCGCGAACAATTTCCAAGTTCCCGGTCGTGCCGGTCCGTACTTCTCGGTGCGAACATTATATATGTAGAACGTAATATAACCTAACCTAACCCAACCTAACCTCTCGGTGGTATTATTTTACAGAAAGCCGGGCGTGTCTACTCCTACTTCTCGGTGCGAATATTATGTATATAACATAATATAACCTAACCTAATGCAACCTGGTCGCTCGGTGCGAATATTTTCTAAATTCCCAGTCGTGTCGGTTCCGACCGCTCGGCGCGAATATTTTCTAAGTCCCCGGTCGTGTCGGTCCCGACCTCACAGCGGGAATATTTTCAAAGTCCCCGGTCGTGTCGGTCCCGACCGCTCGGCGCGAACAATTTCCAAGTTCCCGGTCGTGCCGGTCCGTACTTCTCGGTGCGAACATTATATATGTAGAACGTAATATAACCTAACCTAACCCAACCTAACCTCTCGGTGGTATTATTTTACAGAAAGCCGGGCGTGTCTACTCCTACTTCTCGGTGCGAATATTATGTATATAACATAATATAACCTAACCTAATGCAACCTGGTCGCTCGGTGCGAATATTTTCTAAATTCCCAGTCGTGTCGGTTCCGACCGCTCGGCGCGAATATTTTCTAAGTCCCCGGTCGTGTCGGTCCCGACCTCACAGCGGGAATATTTTCAAAGTCCCCGGTCGTGTCGGTCCCGACCGCTCGGCGCGAACAATTTCCAAGTTCCCGGTCGTGCCGGTCCGTACTTCTCGGTGCGAACATTATATATGTAGAACGTAATATAACCTAACCTAACCCAACCTAACCTCTCGGTGGTATTATTTTACAGAAAGCCGGGCGTGTCTACTCCTACTTCTCGGTGCGAATATTATGTATCTAACATAATATAACCTAACCTAATGCAACCTGGTCGCTCGGTGCGAATATTTTCTAAATTCCCAGTCGTGTCGGTTCCGACCGCTCGGCGCGAATATTTTCTAAGTCCCCGGTCGTGTCGGTCCCGACCGCTCGGCGCGAATATTTTCAAAGTCCCCGGTCGTGTCGGTCCCGACCGCTCGGCGCGAACAATTTCCAAGTTCCCGGTCGTGCCGGTCCGTACTTCTCGGTGCGAACATTATATATGTAGAACGTAATATAACCTAACCTAACCCAACCTAACCTCTCGGTGGTATTATTTTACAGAAAGCCGGGCGTGTCTACTCCTACTTCTCGGTGCGAATATTATGTATATAACATAATATAACCTAACCTAATGCAACCTGGTCGCTCGGCGCGAATATTTTCTAAGTCCCCGGTCGTGTCGGTCCCGACCGCTCGGCGCGAATATTTTCAAAGTCCCCGGTCGTGTCGGTCCCGACCGCTCGGCGCGAATACTTTCAAAGTCCCCGGTCGTGTCGGTCCCGACCGCTCGGCGCGAACAATTTCCAAGTTCCCGGTCGTGCCGGTCCGTACTTCTCGGTGCGAACATTATATATGTAGAACGTAATATAACCTAACCTAACCCAACCTAACCTCTCGGTGGTATTATTTTACAGAAAGCCGGGCGTGTCTACTCCTACTTCTCGGTGCGAATATTATGTATATAACATAATATAACCTAACCTAATGCAACCTGGTCGCTCGGTGCGAATATTTTCTAAATTCCCAGTCGTGTCGGTTCCGACCGCTCGGCGCGAATATTTTCTAAGTCCCCGGTCGTGTCGGTCCCGACCTCACAGCGGGAATATTTTCAAAGTCCCCGGTCGTGTCGGTCCCGACCGCTCGGCGCGAATATTTTCAAAGTCCCCGGTCGTGTCGGTCCCGACCGCTCGGCGCGAACAATTTCCAAGTTCCCGGTCGTGCCGGTCCGTACTTCTCGGTGCGAACATTATATATGTAGAACGTAATATAACCTAACCTAACCCAACCTAACCTCTCGGTGGTATTATTTTACAGAAAGCCGGGCGTGTCTACTCCTACTTCTCGGTGCGAATATTATGTATATAACATAATATAACCTAACCTAATGCAACCTGGTCGCTCGGTGCGAATATTTTCTAAATTCCCAGTCGTGTCGGTTCCGACCGCTCGGCGCGAATATTTTCTAAGTCCCCGGTCGTGTCGGTCCCGACCGCTCGGCGCGAATATTTTCAAAGTCCCCGGTCGTGTCGGTCCCGACCGCTCGGCGCGAACAATTTCCAAGTTCCCGGTCGTGCCGGTCCGTACTTCTCGGTGCGAACATTATATATGTAGAACGTAATATAACCTAACCTAACCCAACCTAACCTCTCGGTGGTATTATTTTACAGAAAGCCGGGCGTGTCTACTCCTACTTCTCGGTGCGAATATTATGTATATAACATAATATAACCTAACCTAATGCAACCTGGTCGCTCGGTGCGAATATTTTCTAAATTCCCAGTCGTGTCGGTTCCGACCGCTCGGCGCGAACAATTTCCAAGTTCCCGGTCGTGCCGGTCCGTACTTCTCGGTGCGAACATTATATATGTAGAACGTAATATAACCTAACCTAACCCAACCTAACCTCTCGGTGGTATTATTTTACAGAAAGCCGGGCGTGTCTACTCCTACTTCTCGGTGCGAATATTATGTATATAACATAATATAACCTAACCTAATGCAACCTGGTCGCTCGGTGCGAATATTTTCTAAATTCCCAGTCGTGTCGGTTCCGACCGCTCGGCGCGAATATTTTCTAAGTCCCCGGTCGTGTCGGTCCCGACCGCTCGGCGCGAATATTTTCAAAGTCCCCGGTCGTGTCGGTCCCGACCGCTCGGCGCGAACAATTTCCAAGTTCCCGGTCGTGCCGGTCCGTACTTCTCGGTGCGAACATTATATATGTAGAACGTAATATAACCTAACCTAACCCAACCTAACCTCTCGGTGGTATTATTTTACAGAAAGCCGGGCGTGTCTACTCCTACTTCTCGGTGCGAATATTATGTATATAACATAATATAACCTAACCTAATGCAACCTGGTCGCTCGGTGCGAATATTTTCTAAATTCCCAGTCGTGTCGGTTCCGACCGCTCGGCGCGAATATTTTCTAAGTCCCCGGTCGTGTCGGTCCCGACCTCACAGCGGGAATATTTTCAAAGTCCCCGGTCGTGTCGGTCCCGACCGCTCGGCGCGAACAATTTCCAAGTTCCCGGTCGTGCCGGTCCGTACTTCTCGGTGCGAACATTATATATGTAGAACGTAATATAACCTAACCTAACCCAACCTAACCTCTCGGTGGTATTATTTTACAGAAAGCCGGGCGTGTCTACTCCTACTTCTCGGTGCGAATATTATGTATATAACATAATATAACCTAACCTAATGCAACCTGGTCGCTCGGTGCGAATATTTTCTAAATTCCCAGTCGTGTCGGTTCCGACCGCTCGGCGCGAATATTTTCTAAGTCCCCGGTCGTGTCGGTCCCGACCGCTCGGCGCGAATATTTTCAAAGTCCCCGGTCGTGTCGGTCCCGACCGCTCGGCGCGAACAATTTCCAAGTTCCCGGTCGTGCCGGTCCGTACTTCTCGGTGCGAACATTATATATGTAGAACGTAATATAACCTAACCTAACCCAACCTAACCTCTCGGTGGTATTATTTTACAGAAAGCCGGGCGTGTCTACTCCTACTTCTCGGTGCGAATATTATGTATATAACATAATATAACCTAACCTAATGCAACCTGGTCGCTCGGTGCGAATATTTTCTAAATTCCCAGTCGTGTCGGTTCCGACCGCTCGGCGCGAATATTTTCTAAGTCCCCGGTCGTGTCGGTCCCGACCTCACAGCGGGAATATTTTCAAAGTCCCCGGTCGTGTCGGTCCCGACCGCTCGGCGCGAACAATTTCCAAGTTCCCGGTCGTGCCGGTCCGTACTTCTCGGTGCGAACATTATATATGTAGAACGTAATATAACCTAACCTAACCCAACCTAACCTCTCGGTGGTATTATTTTACAGAAAGCCGGGCGTGTCTACTCCTACTTCTCGGTGCGAATATTATGTATATAACATAATATAACCTAACCTAATGCAACCTGGTCGCTCGGTGCGAATATTTTCTAAATTCCCAGTCGTGTCGGTTCCGACCGCTCGGCGCGAACAATTTCCAAGTTCCCGGTCGTGCCGGTCCGTACTTCTCGGTGCGAACATTATATATGTAGAACGTAATATAACCTAACCTAACCCAACCTAACCTCTCGGTGGTATTATTTTACAGAAAGCCGGGCGTGTCTACTCCTACTTCTCGGTGCGAATATTATGTATATAACATAATATAACCTAACCTAATGCAACCTGGTCGCTCGGTGCGAATATTTTCTAAATTCCCAGTCGTGTCGGTTCCGACCGCTCGGCGCGAACAATTTCCAAGTTCCCGGTCGTGCCGGTCCGTACTTCTCGGTGCGAACATTATATATGTAGAACGTAATATAACCTAACCTAACCCAACCTAACCTCTCGGTGGTATTATTTTACAGAAAGCCGGGCGTGTCTACTCCTACTTCTCGGTGCGAATATTATGTATATAACATAATATAACCTAACCTAATGCAACCTGGTCGCTCGGTGCGAATATTTTCTAAATTCCCAGTCGTGTCGGTTCCGACCGCTCGGCGCGAATATTTTCTAAGTCCCCGGTCGTGTCGGTCCCGACCGCTCGGCGCGAATATTTTCAAAGTCCCCGGCCGTGTCGGTCCCGACCGCTCGGCGCGAATACTTTCAAAGTCCCCGGTCGTGTCGGTCCCGACCGCTCGGCGCGAACAATTTCCAAGTTCCCGGTCGTGCCGGTCCGTACTTCTCGGTGCGAACATTATATATGTAGAACGTAATATAACCTAACCTAACCCAACCTAACCTCTCGGTGGTATTATTTTACAGAAAGCCGGGCGTGTCTACTCCTACTTCTCGGTGCGAATATTATGTATATAACATAATATAACCTAACCTAATGCAACCTGGTCGCTCGGTGCGAATATTTTCTAAATTCCCAGTCGTGTCGGTTCCGACCGCTCGGCGCGAATATTTTCTAAGTCCCCGGTCGTGTCGGTCCCGACCGCTCGGCGCGAATATTTTCAAAGTCCCCGGTCGTGTCGGTCCCGACCGCTCGGCGCGAACAATTTCCAAGTTCCCGGTCGTGCCGGTCCGTACTTCTCGGTGCGAACATTATATATGTAGAACGTAATATAACCTAACCTAACCCAACCTAACCTCTCGGTGGTATTATTTTACAGAAAGCCGGGCGTGTCTACTCCTACTTCTCGGTGCGAATATTATGTATATAACATAATATAACCTAACCTAATGCAACCTGGTCGCTCGGTGCGAATATTTTCTAAATTCCCAGTCGTGTCGGTTCCGACCGCTCGGCGCGAATATTTTCTAAGTCCCCGGTCGTGTCGGTCCCGACCTCACAGCGGGAATATTTTCAAAGTCCCCGGTCGTGTCGGTCCCGACCGCTCGGCGCGAACAATTTCCAAGTTCCCGGTCGTGCCGGTCCGTACTTCTCGGTGCGAACATTATATATGTAGAACGTAATATAACCTAACCTAACCCAACCTAACCTCTCGGTGGTATTATTTTACAGAAAGCCGGGCGTGTCTACTCCTACTTCTCGGTGCGAATATTATGTATATAACATAATATAACCTAACCTAATGCAACCTGGTCGCTCGGTGCGAATATTTTCTAAATTCCCAGTCGTGTCGGTTCCGACCGCTCGGCGCGAACAATTTCCAAGTTCCCGGTCGTGCCGGTCCGTACTTCTCGGTGCGAACATTATATATGTAGAACGTAATATAACCTAACCTAACCCAACCTAACCTCTCGGTGGTATTATTTTACAGAAAGCCGGGCGTGTCTACTCCTACTTCTCGGTGCGAATATTATGTATATAACATAATATAACCTAACCTAATGCAACCTGGTCGCTCGGTGCGAATATTTTCTAAATTCCCAGTCGTGTCGGTTCCGACCGCTCGGCGCGAATATTTTCTAAGTCCCCGGTCGTGTCGGTCCCGACCGCTCGGCGCGAATATTTTCAAAGTCCCCGGTCGTGTCGGTCCCGACCGCTCGGCGCGAATACTTTCAAAGTCCCCGGTCGTGTCGGTCCCGACCGCTCGGCGCGAACAATTTCCAAGTTCCCGGTCGTGCCGGTCCGTACTTCTCGGTGCGAACATTATATATGTAGAACGTAATATAACCTAACCTAACCCAACCTAACCTCTCGGTGGTATTATTTTACAGAAAGCCGGGCGTGTCTACTCCTACTTCTCGGTGCGAATATTATGTATATAACATAATATAACCTAACCTAATGCAACCTGGTCGCTCGGTGCGAATATTTTCTAAATTCCCAGTCGTGTCGGTTCCGACCGCTCGGCGCGAATATTTTCTAAGTCCCCGGTCGTGTCGGTCCCGACCGCTCGGCGCGAATATTTTCAAAGTCCCCGGTCGTGTCGGTCCCGACCGCTCGGCGCGAATACTTTCAAAGTCCCCGGTCGTGTCGGTCCCGACCGCTCGGCGCGAACAATTTCCAAGTTCCCGGTCGTGCCGGTCCGTACTTCTCGGTGCGAACATTATATATGTAGAACGTAATATAACCTAACCTAACCCAACCTAACCTCTCGGTGGTATTATTTTACAGAAAGCCGGGCGTGTCTACTCCTACTTCTCGGTGCGAATATTATGTATATAACATAATATAACCTAACCTAATGCAACCTGGTCGCTCGGCGCGAATATTTTCTAAGTCCCCGGTCGTGTCGGTCCCGACCGCTCGGCGCGAATACTTTCAAAGTCCCCGGTCGTGTCGGTCCCGACCGCTCGGCGCGAACAATTTCCAAGTTCCCGGTCGTGCCGGTCCGTACTTCTCGGTGCGAACATTATATATGTAGAACGTAATATAACCTAACCTAACCCAACCTAACCTCTCGGTGGTATTATTTTACAGAAAGCCGGGCGTGTCTACTCCTACTTCTCGGTGCGAATATTATGTATATAACATAATATAACCTAACCTAATGCAACCTGGTCGCTCGGTGCGAATATTTTCTAAATTCCCAGTCGTGTCGGTTCCGACCGCTCGGCGCGAACAATTTCCAAGTTCCCGGTCGTGCCGGTCCGTACTTCTCGGTGCGAACATTATATATGTAGAACGTAATATAACCTAACCTAACCCAACCTAACCTCTCGGTGGTATTATTTTACAGAAAGCCGGGCGTGTCTACTCCTACTTCTCGGTGCGAATATTATGTATATAACATAATATAACCTAACCTAATGCAACCTGGTCGCTCGGTGCGAATATTTTCTAAATTCCCAGTCGTGTCGGTTCCGACCGCTCGGCGCGAATATTTTCTAAGTCCCCGGTCGTGTCGGTCCCGACCGCTCGGCGCGAATACTTTCAAAGTCCCCGGTCGTGTCGGTCCCGACCGCTCGGCGCGAACAATTTCCAAGTTCCCGGTCGTGCCGGTCCGTACTTCTCGGTGCGAACATTATATATGTAGAACGTAATATAACCTAACCTAACCCAACCTAACCTCTCGGTGGTATTATTTTACAGAAAGCCGGGCGTGTCTACTCCTACTTCTCGGTGCGAATATTATGTATATAACATAATATAACCTAACCTAATGCAACCTGGTCGCTCGGTGCGAATATTTTCTAAATTCCCAGTCGTGTCGGTTCCGACCGCTCGGCGCGAACAATTTCCAAGTTCCCGGTCGTGCCGGTCCGTACTTCTCGGTGCGAACATTATATATGTAGAACGTAATATAACCTAACCTAACCCAACCTAACCTCTCGGTGGTATTATTTTACAGAAAGCCGGGCGTGTCTACTCCTACTTCTCGGTGCGAATATTATGTATATAACATAATATAACCTAACCTAATGCAACCTGGTCGCTCGGTGCGAATATTTTCTAAATTCCCAGTCGTGTCGGTTCCGACCGCTCGGCGCGAATATTTTCTAAGTCCCCGGTCGTGTCGGTCCCGACCGCTCGGCGCGAATATTTTCAAAGTCCCCGGTCGTGTCGGTCCCGACCGCTCGGCGCGAATACTTTCAAAGTCCCCGGTCGTGTCGGTCCCGACCGCTCGGCGCGAACAATTTCCAAGTTCCCGGTCGTGCCGGTCCGTACTTCTCGGTGCGAACATTATATATGTAGAACGTAATATAACCTAACCTAACCCAACCTAACCTCTCGGTGGTATTATTTTACAGAAAGCCGGGCGTGTCTACTCCTACTTCTCGGTGCGAATATTATGTATATAACATAATATAACCTAACCTAATGCAACCTGGTCGCTCGGTGCGAATATTTTCTAAATTCCCAGTCGTGTCGGTTCCGACCGCTCGGCGCGAACAATTTCCAAGTTCCCGGTCGTGCCGGTCCGTACTTCTCGGTGCGAACATTATATATGTAGAACGTAATATAACCTAACCTAACCCAACCTAACCTCTCGGTGGTATTATTTTACAGAAAGCCGGGCGTGTCTACTCCTACTTCTCGGTGCGAATATTATGTATATAACATAATATAACCTAACCTAATGCAACCTGGTCGCTCGGTGCGAATATTTTCTAAATTCCCAGTCGTGTCGGTTCCGACCGCTCGGCGCGAACAATTTCCAAGTTCCCGGTCGTGCCGGTCCGTACTTCTCGGTGCGAACATTATATATGTAGAACGTAATATAACCTAACCTAACCCAACCTAACCTCTCGGTGGTATTATTTTACAGAAAGCCGGGCGTGTCTACTCCTACTTCTCGGTGCGAATATTATGTATATAACATAATATAACCTAACCTAATGCAACCTGGTCGCTCGGTGCGAATATTTTCTAAATTCCCAGTCGTGTCGGTTCCGACCGCTCGGCGCGAATATTTTCTAAGTCCCCGGTCGTGTCGGTCCCGACCGCTCGGCGCGAATATTTTCAAAGTCCCCGGTCGTGTCGGTCCCGACCGCTCGGCGCGAACAATTTCCAAGTTCCCGGTCGTGCCGGTCCGTACTTCTCGGTGCGAACATTATATATGTAGAACGTAATATAACCTAACCTAACCCAACCTAACCTCTCGGTGGTATTATTTTACAGAAAGCCGGGCGTGTCTACTCCTACTTCTCGGTGCGAATATTATGTATATAACATAATATAACCTAACCTAATGCAACCTGGTCGCTCGGTGCGAATATTTTCTAAATTCCCAGTCGTGTCGGTTCCGACCGCTCGGCGCGAATATTTTCTAAGTCCCCGGTCGTGTCGGTCCCGACCGCTCGGCGCGAATATTTTCAAAGTCCCCGGTCGTGTCGGTCCCGACCGCTCGGCGCGAATACTTTCAAAGTCCCCGGTCGTGTCGGTCCCGACCGCTCGGCGCGAACAATTTCCAAGTTCCCGGTCGTGCCGGTCCGTACTTCTCGGTGCGAACATTATATATGTAGAACGTAATATAACCTAACCTAACCCAACCTAACCTCTCGGTGGTATTATTTTACAGAAAGCCGGGCGTGTCTACTCCTACTTCTCGGTGCGAATATTATGTATATAACATAATATAACCTAACCTAATGCAACCTGGTCGCTCGGTGCGAATATTTTCTAAATTCCCAGTCGTGTCGGTTCCGACCGCTCGGCGCGAACAATTTCCAAGTTCCCGGTCGTGCCGGTCCGTACTTCTCGGTGCGAACATTATATATGTAGAACGTAATATAACCTAACCTAACCCAACCTAACCTCTCGGTGGTATTATTTTACAGAAAGCCGGGCGTGTCTACTCCTACTTCTCGGTGCGAATATTATGTATATAACATAATATAACCTAACCTAATGCAACCTGGTCGCTCGGTGCGAATATTTTCTAAATTCCCAGTCGTGTCGGTTCCGACCGCTCGGCGCGAATATTTTCTAAGTCCCCGGTCGTGTCGGTCCCGACCGCTCGGCGCGAATATTTTCAAAGTCCCCGGTCGTGTCGGTCCCGACCGCTCGGCGCGAACAATTTCCAAGTTCCCGGTCGTGCCGGTCCGTACTTCTCGGTGCGAACATTATATATGTAGAACGTAATATAACCTAACCTAACCCAACCTAACCTCTCGGTGGTATTATTTTACAGAAAGCCGGGCGTGTCTACTCCTACTTCTCGGTGCGAATATTATGTATATAACATAATATAACCTAACCTAATGCAACCTGGTCGCTCGGTGCGAATATTTTCTAAATTCCCAGTCGTGTCGGTTCCGACCGCTCGGCGCGAATATTTTCTAAGTCCCCGGTCGTGTCGGTCCCGACCTCACAGCGGGAATATTTTCAAAGTCCCCGGTCGTGTCGGTCCCGACCGCTCGGCGCGAACAATTTCCAAGTTCCCGGTCGTGCCGGTCCGTACTTCTCGGTGCGAACATTATATATGTAGAACGTAATATAACCTAACCTAACCCAACCTAACCTCTCGGTGGTATTATTTTACAGAAAGCCGGGCGTGTCTACTCCTACTTCTCGGTGCGAATATTATGTATATAACATAATATAACCTAACCTAATGCAACCTGGTCGCTCGGTGCGAATATTTTCTAAATTCCCAGTCGTGTCGGTTCCGACCGCTCGGCGCGAATATTTTCTAAGTCCCCGGTCGTGTCGGTCCCGACCTCACAGCGGGAATATTTTCAAAGTCCCCGGTCGTGTCGGTCCCGACCGCTCGGCGCGAACAATTTCCAAGTTCCCGGTCGTGCCGGTCCGTACTTCTCGGTGCGAACATTATATATGTAGAACGTAATATAACCTAACCTAACCCAACCTAACCTCTCGGTGGTATTATTTTACAGAAAGCCGGGCGTGTCTACTCCTACTTCTCGGTGCGAATATTATGTATATAACATAATATAACCTAACCTAATGCAACCTGGTCGCTCGGTGCGAATATTTTCTAAATTCCCAGTCGTGTCGGTTCCGACCGCTCGGCGCGAATATTTTCTAAGTCCCCGGTCGTGTCGGTCCCGACCGCTCGGCGCGAATACTTTCAAAGTCCCCGGTCGTGTCGGTCCCGACCGCTCGGCGCGAACAATTTCCAAGTTCCCGGTCGTGCCGGTCCGTACTTCTCGGTGCGAACATTATATATGTAGAACGTAATATAACCTAACCTAACCCAACCTAACCTCTCGGTGGTATTATTTTACAGAAAGCCGGGCGTGTCTACTCCTACTTCTCGGTGCGAATATTATGTATATAACATAATATAACCTAACCTAATGCAACCTGGTCGCTCGGTGCGAATATTTTCTAAATTCCCAGTCGTGTCGGTTCCGACCGCTCGGCGCGAATATTTTCTAAGTCCCCGGTCGTGTCGGTCCCGACCTCACAGCGGGAATATTTTCAAAGTCCCCGGTCGTGTCGGTCCCGACCGCTCGGCGCGAACAATTTCCAAGTTCCCGGTCGTGCCGGTCCGTACTTCTCGGTGCGAACATTATATATGTAGAACGTAATATAACCTAACCTAACCCAACCTAACCTCTCGGTGGTATTATTTTACAGAAAGCCGGGCGTGTCTACTCCTACTTCTCGGTGCGAATATTATGTATATAACATAATATAACCTAACCTAATGCAACCTGGTCGCTCGGTGCGAATATTTTCTAAATTCCCAGTCGTGTCGGTTCCGACCGCTCGGCGCGAACAATTTCCAAGTTCCCGGTCGTGCCGGTCCGTACTTCTCGGTGCGAACATTATATATGTAGAACGTAATATAACCTAACCTAACCCAACCTAACCTCTCGGTGGTATTATTTTACAGAAAGCCGGGCGTGTCTACTCCTACTTCTCGGTGCGAATATTATGTATATAACATAATATAACCTAACCTAATGCAACCTGGTCGCTCGGTGCGAATATTTTCTAAATTCCCAGTCGTGTCGGTTCCGACCGCTCGGCGCGAACAATTTCCAAGTTCCCGGTCGTGCCGGTCCGTACTTCTCGGTGCGAACATTATATATGTAGAACGTAATATAACCTAACCTAACCCAACCTAACCTCTCGGTGGTATTATTTTACAGAAAGCCGGGCGTGTCTACTCCTACTTCTCGGTGCGAATATTATGTATATAACATAATATAACCTAACCTAATGCAACCTGGTCGCTCGGTGCGAATATTTTCTAAATTCCCAGTCGTGTCGGTTCCGACCGCTCGGCGCGAATATTTTCTAAGTCCCCGGTCGTGTCGGTCCCGACCGCTCGGCGCGAATATTTTCAAAGTCCCCGGCCGTGTCGGTCCCGACCGCTCGGCGCGAATACTTTCAAAGTCCCCGGTCGTGTCGGTCCCGACCGCTCGGCGCGAACAATTTCCAAGTTCCCGGTCGTGCCGGTCCGTACTTCTCGGTGCGAACATTATATATGTAGAACGTAATATAACCTAACCTAACCCAACCTAACCTCTCGGTGGTATTATTTTACAGAAAGCCGGGCGTGTCTACTCCTACTTCTCGGTGCGAATATTATGTATATAACATAATATAACCTAACCTAATGCAACCTGGTCGCTCGGTGCGAATATTTTCTAAATTCCCAGTCGTGTCGGTTCCGACCGCTCGGCGCGAATATTTTCTAAGTCCCCGGTCGTGTCGGTCCCGACCGCTCGGCGCGAATATTTTCAAAGTCCCCGGTCGTGTCGGTCCCGACCGCTCGGCGCGAACAATTTCCAAGTTCCCGGTCGTGCCGGTCCGTACTTCTCGGTGCGAACATTATATATGTAGAACGTAATATAACCTAACCTAACCCAACCTAACCTCTCGGTGGTATTATTTTACAGAAAGCCGGGCGTGTCTACTCCTACTTCTCGGTGCGAATATTATGTATATAACATAATATAACCTAACCTAATGCAACCTGGTCGCTCGGTGCGAATATTTTCTAAATTCCCAGTCGTGTCGGTTCCGACCGCTCGGCGCGAATATTTTCTAAGTCCCCGGTCGTGTCGGTCCCGACCTCACAGCGGGAATATTTTCAAAGTCCCCGGTCGTGTCGGTCCCGACCGCTCGGCGCGAACAATTTCCAAGTTCCCGGTCGTGCCGGTCCGTACTTCTCGGTGCGAACATTATATATGTAGAACGTAATATAACCTAACCTAACCCAACCTAACCTCTCGGTGGTATTATTTTACAGAAAGCCGGGCGTGTCTACTCCTACTTCTCGGTGCGAATATTATGTATATAACATAATATAACCTAACCTAATGCAACCTGGTCGCTCGGTGCGAATATTTTCTAAATTCCCAGTCGTGTCGGTTCCGACCGCTCGGCGCGAACAATTTCCAAGTTCCCGGTCGTGCCGGTCCGTACTTCTCGGTGCGAACATTATATATGTAGAACGTAATATAACCTAACCTAACCCAACCTAACCTCTCGGTGGTATTATTTTACAGAAAGCCGGGCGTGTCTACTCCTACTTCTCGGTGCGAATATTATGTATATAACATAATATAACCTAACCTAATGCAACCTGGTCGCTCGGTGCGAATATTTTCTAAATTCCCAGTCGTGTCGGTTCCGACCGCTCGGCGCGAATATTTTCTAAGTCCCCGGTCGTGTCGGTCCCGACCGCTCGGCGCGAATATTTTCAAAGTCCCCGGTCGTGTCGGTCCCGACCGCTCGGCGCGAATACTTTCAAAGTCCCCGGTCGTGTCGGTCCCGACCGCTCGGCGCGAACAATTTCCAAGTTCCCGGTCGTGCCGGTCCGTACTTCTCGGTGCGAACATTATATATGTAGAACGTAATATAACCTAACCTAACCCAACCTAACCTCTCGGTGGTATTATTTTACAGAAAGCCGGGCGTGTCTACTCCTACTTCTCGGTGCGAATATTATGTATATAACATAATATAACCTAACCTAATGCAACCTGGTCGCTCGGTGCGAATATTTTCTAAATTCCCAGTCGTGTCGGTTCCGACCGCTCGGCGCGAATATTTTCTAAGTCCCCGGTCGTGTCGGTCCCGACCGCTCGGCGCGAATATTTTCAAAGTCCCCGGTCGTGTCGGTCCCGACCGCTCGGCGCGAATACTTTCAAAGTCCCCGGTCGTGTCGGTCCCGACCGCTCGGCGCGAACAATTTCCAAGTTCCCGGTCGTGCCGGTCCGTACTTCTCGGTGCGAACATTATATATGTAGAACGTAATATAACCTAACCTAACCCAACCTAACCTCTCGGTGGTATTATTTTACAGAAAGCCGGGCGTGTCTACTCCTACTTCTCGGTGCGAATATTATGTATATAACATAATATAACCTAACCTAATGCAACCTGGTCGCTCGGCGCGAATATTTTCTAAGTCCCCGGTCGTGTCGGTCCCGACCGCTCGGCGCGAATACTTTCAAAGTCCCCGGTCGTGTCGGTCCCGACCGCTCGGCGCGAACAATTTCCAAGTTCCCGGTCGTGCCGGTCCGTACTTCTCGGTGCGAACATTATATATGTAGAACGTAATATAACCTAACCTAACCCAACCTAACCTCTCGGTGGTATTATTTTACAGAAAGCCGGGCGTGTCTACTCCTACTTCTCGGTGCGAATATTATGTATATAACATAATATAACCTAACCTAATGCAACCTGGTCGCTCGGTGCGAATATTTTCTAAATTCCCAGTCGTGTCGGTTCCGACCGCTCGGCGCGAACAATTTCCAAGTTCCCGGTCGTGCCGGTCCGTACTTCTCGGTGCGAACATTATATATGTAGAACGTAATATAACCTAACCTAACCCAACCTAACCTCTCGGTGGTATTATTTTACAGAAAGCCGGGCGTGTCTACTCCTACTTCTCGGTGCGAATATTATGTATATAACATAATATAACCTAACCTAATGCAACCTGGTCGCTCGGTGCGAATATTTTCTAAATTCCCAGTCGTGTCGGTTCCGACCGCTCGGCGCGAATATTTTCTAAGTCCCCGGTCGTGTCGGTCCCGACCGCTCGGCGCGAATACTTTCAAAGTCCCCGGTCGTGTCGGTCCCGACCGCTCGGCGCGAACAATTTCCAAGTTCCCGGTCGTGCCGGTCCGTACTTCTCGGTGCGAACATTATATATGTAGAACGTAATATAACCTAACCTAACCCAACCTAACCTCTCGGTGGTATTATTTTACAGAAAGCCGGGCGTGTCTACTCCTACTTCTCGGTGCGAATATTATGTATATAACATAATATAACCTAACCTAATGCAACCTGGTCGCTCGGTGCGAATATTTTCTAAATTCCCAGTCGTGTCGGTTCCGACCGCTCGGCGCGAACAATTTCCAAGTTCCCGGTCGTGCCGGTCCGTACTTCTCGGTGCGAACATTATATATGTAGAACGTAATATAACCTAACCTAACCCAACCTAACCTCTCGGTGGTATTATTTTACAGAAAGCCGGGCGTGTCTACTCCTACTTCTCGGTGCGAATATTATGTATATAACATAATATAACCTAACCTAATGCAACCTGGTCGCTCGGTGCGAATATTTTCTAAATTCCCAGTCGTGTCGGTTCCGACCGCTCGGCGCGAATATTTTCTAAGTCCCCGGTCGTGTCGGTCCCGACCGCTCGGCGCGAATATTTTCAAAGTCCCCGGTCGTGTCGGTCCCGACCGCTCGGCGCGAATACTTTCAAAGTCCCCGGTCGTGTCGGTCCCGACCGCTCGGCGCGAACAATTTCCAAGTTCCCGGTCGTGCCGGTCCGTACTTCTCGGTGCGAACATTATATATGTAGAACGTAATATAACCTAACCTAACCCAACCTAACCTCTCGGTGGTATTATTTTACAGAAAGCCGGGCGTGTCTACTCCTACTTCTCGGTGCGAATATTATGTATATAACATAATATAACCTAACCTAATGCAACCTGGTCGCTCGGTGCGAATATTTTCTAAATTCCCAGTCGTGTCGGTTCCGACCGCTCGGCGCGAACAATTTCCAAGTTCCCGGTCGTGCCGGTCCGTACTTCTCGGTGCGAACATTATATATGTAGAACGTAATATAACCTAACCTAACCCAACCTAACCTCTCGGTGGTATTATTTTACAGAAAGCCGGGCGTGTCTACTCCTACTTCTCGGTGCGAATATTATGTATATAACATAATATAACCTAACCTAATGCAACCTGGTCGCTCGGTGCGAATATTTTCTAAATTCCCAGTCGTGTCGGTTCCGACCGCTCGGCGCGAACAATTTCCAAGTTCCCGGTCGTGCCGGTCCGTACTTCTCGGTGCGAACATTATATATGTAGAACGTAATATAACCTAACCTAACCCAACCTAACCTCTCGGTGGTATTATTTTACAGAAAGCCGGGCGTGTCTACTCCTACTTCTCGGTGCGAATATTATGTATATAACATAATATAACCTAACCTAATGCAACCTGGTCGCTCGGTGCGAATATTTTCTAAATTCCCAGTCGTGTCGGTTCCGACCGCTCGGCGCGAATATTTTCTAAGTCCCCGGTCGTGTCGGTCCCGACCGCTCGGCGCGAATATTTTCAAAGTCCCCGGTCGTGTCGGTCCCGACCGCTCGGCGCGAACAATTTCCAAGTTCCCGGTCGTGCCGGTCCGTACTTCTCGGTGCGAACATTATATATGTAGAACGTAATATAACCTAACCTAACCCAACCTAACCTCTCGGTGGTATTATTTTACAGAAAGCCGGGCGTGTCTACTCCTACTTCTCGGTGCGAATATTATGTATATAACATAATATAACCTAACCTAATGCAACCTGGTCGCTCGGTGCGAATATTTTCTAAATTCCCAGTCGTGTCGGTTCCGACCGCTCGGCGCGAATATTTTCTAAGTCCCCGGTCGTGTCGGTCCCGACCGCTCGGCGCGAATATTTTCAAAGTCCCCGGTCGTGTCGGTCCCGACCGCTCGGCGCGAATACTTTCAAAGTCCCCGGTCGTGTCGGTCCCGACCGCTCGGCGCGAACAATTTCCAAGTTCCCGGTCGTGCCGGTCCGTACTTCTCGGTGCGAACATTATATATGTAGAACGTAATATAACCTAACCTAACCCAACCTAACCTCTCGGTGGTATTATTTTACAGAAAGCCGGGCGTGTCTACTCCTACTTCTCGGTGCGAATATTATGTATATAACATAATATAACCTAACCTAATGCAACCTGGTCGCTCGGTGCGAATATTTTCTAAATTCCCAGTCGTGTCGGTTCCGACCGCTCGGCGCGAACAATTTCCAAGTTCCCGGTCGTGCCGGTCCGTACTTCTCGGTGCGAACATTATATATGTAGAACGTAATATAACCTAACCTAACCCAACCTAACCTCTCGGTGGTATTATTTTACAGAAAGCCGGGCGTGTCTACTCCTACTTCTCGGTGCGAATATTATGTATATAACATAATATAACCTAACCTAATGCAACCTGGTCGCTCGGTGCGAATATTTTCTAAATTCCCAGTCGTGTCGGTTCCGACCGCTCGGCGCGAATATTTTCTAAGTCCCCGGTCGTGTCGGTCCCGACCGCTCGGCGCGAATATTTTCAAAGTCCCCGGTCGTGTCGGTCCCGACCGCTCGGCGCGAACAATTTCCAAGTTCCCGGTCGTGCCGGTCCGTACTTCTCGGTGCGAACATTATATATGTAGAACGTAATATAACCTAACCTAACCCAACCTAACCTCTCGGTGGTATTATTTTACAGAAAGCCGGGCGTGTCTACTCCTACTTCTCGGTGCGAATATTATGTATATAACATAATATAACCTAACCTAATGCAACCTGGTCGCTCGGTGCGAATATTTTCTAAATTCCCAGTCGTGTCGGTTCCGACCGCTCGGCGCGAATATTTTCTAAGTCCCCGGTCGTGTCGGTCCCGACCTCACAGCGGGAATATTTTCAAAGTCCCCGGTCGTGTCGGTCCCGACCGCTCGGCGCGAACAATTTCCAAGTTCCCGGTCGTGCCGGTCCGTACTTCTCGGTGCGAACATTATATATGTAGAACGTAATATAACCTAACCTAACCCAACCTAACCTCTCGGTGGTATTATTTTACAGAAAGCCGGGCGTGTCTACTCCTACTTCTCGGTGCGAATATTATGTATATAACATAATATAACCTAACCTAATGCAACCTGGTCGCTCGGTGCGAATATTTTCTAAATTCCCAGTCGTGTCGGTTCCGACCGCTCGGCGCGAATATTTTCTAAGTCCCCGGTCGTGTCGGTCCCGACCGCTCGGCGCGAATATTTTCAAAGTCCCCGGTCGTGTCGGTCCCGACCGCTCGGCGCGAACAATTTCCAAGTTCCCGGTCGTGCCGGTCCGTACTTCTCGGTGCGAACATTATATATGTAGAACGTAATATAACCTAACCTAACCCAACCTAACCTCTCGGTGGTATTATTTTACAGAAAGCCGGGCGTGTCTACTCCTACTTCTCGGTGCGAATATTATGTATATAACATAATATAACCTAACCTAATGCAACCTGGTCGCTCGGTGCGAATATTTTCTAAATTCCCAGTCGTGTCGGTTCCGACCGCTCGGCGCGAATATTTTCTAAGTCCCCGGTCGTGTCGGTCCCGACCGCTCGGCGCGAATACTTTCAAAGTCCCCGGTCGTGTCGGTCCCGACCGCTCGGCGCGAACAATTTCCAAGTTCCCGGTCGTGCCGGTCCGTACTTCTCGGTGCGAACATTATATATGTAGAACGTAATATAACCTAACCTAACCCAACCTAACCTCTCGGTGGTATTATTTTACAGAAAGCCGGGCGTGTCTACTCCTACTTCTCGGTGCGAATATTATGTATATAACATAATATAACCTAACCTAATGCAACCTGGTCGCTCGGTGCGAATATTTTCTAAATTCCCAGTCGTGTCGGTTCCGACCGCTCGGCGCGAATATTTTCTAAGTCCCCGGTCGTGTCGGTCCCGACCGCTCGGCGCGAATATTTTCAAAGTCCCCGGTCGTGTCGGTCCCGACCGCTCGGCGCGAATACTTTCAAAGTCCCCGGTCGTGTCGGTCCCGACCGCTCGGCGCGAACAATTTCCAAGTTCCCGGTCGTGCCGGTCCGTACTTCTCGGTGCGAACATTATATATGTAGAACGTAATATAACCTAACCTAACCCAACCTAACCTCTCGGTGGTATTATTTTACAGAAAGCCGGGCGTGTCTACTCCTACTTCTCGGTGCGAATATTATGTATATAACATAATATAACCTAACCTAATGCAACCTGGTCGCTCGGTGCGAATATTTTCTAAATTCCCAGTCGTGTCGGTTCCGACCGCTCGGCGCGAATATTTTCAAAGTCCCCGGTCGTGTCGGTCCCGACCGCTCGGCGCGAATACTTTCAAAGTCCCCGGTCGTGTCGGTTCCGACCGCTCGGCGCGAACAATTTCCAAGTTCCCGGTCGTGCCGGTCCGTACTTCTCGGTGCGAACATTATATATGTAGAACGTAATATAACCTAACCTAACCCAACCTAACCTCTCGGTGGTATTATTTTACAGAAAGCCGGGCGTGTCTACTCCTACTTCTCGGTGCGAATATTATGTATATAACATAATATAACCTAACCTAATGCAACCTGGTCGCTCGGTGCGAATATTTTCTAAATTCCCAGTCGTGTCGGTTCCGACCGCTCGGCGCGAATATTTTCTAAGTCCCCGGTCGTGTCGGTCCCGACCTCACAGCGGGAATATTTTCAAAGTCCCCGGTCGTGTCGGTCCCGACCGCTCGGCGCGAACAATTTCCAAGTTCCCGGTCGTGCCGGTCCGTACTTCTCGGTGCGAACATTATATATGTAGAACGTAATATAACCTAACCTAACCCAACCTAACCTCTCGGTGGTATTATTTTACAGAAAGCCGGGCGTGTCTACTCCTACTTCTCGGTGCGAATATTATGTATATAACATAATATAACCTAACCTAATGCAACCTGGTCGCTCGGTGCGAATATTTTCTAAATTCCCAGTCGTGTCGGTTCCGACCGCTCGGCGCGAATATTTTCTAAGTCCCCGGTCGTGTCGGTCCCGACCGCTCGGCGCGAATATTTTCAAAGTCCCCGGTCGTGTCGGTCCCGACCGCTCGGCGCGAACAATTTCCAAGTTCCCGGTCGTGCCGGTCCGTACTTCTCGGTGCGAACATTATATATGTAGAACGTAATATAACCTAACCTAACCCAACCTAACCTCTCGGTGGTATTATTTTACAGAAAGCCGGGCGTGTCTACTCCTACTTCTCGGTGCGAATATTATGTATATAACATAATATAACCTAACCTAATGCAACCTGGTCGCTCGGTGCGAATATTTTCTAAATTCCCAGTCGTGTCGGTTCCGACCGCTCGGCGCGAATATTTTCTAAGTCCCCGGTCGTGTCGGTCCCGACCGCTCGGCGCGAATACTTTCAAAGTCCCCGGTCGTGTCGGTCCCGACCGCTCGGCGCGAACAATTTCCAAGTTCCCGGTCGTGCCGGTCCGTACTTCTCGGTGCGAACATTATATATGTAGAACGTAATATAACCTAACCTAACCCAACCTAACCTCTCGGTGGTATTATTTTACAGAAAGCCGGGCGTGTCTACTCCTACTTCTCGGTGCGAATATTATGTATATAACATAATATAACCTAACCTAATGCAACCTGGTCGCTCGGTGCGAATATTTTCTAAATTCCCAGTCGTGTCGGTTCCGACCGCTCGGCGCGAATATTTTCTAAGTCCCCGGTCGTGTCGGTCCCGACCGCTCGGCGCGAATATTTTCAAAGTCCCCGGTCGTGTCGGTCCCGACCGCTCGGCGCGAATACTTTCAAAGTCCCCGGTCGTGTCGGTCCCGACCGCTCGGCGCGAACAATTTCCAAGTTCCCGGTCGTGCCGGTCCGTACTTCTCGGTGCGAACATTATATATGTAGAACGTAATATAACCTAACCTAACCCAACCTAACCTCTCGGTGGTATTATTTTACAGAAAGCCGGGCGTGTCTACTCCTACTTCTCGGTGCGAATATTATGTATATAACATAATATAACCTAACCTAATGCAACCTGGTCGCTCGGTGCGAATATTTTCTAAATTCCCAGTCGTGTCGGTTCCGACCGCTCGGCGCGAATATTTTCAAAGTGCCCGGTCGTGTCGGTCCCGACCGCTCGGCGCGAATACTTTCAAAGTCCCCGGTCGTGTCGGTTCCGACCGCTCGGCGCGAACAATTTCCAAGTTCCCGGTCGTGCCGGTCCGTACTTCTCGGTGCGAACATTATATATGTAGAACGTAATATAACCTAACCTAACCCAACCTAACCTCTCGGTGGTATTATTTTACAGAAAGCCGGGCGTGTCTACTCCTACTTCTCGGTGCGAATATTATGTATATAACATAATATAACCTAACCTAATGCAACCTGGTCGCTCGGTGCGAATATTTTCTAAATTCCCAGTCGTGTCGGTTCCGACCGCTCGGCGCGAATATTTTCTAAGTCCCCGGTCGTGTCGGTCCCGACCGCTCGGCGCGAATATTTTCAAAGTCCCCGGTCGTGTCGGTCCCGACCGCTCGGCGCGAACAATTTCCAAGTTCCCGGTCGTGCCGGTCCGTACTTCTCGGTGCGAACATTATATATGTAGAACGTAATATAACCTAACCTAACCCAACCTAACCTCTCGGTGGTATTATTTTACAGAAAGCCGGGCGTGTCTACTCCTACTTCTCGGTGCGAATATTATGTATATAACATAATATAACCTAACCTAATGCAACCTGGTCGCTCGGTGCGAATATTTTCTAAATTCCCAGTCGTGTCGGTTCCGACCGCTCGGCGCGAATATTTTCTAAGTCCCCGGTCGTGTCGGTCCCGACCGCTCGGCGCGAATATTTTCAAAGTCCCCGGTCGTGTCGGTCCCGACCGCTCGGCGCGAATACTTTCAAAGTCCCCGGTCGTGTCGGTCCCGACCGCTCGGCGCGAACAATTTCCAAGTTCCCGGTCGTGCCGGTCCGTACTTCTCGGTGCGAACATTATATATGTAGAACGTAATATAACCTAACCTAACCCAACCTAACCTCTCGGTGGTATTATTTTACAGAAAGCCGGGCGTGTCTACTCCTACTTCTCGGTGCGAATATTATGTATATAACATAATATAACCTAACCTAATGCAACCTGGTCGCTCGGTGCGAATATTTTCTAAATTCCCAGTCGTGTCGGTTCCGACCGCTCGGCGCGAACAATTTCCAAGTTCCCGGTCGTGCCGGTCCGTACTTCTCGGTGCGAACATTATATATGTAGAACGTAATATAACCTAACCTAACCCAACCTAACCTCTCGGTGGTATTATTTTACAGAAAGCCGGGCGTGTCTACTCCTACTTCTCGGTGCGAATATTATGTATATAACATAATATAACCTAACCTAATGCAACCTGGTCGCTCGGTGCGAATATTTTCTAAATTCCCAGTCGTGTCGGTTCCGACCGCTCGGCGCGAATATTTTCTAAGTCCCCGGTCGTGTCGGTCCCGACCGCTCGGCGCGAATATTTTCAAAGTCCCCGGTCGTGTCGGTCCCGACCGCTCGGCGCGAACAATTTCCAAGTTCCCGGTCGTGCCGGTCCGTACTTCTCGGTGCGAACATTATATATGTAGAACGTAATATAACCTAACCTAACCCAACCTAACCTCTCGGTGGTATTATTTTACAGAAAGCCGGGCGTGTCTACTCCTACTTCTCGGTGCGAATATTATGTATATAACATAATATAACCTAACCTAATGCAACCTGGTCGCTCGGTGCGAATATTTTCTAAATTCCCAGTCGTGTCGGTTCCGACCGCTCGGCGCGAATATTTTCTAAGTCCCCGGTCGTGTCGGTCCCGACCTCACAGCGGGAATATTTTCAAAGTCCCCGGTCGTGTCGGTCCCGACCGCTCGGCGCGAACAATTTCCAAGTTCCCGGTCGTGCCGGTCCGTACTTCTCGGTGCGAACATTATATATGTAGAACGTAATATAACCTAACCTAACCCAACCTAACCTCTCGGTGGTATTATTTTACAGAAAGCCGGGCGTGTCTACTCCTACTTCTCGGTGCGAATATTATGTATATAACATAATATAACCTAACCTAATGCAACCTGGTCGCTCGGTGCGAATATTTTCTAAATTCCCAGTCGTGTCGGTTCCGACCGCTCGGCGCGAATATTTTCTAAGTCCCCGGTCGTGTCGGTCCCGACCGCTCGGCGCGAATATTTTCAAAGTCCCCGGTCGTGTCGGTCCCGACCGCTCGGCGCGAACAATTTCCAAGTTCCCGGTCGTGCCGGTCCGTACTTCTCGGTGCGAACATTATATATGTAGAACGTAATATAACCTAACCTAACCCAACCTAACCTCTCGGTGGTATTATTTTACAGAAAGCCGGGCGTGTCTACTCCTACTTCTCGGTGCGAATATTATGTATATAACATAATATAACCTAACCTAATGCAACCTGGTCCCTCGGTGCGAATATTTTCTAAATTCCCAGTCGTGTCGGTTCCGACCGCTCGGCGCGAATATTTTCTAAGTCCCCGGTCGTGTCGGTCCCGACCGCTCGGCGCGAATATTTTCAAAGTCCCCGGTCGTGTCGGTCCCGACCGCTCGGCGCGAATACTTTCAAAGTCCCCGGTCGTGTCGGTCCCGACCGCTCGGCGCGAACAATTTCCAAGTTCCCGGTCGTGCCGGTCCGTACTTCTCGGTGCGAACATTATATATGTAGAACGTAATATAACCTAACCTAACCCAACCTAACCTCTCGGTGGTATTATTTTACAGAAAGCCGGGCGTGTCTACTCCTACTTCTCGGTGCGAATATTATGTATATAACATAATATAACCTAACCTAATGCAACCTGGTCCCTCGGTGCGAATATTTTCTAAATTCCCAGTCGTGTCGGTTCCGACCGCTCGGCGCGAATATTTTCTAAGTCCCCGGTCGTGTCGGTCCCGACCGCTCGGCGCGAATATTTTCAAAGTCCCCGGTCGTGTCGGTCCCGACCGCTCGGCGCGAATACTTTCAAAGTCCCCGGTCGTGTCGGTCCCGACCGCTCGGCGCGAACAATTTCCAAGTTCCCGGTCGTGCCGGTCCGTACTTCTCGGTGCGAACATTATATATGTAGAACGTAATATAACCTAACCTAACCCAACCTAACCTCTCGGTGGTATTATTTTACAGAAAGCCGGGCGTGTCTACTCCTACTTCTCGGTGCGAATATTATGTATATAACATAATATAACCTAACCTAATGCAACCTGGTCGCTCGGTGCGAATATTTTCTAAATTCCCAGTCGTGTCGGTTCCGACCGCTCGGCGCGAACAATTTCCAAGTTCCCGGTCGTGCCGGTCCGTACTTCTCGGTGCGAACATTATATATGTAGAACGTAATATAACCTAACCTAACCCAACCTAACCTCTCGGTGGTATTATTTTACAGAAAGCCGGGCGTGTCTACTCCTACTTCTCGGTGCGAATATTATGTATATAACATAATATAACCTAACCTAATGCAACCTGGTCGCTCGGTGCGAATATTTTCTAAATTCCCAGTCGTGTCGGTTCCGACCGCTCGGCGCGAATATTTTCTAAGTCCCCGGTCGTGTCGGTCCCGACCGCTCGGCGCGAATATTTTCAAAGTCCCCGGTCGTGTCGGTCCCGACCGCTCGGCGCGAACAATTTCCAAGTTCCCGGTCGTGCCGGTCCGTACTTCTCGGTGCGAACATTATATATGTAGAACGTAATATAACCTAACCTAACCCAACCTAACCTCTCGGTGGTATTATTTTACAGAAAGCCGGGCGTGTCTACTCCTACTTCTCGGTGCGAATATTATGTATATAACATAATATAACCTAACCTAATGCAACCTGGTCGCTCGGTGCGAATATTTTCTAAATTCCCAGTCGTGTCGGTTCCGACCGCTCGGCGCGAATATTTTCTAAGTCCCCGGTCGTGTCGGTCCCGACCTCACAGCGGGAATATTTTCAAAGTCCCCGGTCGTGTCGGTCCCGACCGCTCGGCGCGAACAATTTCCAAGTTCCCGGTCGTGCCGGTCCGTACTTCTCGGTGCGAACATTATATATGTAGAACGTAATATAACCTAACCTAACCCAACCTAACCTCTCGGTGGTATTATTTTACAGAAAGCCGGGCGTGTCTACTCCTACTTCTCGGTGCGAATATTATGTATATAACATAATATAACCTAACCTAATGCAACCTGGTCGCTCGGTGCGAATATTTTCTAAATTCCCAGTCGTGTCGGTTCCGACCGCTCGGCGCGAATATTTTCTAAGTCCCCGGTCGTGTCGGTCCCGACCGCTCGGCGCGAATATTTTCAAAGTCCCCGGTCGTGTCGGTCCCGACCGCTCGGCGCGAACAATTTCCAAGTTCCCGGTCGTGCCGGTCCGTACTTCTCGGTGCGAACATTATATATGTAGAACGTAATATAACCTAACCTAACCCAACCTAACCTCTCGGTGGTATTATTTTACAGAAAGCCGGGCGTGTCTACTCCTACTTCTCGGTGCGAATATTATGTATATAACATAATATAACCTAACCTAATGCAACCTGGTCGCTCGGTGCGAATATTTTCTAAATTCCCAGTCGTGTCGGTTCCGACCGCTCGGCGCGAATATTTTCAAAGTGCCCGGTCGTGTCGGTCCCGACCGCTCGGCGCGAATACTTTCAAAGTCCCCGGTCGTGTCGGTTCCGACCGCTCGGCGCGAACAATTTCCAAGTTCCCGGTCGTGCCGGTCCGTACTTCTCGGTGCGAACATTATATATGTAGAACGTAATATAACCTAACCTAACCCAACCTAACCTCTCGGTGGTATTATTTTACAGAAAGTCGGGCGTGTCTACTCCTACTTCTCGGTGCGAATATTATGTATATAACATAATATAACCTAACCTAATGCAACCTGGTCCCTCGGTGCGAATATTTTCTAAATTCCCAGTCGTGTCGGTTCCGACCGCTCGGCGCGAATATTTTCTAAGTCCCCGGTCGTGTCGGTCCCGACCGCTCGGCGCGAATATTTTCAAAGTCCCCGGTCGTGTCGGTCCCGACCGCTCGGCGCGAATACTTTCAAAGTCCCCGGTCGTGTCGGTCCCGACCGCTCGGCGCGAACAATTTCCAAGTTCCCGGTCGTGCCGGTCCGTACTTCTCGGTGCGAACATTATATATGTAGAACGTAATATAACCTAACCTAACCCAACCTAACCTCTCGGTGGTATTATTTTACAGAAAGCCGGGCGTGTCTACTCCTACTTCTCGGTGCGAATATTATGTATATAACATAATATAACCTAACCTAATGCAACCTGGTCGCTCGGTGCGAATATTTTCTAAATTCCCAGTCGTGTCGGTTCCGACCGCTCGGCGCGAACAATTTCCAAGTTCCCGGTCGTGCCGGTCCGTACTTCTCGGTGCGAACATTATATATGTAGAACGTAATATAACCTAACCTAACCCAACCTAACCTCTCGGTGGTATTATTTTACAGAAAGTCGGGCGTGTCTACTCCTACTTCTCGGTGCGAATATTATGTATATAACATAATATAACCTAACCTAATGCAACCTGGTCCCTCGGTGCGAATATTTTCTAAATTCCCAGTCGTGTCGGTTCCGACCGCTCGGCGCGAATATTTTCTAAGTCCCCGGTCGTGTCGGTCCCGACCGCTCGGCGCGAATATTTTCAAAGTCCCCGGTCGTGTCGGTCCCGACCGCTCGGCGCGAATACTTTCAAAGTCCCCGGTCGTGTCGGTCCCGACCGCTCGGCGCGAACAATTTCCAAGTTCCCGGTCGTGCCGGTCCGTACTTCTCGGTGCGAACATTATATATGTAGAACGTAATATAACCTAACCTAACCCAACCTAACCTCTCGGTGGTATTATTTTACAGAAAGCCGGGCGTGTCTACTCCTACTTCTCGGTGCGAATATTATGTATATAACATAATATAACCTAACCTAATGCAACCTGGTCGCTCGGTGCGAATATTTTCTAAATTCCCAGTCGTGTCGGTTCCGACCGCTCGGCGCGAACAATTTCCAAGTTCCCGGTCGTGCCGGTCCGTACTTCTCGGTGCGAACATTATATATGTAGAACGTAATATAACCTAACCTAACCCAACCTAACCTCTCGGTGGTATTATTTTACAGAAAGCCGGGCGTGTCTACTCCTACTTCTCGGTGCGAATATTATGTATATAACATAATATAACCTAACCTAATGCAACCTGGTCGCTCGGTGCGAATATTTTCTAAATTCCCAGTCGTGTCGGTTCCGACCGCTCGGCGCGAATATTTTCTAAGTCCCCGGTCGTGTCGGTCCCGACCGCTCGGCGCGAATATTTTCAAAGTCCCCGGTCGTGTCGGTCCCGACCGCTCGGCGCGAACAATTTCCAAGTTCCCGGTCGTGCCGGTCCGTACTTCTCGGTGCGAACATTATATATGTAGAACGTAATATAACCTAACCTAACCCAACCTAACCTCTCGGTGGTATTATTTTACAGAAAGCCGGGCGTGTCTACTCCTACTTCTCGGTGCGAATATTATGTATATAACATAATATAACCTAACCTAATGCAACCTGGTCGCTCGGTGCGAATATTTTCTAAATTCCCAGTCGTGTCGGTTCCGACCGCTCGGCGCGAATATTTTCTAAGTCCCCGGTCGTGTCGGTCCCGACCTCACAGCGGGAATATTTTCAAAGTCCCCGGTCGTGTCGGTCCCGACCGCTCGGCGCGAACAATTTCCAAGTTCCCGGTCGTGCCGGTCCGTACTTCTCGGTGCGAACATTATATATGTAGAACGTAATATAACCTAACCTAACCCAACCTAACCTCTCGGTGGTATTATTTTACAGAAAGCCGGGCGTGTCTACTCCTACTTCTCGGTGCGAATATTATGTATATAACATAATATAACCTAACCTAATGCAACCTGGTCGCTCGGTGCGAATATTTTCTAAATTCCCAGTCGTGTCGGTTCCGACCGCTCGGCGCGAATATTTTCTAAGTCCCCGGTCGTGTCGGTCCCGACCGCTCGGCGCGAATATTTTCAAAGTCCCCGGTCGTGTCGGTCCCGACCGCTCGGCGCGAACAATTTCCAAGTTCCCGGTCGTGCCGGTCCGTACTTCTCGGTGCGAACATTATATATGTAGAACGTAATATAACCTAACCTAACCCAACCTAACCTCTCGGTGGTATTATTTTACAGAAAGCCGGGCGTGTCTACTCCTACTTCTCGGTGCGAATATTATGTATATAACATAATATAACCTAACCTAATGCAACCTGGTCGCTCGGTGCGAATATTTTCTAAATTCCCAGTCGTGTCGGTTCCGACCGCTCGGCGCGAATATTTTCTAAGTCCCCGGTCGTGTCGGTCCCGACCGCTCGGCGCGAATACTTTCAAAGTCCCCGGTCGTGTCGGTCCCGACCGCTCGGCGCGAACAATTTCCAAGTTCCCGGTCGTGCCGGTCCGTACTTCTCGGTGCGAACATTATATATGTAGAACGTAATATAACCTAACCTAACCCAACCTAACCTCTCGGTGGTATTATTTTACAGAAAGCCGGGCGTGTCTACTCCTACTTCTCGGTGCGAATATTATGTATATAACATAATATAACCTAACCTAATGCAACCTGGTCGCTCGGTGCGAATATTTTCTAAATTCCCAGTCGTGTCGGTTCCGACCGCTCGGCGCGAATATTTTCTAAGTCCCCGGTCGTGTCGGTCCCGACCGCTCGGCGCGAATATTTTCAAAGTCCCCGGTCGTGTCGGTCCCGACCGCTCGGCGCGAATACTTTCAAAGTCCCCGGTCGTGTCGGTCCCGACCGCTCGGCGCGAACAATTTCCAAGTTCCCGGTCGTGCCGGTCCGTACTTCTCGGTGCGAACATTATATATGTAGAACGTAATATAACCTAACCTAACCCAACCTAACCTCTCGGTGGTATTATTTTACAGAAAGCCGGGCGTGTCTACTCCTACTTCTCGGTGCGAATATTATGTATATAACATAATATAACCTAACCTAATGCAACCTGGTCGCTCGGTGCGAATATTTTCTAAATTCCCAGTCGTGTCGGTTCCGACCGCTCGGCGCGAATATTTTCAAAGTGCCCGGTCGTGTCGGTCCCGACCGCTCGGCGCGAATACTTTCAAAGTCCCCGGTCGTGTCGGTTCCGACCGCTCGGCGCGAACAATTTCCAAGTTCCCGGTCGTGCCGGTCCGTACTTCTCGGTGCGAACATTATATATGTAGAACGTAATATAACCTAACCTAACCCAACCTAACCTCTCGGTGGTATTATTTTACAGAAAGTCGGGCGTGTCTACTCCTACTTCTCGGTGCGAATATTATGTATATAACATAATATAACCTAACCTAATGCAACCTGGTCCCTCGGTGCGAATATTTTCTAAATTCCCAGTCGTGTCGGTTCCGACCGCTCGGCGCGAATATTTTCTAAGTCGCCGGTCGTGTCGGTCCCGACCTCACAGCGGGAATATTTTCAAAGTCCCCGGTCGTGTCGGTCCCGACCGCTCGGCGCGAACAATTTCCAAGTTCCCGGTCGTGCCGGTCCGTACTTCTCGGTGCGAACATTATATATGTAGAACGTAATATAACCTAACCTAACCCAACCTAACCTCTCGGTGGTATTATTTTACAGAAAGCCGGGCGTGTCTACTCCTACTTCTCGGTGCGAATATTATGTATATAACATAATATAACCTAACCTAATGCAACCTGGTCGCTCGGTGCGAATATTTTCTAAATTCCCAGTCGTGTCGGTTCCGACCGCTCGGCGCGAATATTTTCTAAGTCCCCGGTCGTGTCGGTCCCGACCGCTCGGCGCGAATATTTTCAAAGTCCCCGGTCGTGTCGGTCCCGACCGCTCGGCGCGAATACTTTCAAAGTCCCCGGTCGTGTCGGTCCCGACCGCTCGGCGCGAACAATTTCCAAGTTCCCGGTCGTGCCGGTCCGTACTTCTCGGTGCGAACATTATATATGTAGAACGTAATATAACCTAACCTAACCCAACCTAACCTCTCGGTGGTATTATTTTACAGAAAGCCGGGCGTGTCTACTCCTACTTCCCGGTGCGAATATTATGTATATAACATAATATAACCTAACCTAATGCAACCTGGTCGCTCGGTGCGAATATTTTCTAAATTCCCAGTCGTGTCGGTTCCGACCGCTCGGCGCGAACAATTTCCAAGTTCCCGGTCGTGCCGGTCCGTACTTCTCGGTGCGAACATTATATATGTAGAACGTAATATAACCTAACCTAACCCAACCTAACCTCTCGGTGGTATTATTTTACAGAAAGCCGGGCGTGTCTACTCCTACTTCTCGGTGCGAATATTATGTATATAACATAATATAACCTAACCTAATGCAACCTGGTCGCTCGGTGCGAATATTTTCTAAATTCCCAGTCGTGTCGGTTCCGACCGCTCGGCGCGAATATTTTCTAAGTCCCCGGTCGTGTCGGTCCCGACCTCACAGCGGGAATATTTTCAAAGTCCCCGGTCGTGTCGGTCCCGACCGCTCGGCGCGAACAATTTCCAAGTTCCCGGTCGTGCCGGTCCGTACTTCTCGGTGCGAACATTATATATGTAGAACGTAATATAACCTAACCTAACCCAACCTAACCTCTCGGTGGTATTATTTTACAGAAAGCCGGGCGTGTCTACTCCTACTTCTCGGTGCGAATATTATGTATATAACATAATATAACCTAACCTAATGCAACCTGGTCGCTCGGTGCGAATATTTTCTAAATTCCCAGTCGTGTCGGTTCCGACCGCTCGGCGCGAATATTTTCTAAGTCCCCGGTCGTGTCGGTCCCGACCGCTCGGCGCGAATATTTTCAAAGTCCCCGGTCGTGTCGGTCCCGACCGCTCGGCGCGAACAATTTCCAAGTTCCCGGTCGTGCCGGTCCGTACTTCTCGGTGCGAACATTATATATGTAGAACGTAATATAACCTAACCTAACCCAACCTAACCTCTCGGTGGTATTATTTTACAGAAAGCCGGGCGTGTCTACTCCTACTTCTCGGTGCGAATATTATGTATATAACATAATATAACCTAACCTAATGCAACCTGGTCGCTCGGTGCGAATATTTTCTAAATTCCCAGTCGTGTCGGTTCCGACCGCTCGGCGCGAATATTTTCTAAGTCCCCGGTCGTGTCGGTCCCGACCGCTCGGCGCGAATACTTTCAAAGTCCCCGGTCGTGTCGGTCCCGACCGCTCGGCGCGAACAATTTCCAAGTTCCCGGTCGTGCCGGTCCGTACTTCTCGGTGCGAACATTATATATGTAGAACGTAATATAACCTAACCTAACCCAACCTAACCTCTCGGTGGTATTATTTTACAGAAAGCCGGGCGTGTCTACTCCTACTTCTCGGTGCGAATATTATGTATATAACATAATATAACCTAACCTAATGCAACCTGGTCGCTCGGTGCGAATATTTTCTAAATTCCCAGTCGTGTCGGTTCCGACCGCTCGGCGCGAATATTTTCTAAGTCCCCGGTCGTGTCGGTCCCGACCGCTCGGCGCGAATATTTTCAAAGTCCCCGGTCGTGTCGGTCCCGACCGCTCGGCGCGAATACTTTCAAAGTCCCCGGTCGTGTCGGTCCCGACCGCTCGGCGCGAACAATTTCCAAGTTCCCGGTCGTGCCGGTCCGTACTTCTCGGTGCGAACATTATATATGTAGAACGTAATATAACCTAACCTAACCCAACCTAACCTCTCGGTGGTATTATTTTACAGAAAGCCGGGCGTGTCTACTCCTACTTCTCGGTGCGAATATTATGTATATAACATAATATAACCTAACCTAATGCAACCTGGTCGCTCGGTGCGAATATTTTCTAAATTCCCAGTCGTGTCGGTTCCGACCGCTCGGCGCGAATATTTTCAAAGTGCCCGGTCGTGTCGGTCCCGACCGCTCGGCGCGAATACTTTCAAAGTCCCCGGTCGTGTCGGTTCCGACCGCTCGGCGCGAACAATTTCCAAGTTCCCGGTCGTGCCGGTCCGTACTTCTCGGTGCGAACATTATATATGTAGAACGTAATATAACCTAACCTAACCCAACCTAACCTCTCGGTGGTATTATTTTACAGAAAGTCGGGCGTGTCTACTCCTACTTCTCGGTGCGAATATTATGTATATAACATAATATAACCTAACCTAATGCAACCTGGTCCCTCGGTGCGAATATTTTCTAAATTCCCAGTCGTGTCGGTTCCGACCGCTCGGCGCGAATATTTTCTAAGTCCCCGGTCGTGTCGGTCCCGACCGCTCGGCGCGAATATTTTCAAAGTCCCCGGTCGTGTCGGTCCCGACCGCTCGGCGCGAATACTTTCAAAGTCCCCGGTCGTGTCGGTCCCGACCGCTCGGCGCGAACAATTTCCAAGTTCCCGGTCGTGCCGGTCCGTACTTCTCGGTGCGAACATTATATATGTAGAACGTAATATAACCTAACCTAACCCAACCTAACCTCTCGGTGGTATTATTTTACAGAAAGCCGGGCGTGTCTACTCCTACTTCTCGGTGCGAATATTATGTATATAACATAATATAACCTAACCTAATGCAACCTGGTCGCTCGGTGCGAATATTTTCTAAATTCCCAGTCGTGTCGGTTCCGACCGCTCGGCGCGAACAATTTCCAAGTTCCCGGTCGTGCCGGTCCGTACTTCTCGGTGCGAACATTATATATGTAGAACGTAATATAACCTAACCTAACCCAACCTAACCTCTCGGTGGTATTATTTTACAGAAAGTCGGGCGTGTCTACTCCTACTTCTCGGTGCGAATATTATGTATATAACATAATATAACCTAACCTAATGCAACCTGGTCCCTCGGTGCGAATATTTTCTAAATTCCCAGTCGTGTCGGTTCCGACCGCTCGGCGCGAATATTTTCTAAGTCCCCGGTCGTGTCGGTCCCGACCGCTCGGCGCGAATATTTTCAAAGTCCCCGGTCGTGTCGGTCCCGACCGCTCGGCGCGAATACTTTCAAAGTCCCCGGTCGTGTCGGTCCCGACCGCTCGGCGCGAACAATTTCCAAGTTCCCGGTCGTGCCGGTCCGTACTTCTCGGTGCGAACATTATATATGTAGAACGTAATATAACCTAACCTAACCCAACCTAACCTCTCGGTGGTATTATTTTACAGAAAGCCGGGCGTGTCTACTCCTACTTCTCGGTGCGAATATTATGTATATAACATAATATAACCTAACCTAATGCAACCTGGTCGCTCGGTGCGAATATTTTCTAAATTCCCAGTCGTGTCGGTTCCGACCGCTCGGCGCGAACAATTTCCAAGTTCCCGGTCGTGCCGGTCCGTACTTCTCGGTGCGAACATTATATATGTAGAACGTAATATAACCTAACCTAACCCAACCTAACCTCTCGGTGGTATTATTTTACAGAAAGCCGGGCGTGTCTACTCCTACTTCTCGGTGCGAATATTATGTATATAACATAATATAACCTAACCTAATGCAACCTGGTCGCTCGGTGCGAATATTTTCTAAATTCCCAGTCGTGTCGGTTCCGACCGCTCGGCGCGAATATTTTCTAAGTCCCCGGTCGTGTCGGTCCCGACCGCTCGGCGCGAATATTTTCAAAGTCCCCGGTCGTGTCGGTCCCGACCGCTCGGCGCGAACAATTTCCAAGTTCCCGGTCGTGCCGGTCCGTACTTCTCGGTGCGAACATTATATATGTAGAACGTAATATAACCTAACCTAACCCAACCTAACCTCTCGGTGGTATTATTTTACAGAAAGCCGGGCGTGTCTACTCCTACTTCTCGGTGCGAATATTATGTATATAACATAATATAACCTAACCTAATGCAACCTGGTCGCTCGGTGCGAATATTTTCTAAATTCCCAGTCGTGTCGGTTCCGACCGCTCGGCGCGAATATTTTCTAAGTCCCCGGTCGTGTCGGTCCCGACCTCACAGCGGGAATATTTTCAAAGTCCCCGGTCGTGTCGGTCCCGACCGCTCGGCGCGAACAATTTCCAAGTTCCCGGTCGTGCCGGTCCGTACTTCTCGGTGCGAACATTATATATGTAGAACGTAATATAACCTAACCTAACCCAACCTAACCTCTCGGTGGTATTATTTTACAGAAAGCCGGGCGTGTCTACTCCTACTTCTCGGTGCGAATATTATGTATATAACATAATATAACCTAACCTAATGCAACCTGGTCGCTCGGTGCGAATATTTTCTAAATTCCCAGTCGTGTCGGTTCCGACCGCTCGGCGCGAATATTTTCTAAGTCCCCGGTCGTGTCGGTCCCGACCGCTCGGCGCGAATATTTTCAAAGTCCCCGGTCGTGTCGGTCCCGACCGCTCGGCGCGAACAATTTCCAAGTTCCCGGTCGTGCCGGTCCGTACTTCTCGGTGCGAACATTATATATGTAGAACGTAATATAACCTAACCTAACCCAACCTAACCTCTCGGTGGTATTATTTTACAGAAAGCCGGGCGTGTCTACTCCTACTTCTCGGTGCGAATATTATGTATATAACATAATATAACCTAACCTAATGCAACCTGGTCGCTCGGTGCGAATATTTTCTAAATTCCCAGTCGTGTCGGTTCCGACCGCTCGGCGCGAATATTTTCTAAGTCCCCGGTCGTGTCGGTCCCGACCGCTCGGCGCGAATACTTTCAAAGTCCCCGGTCGTGTCGGTCCCGACCGCTCGGCGCGAACAATTTCCAAGTTCCCGGTCGTGCCGGTCCGTACTTCTCGGTGCGAACATTATATATGTAGAACGTAATATAACCTAACCTAACCCAACCTAACCTCTCGGTGGTATTATTTTACAGAAAGCCGGGCGTGTCTACTCCTACTTCTCGGTGCGAATATTATGTATATAACATAATATAACCTAACCTAATGCAACCTGGTCGCTCGGTGCGAATATTTTCTAAATTCCCAGTCGTGTCGGTTCCGACCGCTCGGCGCGAATATTTTCTAAGTCCCCGGTCGTGTCGGTCCCGACCGCTCGGCGCGAATATTTTCAAAGTCCCCGGTCGTGTCGGTCCCGACCGCTCGGCGCGAATACTTTCAAAGTCCCCGGTCGTGTCGGTCCCGACCGCTCGGCGCGAACAATTTCCAAGTTCCCGGTCGTGCCGGTCCGTACTTCTCGGTGCGAACATTATATATGTAGAACGTAATATAACCTAACCTAACCCAACCTAACCTCTCGGTGGTATTATTTTACAGAAAGCCGGGCGTGTCTACTCCTACTTCTCGGTGCGAATATTATGTATATAACATAATATAACCTAACCTAATGCAACCTGGTCGCTCGGTGCGAATATTTTCTAAATTCCCAGTCGTGTCGGTTCCGACCGCTCGGCGCGAATATTTTCAAAGTGCCCGGTCGTGTCGGTCCCGACCGCTCGGCGCGAATACTTTCAAAGTCCCCGGTCGTGTCGGTTCCGACCGCTCGGCGCGAACAATTTCCAAGTTCCCGGTCGTGCCGGTCCGTACTTCTCGGTGCGAACATTATATATGTAGAACGTAATATAACCTAACCTAACCCAACCTAACCTCTCGGTGGTATTATTTTACAGAAAGTCGGGCGTGTCTACTCCTACTTCTCGGTGCGAATATTATGTATATAACATAATATAACCTAACCTAATGCAACCTGGTCCCTCGGTGCGAATATTTTCTAAATTCCCAGTCGTGTCGGTTCCGACCGCTCGGCGCGAATATTTTCTAAGTCGCCGGTCGTGTCGGTCCCGACCTCACAGCGGGAATATTTTCAAAGTCCCCGGTCGTGTCGGTCCCGACCGCTCGGCGCGAACAATTTCCAAGTTCCCGGTCGTGCCGGTCCGTACTTCTCGGTGCGAACATTATATATGTAGAACGTAATATAACCTAACCTAACCCAACCTAACCTCTCGGTGGTATTATTTTACAGAAAGCCGGGCGTGTCTACTCCTACTTCTCGGTGCGAATATTATGTATATAACATAATATAACCTAACCTAATGCAACCTGGTCGCTCGGTGCGAATATTTTCTAAATTCCCAGTCGTGTCGGTTCCGACCGCTCGGCGCGAATATTTTCTAAGTCCCCGGTCGTGTCGGTCCCGACCGCTCGGCGCGAATATTTTCAAAGTCCCCGGTCGTGTCGGTCCCGACCGCTCGGCGCGAATACTTTCAAAGTCCCCGGTCGTGTCGGTCCCGACCGCTCGGCGCGAACAATTTCCAAGTTCCCGGTCGTGCCGGTCCGTACTTCTCGGTGCGAACATTATATATGTAGAACGTAATATAACCTAACCTAACCCAACCTAACCTCTCGGTGGTATTATTTTACAGAAAGCCGGGCGTGTCTACTCCTACTTCCCGGTGCGAATATTATGTATATAACATAATATAACCTAACCTAATGCAACCTGGTCGCTCGGTGCGAATATTTTCTAAATTCCCAGTCGTGTCGGTTCCGACCGCTCGGCGCGAACAATTTCCAAGTTCCCGGTCGTGCCGGTCCGTACTTCTCGGTGCGAACATTATATATGTAGAACGTAATATAACCTAACCTAACCCAACCTAACCTCTCGGTGGTATTATTTTACAGAAAGCCGGGCGTGTCTACTCCTACTTCTCGGTGCGAATATTATGTATATAACATAATATAACCTAACCTAATGCAACCTGGTCGCTCGGTGCGAATATTTTCTAAATTCCCAGTCGTGTCGGTTCCGACCGCTCGGCGCGAACAATTTCCAAGTTCCCGGTCGTGCCGGTCCGTACTTCTCGGTGCGAACATTATATATGTAGAACGTAATATAACCTAACCTAACCCAACCTAACCTCTCGGTGGTATTATTTTACAGAAAGCCGGGCGTGTCTACTCCTACTTCTCGGTGCGAATATTATGTATATAACATAATATAACCTAACCTAATGCAACCTGGTCGCTCGGTGCGAATATTTTCTAAATTCCCAGTCGTGTCGGTTCCGACCGCTCGGCGCGAATATTTTCTAAGTCCCCGGTCGTGTCGGTCCCGACCGCTCGGCGCGAATATTTTCAAAGTCCCCGGTCGTGTCGGTCCCGACCGCTCGGCGCGAACAATTTCCAAGTTCCCGGTCGTGCCGGTCCGTACTTCTCGGTGCGAACATTATATATGTAGAACGTAATATAACCTAACCTAACCCAACCTAACCTCTCGGTGGTATTATTTTACAGAAAGCCGGGCGTGTCTACTCCTACTTCTCGGTGCGAATATTATGTATATAACATAATATAACCTAACCTAATGCAACCTGGTCGCTCGGTGCGAATATTTTCTAAATTCCCAGTCGTGTCGGTTCCGACCGCTCGGCGCGAATATTTTCTAAGTCCCCGGTCGTGTCGGTCCCGACCGCTCGGCGCGAATACTTTCAAAGTCCCCGGTCGTGTCGGTCCCGACCGCTCGGCGCGAACAATTTCCAAGTTCCCGGTCGTGCCGGTCCGTACTTCTCGGTGCGAACATTATATATGTAGAACGTAATATAACCTAACCTAACCCAACCTAACCTCTCGGTGGTATTATTTTACAGAAAGCCGGGCGTGTCTACTCCTACTTCTCGGTGCGAATATTATGTATATAACATAATATAACCTAACCTAATGCAACCTGGTCGCTCGGTGCGAATATTTTCTAAATTCCCAGTCGTGTCGGTTCCGACCGCTCGGCGCGAACAATTTCCAAGTTCCCGGTCGTGCCGGTCCGTACTTCTCGGTGCGAACATTATATATGTAGAACGTAATATAACCTAACCTAACCCAACCTAACCTCTCGGTGGTATTATTTTACAGAAAGCCGGGCGTGTCTACTCCTACTTCTCGGTGCGAATATTATGTATATAACATAATATAACCTAACCTAATGCAACCTGGTCGCTCGGTGCGAATATTTTCTAAATTCCCAGTCGTGTCGGTTCCGACCGCTCGGCGCGAATATTTTCTAAGTCCCCGGTCGTGTCGGTCCCGACCGCTCGGCGCGAATATTTTCAAAGTCCCCGGTCGTGTCGGTCCCGACCGCTCGGCGCGAATACTTTCAAAGTCCCCGGTCGTGTCGGTCCCGACCGCTCGGCGCGAACAATTTCCAAGTTCCCGGTCGTGCCGGTCCGTACTTCTCGGTGCGAACATTATATATGTAGAACGTAATATAACCTAACCTAACCCAACCTAACCTCTCGGTGGTATTATTTTACAGAAAGCCGGGCGTGTCTACTCCTACTTCTCGGTGCGAATATTATGTATATAACATAATATAACCTAACCTAATGCAACCTGGTCGCTCGGTGCGAATATTTTCTAAATTCCCAGTCGTGTCGGTTCCGACCGCTCGGCGCGAATATTTTCTAAGTCCCCGGTCGTGTCGGTCCCGACCGCTCGGCGCGAATATTTTCAAAGTCCCCGGTCGTGTCGGTCCCGACCGCTCGGCGCGAATACTTTCAAAGTCCCCGGTCGTGTCGGTCCCGACCGCTCGGCGCGAACAATTTCCAAGTTCCCGGTCGTGCCGGTCCGTACTTCTCGGTGCGAACATTATATATGTAGAACGTAATATAACCTAACCTAACCCAACCTAACCTCTCGGTGGTATTATTTTACAGAAAGCCGGGCGTGTCTACTCCTACTTCTCGGTGCGAATATTATGTATATAACATAATATAACCTAACCTAATGCAACCTGGTCGCTCGGTGCGAATATTTTCTAAATTCCCAGTCGTGTCGGTTCCGACCGCTCGGCGCGAACAATTTCCAAGTTCCCGGTCGTGCCGGTCCGTACTTCTCGGTGCGAACATTATATATGTAGAACGTAATATAACCTAACCTAACCCAACCTAACCTCTCGGTGGTATTATTTTACAGAAAGCCGGGCGTGTCTACTCCTACTTCTCGGTGCGAATATTATGTATATAACATAATATAACCTAACCTAATGCAACCTGGTCGCTCGGTGCGAATATTTTCTAAATTCCCAGTCGTGTCGGTTCCGACCGCTCGGCGCGAACAATTTCCAAGTTCCCGGTCGTGCCGGTCCGTACTTCTCGGTGCGAACATTATATATGTAGAACGTAATATAACCTAACCTAACCCAACCTAACCTCTCGGTGGTATTATTTTACAGAAAGCCGGGCGTGTCTACTCCTACTTCTCGGTGCGAATATTATGTATATAACATAATATAACCTAACCTAATGCAACCTGGTCGCTCGGTGCGAATATTTTCTAAATTCCCAGTCGTGTCGGTTCCGACCGCTCGGCGCGAATATTTTCTAAGTCCCCGGTCGTGTCGGTCCCGACCGCTCGGCGCGAATATTTTCAAAGTCCCCGGTCGTGTCGGTCCCGACCGCTCGGCGCGAACAATTTCCAAGTTCCCGGTCGTGCCGGTCCGTACTTCTCGGTGCGAACATTATATATGTAGAACGTAATATAACCTAACCTAACCCAACCTAACCTCTCGGTGGTATTATTTTACAGAAAGCCGGGCGTGTCTACTCCTACTTCTCGGTGCGAATATTATGTATATAACATAATATAACCTAACCTAATGCAACCTGGTCGCTCGGTGCGAATATTTTCTAAATTCCCAGTCGTGTCGGTTCCGACCGCTCGGCGCGAATATTTTCTAAGTCCCCGGTCGTGTCGGTCCCGACCGCTCGGCGCGAATACTTTCAAAGTCCCCGGTCGTGTCGGTCCCGACCGCTCGGCGCGAACAATTTCCAAGTTCCCGGTCGTGCCGGTCCGTACTTCTCGGTGCGAACATTATATATGTAGAACGTAATATAACCTAACCTAACCCAACCTAACCTCTCGGTGGTATTATTTTACAGAAAGCCGGGCGTGTCTACTCCTACTTCTCGGTGCGAATATTATGTATATAACATAATATAACCTAACCTAATGCAACCTGGTCGCTCGGTGCGAATATTTTCTAAATTCCCAGTCGTGTCGGTTCCGACCGCTCGGCGCGAACAATTTCCAAGTTCCCGGTCGTGCCGGTCCGTACTTCTCGGTGCGAACATTATATATGTAGAACGTAATATAACCTAACCTAACCCAACCTAACCTCTCGGTGGTATTATTTTACAGAAAGCCGGGCGTGTCTACTCCTACTTCTCGGTGCGAATATTATGTATATAACATAATATAACCTAACCTAATGCAACCTGGTCGCTCGGTGCGAATATTTTCTAAATTCCCAGTCGTGTCGGTTCCGACCGCTCGGCGCGAACAATTTCCAAGTTCCCGGTCGTGCCGGTCCGTACTTCTCGGTGCGAACATTATATATGTAGAACGTAATATAACCTAACCTAACCCAACCTAACCTCTCGGTGGTATTATTTTACAGAAAGCCGGGCGTGTCTACTCCTACTTCTCGGTGCGAATATTATGTATATAACATAATATAACCTAACCTAATGCAACCTGGTCGCTCGGTGCGAATATTTTCTAAATTCCCAGTCGTGTCGGTTCCGACCGCTCGGCGCGAATATTTTCTAAGTCCCCGGTCGTGTCGGTCCCGACCGCTCGGCGCGAATATTTTCAAAGTCCCCGGTCGTGTCGGTCCCGACCGCTCGGCGCGAACAATTTCCAAGTTCCCGGTCGTGCCGGTCCGTACTTCTCGGTGCGAACATTATATATGTAGAACGTAATATAACCTAACCTAACCCAACCTAACCTCTCGGTGGTATTATTTTACAGAAAGCCGGGCGTGTCTACTCCTACTTCTCGGTGCGAATATTATGTATATAACATAATATAACCTAACCTAATGCAACCTGGTCGCTCGGTGCGAATATTTTCTAAATTCCCAGTCGTGTCGGTTCCGACCGCTCGGCGCGAATATTTTCTAAGTCCCCGGTCGTGTCGGTCCCGACCGCTCGGCGCGAATACTTTCAAAGTCCCCGGTCGTGTCGGTCCCGACCGCTCGGCGCGAACAATTTCCAAGTTCCCGGTCGTGCCGGTCCGTACTTCTCGGTGCGAACATTATATATGTAGAACGTAATATAACCTAACCTAACCCAACCTAACCTCTCGGTGGTATTATTTTACAGAAAGCCGGGCGTGTCTACTCCTACTTCTCGGTGCGAATATTATGTATATAACATAATATAACCTAACCTAATGCAACCTGGTCGCTCGGTGCGAATATTTTCTAAATTCCCAGTCGTGTCGGTTCCGACCGCTCGGCGCGAACAATTTCCAAGTTCCCGGTCGTGCCGGTCCGTACTTCTCGGTGCGAACATTATATATGTAGAACGTAATATAACCTAACCTAACCCAACCTAACCTCTCGGTGGTATTATTTTACAGAAAGCCGGGCGTGTCTACTCCTACTTCTCGGTGCGAATATTATGTATATAACATAATATAACCTAACCTAATGCAACCTGGTCGCTCGGTGCGAATATTTTCTAAATTCCCAGTCGTGTCGGTTCCGATCGCTCGGCGCGAACAATTTCCAAGTTCCCGGTCGTGCCGGTCCGTACTTCTCGGTGCGAACATTATATATGTAGAACGTAATATAACCTAACCTAACCCAACCTAACCTCTCGGTGGTATTATTTTACAGAAAGCCGGGCGTGTCTACTCCTACTTCTCGGTGCGAATATTATGTATATAACATAATATAACCTAACCTAATGCAACCTGGTCGCTCGGTGCGAATATTTTCTAAATTCCCAGTCGTGTCGGTTCCGACCGCTCGGCGCGAATATTTTCTAAGTCCCCGGTCGTGTCGGTCCCGACCGCTCGGCGCGAATATTTTCAAAGTCCCCGGTCGTGTCGGTCCCGACCGCTCGGCGCGAATACTTTCAAAGTCCCCGGTCGTGTCGGTCCCGACCGCTCGGCGCGAACAATTTCCAAGTTCCCGGTCGTGCCGGTCCGTACTTCTCGGTGCGAACATTATATATGTAGAACGTAATATAACCTAACCTAACCCAACCTAACCTCTCGGTGGTATTATTTTACAGAAAGCCGGGCGTGTCTACTCCTACTTCTCGGTGCGAATATTATGTATATAACATAATATAACCTAACCTAATGCAACCTGGTCGCTCGGTGCGAATATTTTCTAAATTCCCAGTCGTGTCGGTTCCGACCGCTCGGCGCGAACAATTTCCAAGTTCCCGGTCGTGCCGGTCCGTACTTCTCGGTGCGAACATTATATATGTAGAACGTAATATAACCTAACCTAACCCAACCTAACCTCTCGGTGGTATTATTTTACAGAAAGCCGGGCGTGTCTACTCCTACTTCTCGGTGCGAATATTATGTATATAACATAATATAACCTAACCTAATGCAACCTGGTCGCTCGGTGCGAATATTTTCTAAATTCCCAGTCGTGTCGGTTCCGACCGCTCGGCGCGAATATTTTCTAAGTCCCCGGTCGTGTCGGTCCCGACCGCTCGGCGCGAATATTTTCAAAGTCCCCGGTCGTGTCGGTCCCGACCGCTCGGCGCGAACAATTTCCAAGTTCCCGGTCGTGCCGGTCCGTACTTCTCGGTGCGAACATTATATATGTAGAACGTAATATAACCTAACCTAACCCAACCTAACCTCTCGGTGGTATTATTTTACAGAAAGCCGGGCGTGTCTACTCCTACTTCTCGGTGCGAATATTATGTATATAACATAATATAACCTAACCTAATGCAACCTGGTCGCTCGGTGCGAATATTTTCTAAATTCCCAGTCGTGTCGGTTCCGACCGCTCGGCGCGAATATTTTCTAAGTCCCCGGTCGTGTCGGTCCCGACCGCTCGGCGCGAATATTTTCAAAGTCCCCGGTCGTGTCGGTCCCGACCGCTCGGCGCGAATACTTTCAAAGTCCCCGGTCGTGTCGGTCCCGACCGCTCGGCGCGAACAATTTCCAAGTTCCCGGTCGTGCCGGTCCGTACTTCTCGGTGCGAACATTATATATGTAGAACGTAATATAACCTAACCTAACCCAACCTAACCTCTCGGTGGTATTATTTTACAGAAAGCCGGGCGTGTCTACTCCTACTTCTCGGTGCGAATATTATGTATATAACATAATATAACCTAACCTAATGCAACCTGGTCGCTCGGTGCGAATATTTTCTAAATTCCCAGTCGTGTCGGTTCCGACCGCTCGGCGCGAACAATTTCCAAGTTCCCGGTCGTGCCGGTCCGTACTTCTCGGTGCGAACATTATATATGTAGAACGTAATATAACCTAACCTAACCCAACCTAACCTCTCGGTGGTATTATTTTACAGAAAGCCGGGCGTGTCTACTCCTACTTCTCGGTGCGAATATTATGTATATAACATAATATAACCTAACCTAATGCAACCTGGTCGCTCGGTGCGAATATTTTCTAAATTCCCAGTCGTGTCGGTTCCGACCGCTCGGCGCGAATATTTTCTAAGTCCCCGGTCGTGTCGGTCCCGACCGCTCGGCGCGAATATTTTCAAAGTCCCCGGTCGTGTCGGTCCCGACCGCTCGGCGCGAATACTTTCAAAGTCCCCGGTCGTGTCGGTCCCGACCGCTCGGCGCGAACAATTTCCAAGTTCCCGGTCGTGCCGGTCCGTACTTCTCGGTGCGAACATTATATATGTAGAACGTAATATAACCTAACCTAACCCAACCTAACCTCTCGGTGGTATTATTTTACAGAAAGCCGGGCGTGTCTACTCCTACTTCTCGGTGCGAATATTATGTATATAACATAATATAACCTAACCTAATGCAACCTGGTCGCTCGGTGCGAATATTTTCTAAATTCCCAGTCGTGTCGGTTCCGACCGCTCGGCGCGAACAATTTCCAAGTTCCCGGTCGTGCCGGTCCGTACTTCTCGGTGCGAACATTATATATGTAGAACGTAATATAACCTAACCTAACCCAACCTAACCTCTCGGTGGTATTATTTTACAGAAAGCCGGGCGTGTCTACTCCTACTTCTCGGTGCGAATATTATGTATATAACATAATATAACCTAACCTAATGCAACCTGGTCGCTCGGTGCGAATATTTTCTAAATTCCCAGTCGTGTCGGTTCCGACCGCTCGGCGCGAATATTTTCTAAGTCCCCGGTCGTGTCGGTCCCGACCTCACAGCGGGAATATTTTCAAAGTCCCCGGTCGTGTCGGTCCCGACCGCTCGGCGCGAACAATTTCCAAGTTCCCGGTCGTGCCGGTCCGTACTTCTCGGTGCGAACATTATATATGTAGAACGTAATATAACCTAACCTAACCCAACCTAACCTCTCGGTGGTATTATTTTACAGAAAGCCGGGCGTGTCTACTCCTACTTCTCGGTGCGAATATTATGTATATAACATAATATAACCTAACCTAATGCAACCTGGTCGCTCGGTGCGAATATTTTCTAAATTCCCAGTCGTGTCGGTTCCGACCGCTCGGCGCGAATATTTTCTAAGTCCCCGGTCGTGTCGGTCCCGACCGCTCGGCGCGAATATTTTCAAAGTCCCCGGTCGTGTCGGTCCCGACCGCTCGGCGCGAACAATTTCCAAGTTCCCGGTCGTGCCGGTCCGTACTTCTCGGTGCGAACATTATATATGTAGAACGTAATATAAACTAACCTAACCCAACCTAACCTCTCGGTGGTATTATTTTACAGAAAGCCGGGCGTGTCTACTCCTACTTCTCGGTGCGAATATTATGTATATAACATAATATAACCTAACCTAATGCAACCTGGTCGCTCGGTGCGAATATTTTCTAAATTCCCAGTCGTGTCGGTTCCGACCGCTCGGCGCGAATATTTTCTAAGTCCCCGGTCGTGTCGGTCCCGACCGCTCGGCGCGAATACTTTCAAAGTCCCCGGTCGTGTCGGTCCCGACCGCTCGGCGCGAACAATTTCCAAGTTCCCGGTCGTGCCGGTCCGTACTTCTCGGTGCGAACATTATATATGTAGAACGTAATATAACCTAACCTAACCCAACCTAACCTCTCGGTGGTATTATTTTACAGAAAGCCGGGCGTGTCTACTCCTACTTCTCGGTGCGAATATTATGTATATAACATAATATAACCTAACCTAATGCAACCTGGTCGCTCGGTGCGAATATTTTCTAAATTCCCAGTCGTGTCGGTTCCGACCGCTCGGCGCGAACAATTTCCAAGTTCCCGGTCGTGCCGGTCCGTACTTCTCGGTGCGAACATTATATATGTAGAACGTAATATAACCTAACCTAACCCAACCTAACCTCTCGGTGGTATTATTTTACAGAAAGCCGGGCGTGTCTACTCCTACTTCTCGGTGCGAATATTATGTATATAACATAATATAACCTAACCTAATGCAACCTGGTCGCTCGGTGCGAATATTTTCTAAATTCCCAGTCGTGTCGGTTCCGACCGCTCGGCGCGAATATTTTCTAAGTCCCCGGTCGTGTCGGTCCCGACCGCTCGGCGCGAATACTTTCAAAGTCCCCGGTCGTGTCGGTCCCGACCGCTCGGCGCGAACAATTTCCAAGTTCCCGGTCGTGCCGGTCCGTACTTCTCGGTGCGAACATTATATATGTAGAACGTAATATAACCTAACCTAACCCAACCTAACCTCTCGGTGGTATTATTTTACAGAAAGCCGGGCGTGTCTACTCCTACTTCTCGGTGCGAATATTATGTATATAACATAATATAACCTAACCTAATGCAACCTGGTCGCTCGGTGCGAATATTTTCTAAATTCCCAGTCGTGTCGGTTCCGACCGCTCGGCGCGAATATTTTCTAAGTCCCCGGTCGTGTCGGTCCCGACCGCTCGGCGCGAATATTTTCAAAGTCCCCGGTCGTGTCGGTCCCGACCGCTCGGCGCGAATACTTTCAAAGTCCCCGGTCGTGTCGGTCCCGACCGCTCGGCGCGAACAATTTCCAAGTTCCCGGTCGTGCCGGTCCGTACTTCTCGGTGCGAACATTATATATGTAGAACGTAATATAACCTAACCTAACCCAACCTAACCTCTCGGTGGTATTATTTTACAGAAAGCCGGGCGTGTCTACTCCTACTTCTCGGTGCGAATATTATGTATATAACATAATATAACCTAACCTAATGCAACCTGGTCGCTCGGTGCGAATATTTTCTAAATTCCCAGTCGTGTCGGTTCCGACCGCTCGGCGCGAACAATTTCCAAGTTCCCGGTCGTGCCGGTCCGTACTTCTCGGTGCGAACATTATATATGTAGAACGTAATATAACCTAACCTAACCCAACCTAACCTCTCGGTGGTATTATTTTACAGAAAGCCGGGCGTGTCTACTCCTACTTCTCGGTGCGAATATTATGTATATAACATAATATAACCTAACCTAATGCAACCTGGTCGCTCGGTGCGAATATTTTCTAAATTCCCAGTCGTGTCGGTTCCGACCGCTCGGCGCGAATATTTTCTAAGTCCCCGGTCGTGTCGGTCCCGACCGCTCGGCGCGAATATTTTCAAAGTCCCCGGTCGTGTCGGTCCCGACCGCTCGGCGCGAACAATTTCCAAGTTCCCGGTCGTGCCGGTCCGTACTTCTCGGTGCGAACATTATATATGTAGAACGTAATATAACCTAACCTAACCCAACCTAACCTCTCGGTGGTATTATTTTACAGAAAGCCGGGCGTGTCTACTCCTACTTCTCGGTGCGAATATTATGTATATAACATAATATAACCTAACCTAATGCAACCTGGTCGCTCGGTGCGAATATTTTCTAAATTCCCAGTCGTGTCGGTTCCGACCGCTCGGCGCGAATATTTTCTAAGTCCCCGGTCGTGTCGGTCCCGACCTCACAGCGGGAATATTTTCAAAGTCCCCGGTCGTGTCGGTCCCGACCGCTCGGCGCGAACAATTTCCAAGTTCCCGGTCGTGCCGGTCCGTACTTCTCGGTGCGAACATTATATATGTAGAACGTAATATAACCTAACCTAACCCAACCTAACCTCTCGGTGGTATTATTTTACAGAAAGCCGGGCGTGTCTACTCCTACTTCTCGGTGCGAATATTATGTATATAACATAATATAACCTAACCTAATGCAACCTGGTCGCTCGGTGCGAATATTTTCTAAATTCCCAGTCGTGTCGGTTCCGACCGCTCGGCGCGAATATTTTCTAAGTCCCCGGTCGTGTCGGTCCCGACCGCTCGGCGCGAATATTTTCAAAGTCCCCGGTCGTGTCGGTCCCGACCGCTCGGCGCGAACAATTTCCAAGTTCCCGGTCGTGCCGGTCCGTACTTCTCGGTGCGAACATTATATATGTAGAACGTAATATAAACTAACCTAACCCAACCTAACCTCTCGGTGGTATTATTTTACAGAAAGCCGGGCGTGTCTACTCCTACTTCTCGGTGCGAATATTATGTATATAACATAATATAACCTAACCTAATGCAACCTGGTCGCTCGGTGCGAATATTTTCTAAATTCCCAGTCGTGTCGGTTCCGACCGCTCGGCGCGAATATTTTCTAAGTCCCCGGTCGTGTCGGTCCCGACCGCTCGGCGCGAATACTTTCAAAGTCCCCGGTCGTGTCGGTCCCGACCGCTCGGCGCGAACAATTTCCAAGTTCCCGGTCGTGCCGGTCCGTACTTCTCGGTGCGAACATTATATATGTAGAACGTAATATAACCTAACCTAACCCAACCTAACCTCTCGGTGGTATTATTTTACAGAAAGCCGGGCGTGTCTACTCCTACTTCTCGGTGCGAATATTATGTATATAACATAATATAACCTAACCTAATGCAACCTGGTCGCTCGGTGCGAATATTTTCTAAATTCCCAGTCGTGTCGGTTCCGACCGCTCGGCGCGAATATTTTCTAAGTCCCCGGTCGTGTCGGTCCCGACCGCTCGGCGCGAATATTTTCAAAGTCCCCGGTCGTGTCGGTCCCGACCGCTCGGCGCGAACAATTTCCAAGTTCCCGGTCGTGCCGGTCCGTACTTCTCGGTGCGAACATTATATATGTAGAACGTAATATAAACTAACCTAACCCAACCTAACCTCTCGGTGGTATTATTTTACAGAAAGCCGGGCGTGTCTACTCCTACTTCTCGGTGCGAATATTATGTATATAACATAATATAACCTAACCTAATGCAACCTGGTCGCTCGGTGCGAATATTTTCTAAATTCCCAGTCGTGTCGGTTCCGACCGCTCGGCGCGAATATTTTCTAAGTCCCCGGTCGTGTCGGTCCCGACCGCTCGGCGCGAATACTTTCAAAGTCCCCGGTCGTGTCGGTCCCGACCGCTCGGCGCGAACAATTTCCAAGTTCCCGGTCGTGCCGGTCCGTACTTCTCGGTGCGAACATTATATATGTAGAACGTAATATAACCTAACCTAACCCAACCTAACCTCTCGGTGGTATTATTTTACAGAAAGCCGGGCGTGTCTACTCCTACTTCTCGGTGCGAATATTATGTATATAACATAATATAACCTAACCTAATGCAACCTGGTCGCTCGGTGCGAATATTTTCTAAATTCCCAGTCGTGTCGGTTCCGACCGCTCGGCGCGAATATTTTCTAAGTCCCCGGTCGTGTCGGTCCCGACCGCTCGGCGCGAATATTTTCAAAGTCCCCGGTCGTGTCGGTCCCGACCGCTCGGCGCGAATACTTTCAAAGTCCCCGGTCGTGTCGGTCCCGACCGCTCGGCGCGAACAATTTCCAAGTTCCCGGTCGTGCCGGTCCGTACTTCTCGGTGCGAACATTATATATGTAGAACGTAATATAACCTAACCTAACCCAACCTAACCTCTCGGTGGTATTATTTTACAGAAAGCCGGGCGTGTCTACTCCTACTTCTCGGTGCGAATATTATGTATATAACATAATATAACCTAACCTAATGCAACCTGGTCGCTCGGTGCGAATATTTTCTAAATTCCCAGTCGTGTCGGTTCCGACCGCTCGGCGCGAATATTTTCTAAGTCCCCGGTCGTGTCGGTCCCGACCTCACAGCGGGAATATTTTCAAAGTCCCCGGTCGTGTCGGTCCCGACCGCTCGGCGCGAACAATTTCCAAGTTCCCGGTCGTGCCGGTCCGTACTTCTCGGTGCGAACATTATATATGTAGAACGTAATATAACCTAACCTAACCCAACCTAACCTCTCGGTGGTATTATTTTACAGAAAGCCGGGCGTGTCTACTCCTACTTCTCGGTGCGAATATTATGTATATAACATAATATAACCTAACCTAATGCAACCTGGTCGCTCGGTGCGAATATTTTCTAAATTCCCAGTCGTGTCGGTTCCGACCGCTCGGCGCGAATATTTTCTAAGTCCCCGGTCGTGTCGGTCCCGACCGCTCGGCGCGAATATTTTCAAAGTCCCCGGTCGTGTCGGTCCCGACCGCTCGGCGCGAATACTTTCAAAGTCCCCGGTCGTGTCGGTCCCGACCGCTCGGAGCGAACAATTTCCAAGTTCCCGGTCGTGCCGGTCCGTACTTCTCGGTGCGAACATTATATATGTAGAACGTAATATAACCTAACCTAACCCAACCTAACCTCTCGGTGGTATTATTTTACAGAAAGCCGGGCGTGTCTACTCCTACTTCTCGGTGCGAATATTATGTATATAACATAATATAACCTAACCTAATGCAACCTGGTCGCTCGGTGCGAATATTTTCTAAATTCCCAGTCGTGTCGGTTCCGACCGCTCGGCGCGAACAATTTCCAAGTTCCCGGTCGTGCCGGTCCGTACTTCTCGGTGCGAACATTATATATGTAGAACGTAATATAACCTAACCTAACCCAACCTAACCTCTCGGTGGTATTATTTTACAGAAAGCCGGGCGTGTCTACTCCTACTTCTCGGTGCGAATATTATGTATATAACATAATATAACCTAACCTAATGCAACCTGGTCGCTCGGTGCGAATATTTTCTAAATTCCCAGTCGTGTCGGTTCCGACCGCTCGGCGCGAATATTTTCTAAGTCCCCGGTCGTGTCGGTCCCGACCGCTCGGCGCGAATATTTTCAAAGTCCCCGGTCGTGTCGGTCCCGACCGCTCGGCGCGAATACTTTCAAAGTCCCCGGTCGTGTCGGTCCCGACCGCTCGGCGCGAACAATTTCCAAGTTCCCGGTCGTGCCGGTCCGTACTTCTCGGTGCGAACATTATATATGTAGAACGTAATATAACCTAACCTAACCCAACCTAACCTCTCGGTGGTATTATTTTACAGAAAGCCGGGCGTGTCTACTCCTACTTCTCGGTGCGAATATTATGTATATAACATAATATAACCTAACCTAATGCAACCTGGTCGCTCGGTGCGAATATTTTCTAAATTCCCAGTCGTGTCGGTTCCGACCGCTCGGCGCGAACAATTTCCAAGTTCCCGGTCGTGCCGGTCCGTACTTCTCGGTGCGAACATTATATATGTAGAACGTAATATAACCTAACCTAACCCAACCTAACCTCTCGGTGGTATTATTTTACAGAAAGCCGGGCGTGTCTACTCCTACTTCTCGGTGCGAATATTATGTATATAACATAATATAACCTAACCTAATGCAACCTGGTCGCTCGGTGCGAATATTTTCTAAATTCCCAGTCGTGTCGGTTCCGACCGCTCGGCGCGAATATTTTCTAAGTCCCCGGTCGTGTCGGTCCCGACCGCTCGGCGCGAATATTTTCAAAGTCCCCGGTCGTGTCGGTCCCGACCGCTCGGCGCGAATACTTTCAAAGTCCCCGGTCGTGTCGGTCCCGACCGCTCGGCGCGAACAATTTCCAAGTTCCCGGTCGTGCCGGTCCGTACTTCTCGGTGCGAACATTATATATGTAGAACGTAATATAACCTAACCTAACCCAACCTAACCTCTCGGTGGTATTATTTTACAGAAAGCCGGGCGTGTCTACTCCTACTTCTCGGTGCGAATATTATGTATATAACATAATATAACCTAACCTAATGCAACCTGGTCGCTCGGTGCGAATATTTTCTAAATTCCCAGTCGTGTCGGTTCCGACCGCTCGGCGCGAACAATTTCCAAGTTCCCGGTCGTGCCGGTCCGTACTTCTCGGTGCGAACATTATATATGTAGAACGTAATATAACCTAACCTAACCCAACCTAACCTCTCGGTGGTATTATTTTACAGAAAGCCGGGCGTGTCTACTCCTACTTCTCGGTGCGAATATTATGTATATAACATAATATAACCTAACCTAATGCAACCTGGTCGCTCGGTGCGAATATTTTCTAAATTCCCAGTCGTGTCGGTTCCGACCGCTCGGCGCGAATATTTTCTAAGTCCCCGGTCGTGTCGGTCCCGACCGCTCGGCGCGAATACTTTCAAAGTCCCCGGTCGTGTCGGTCCCGACCGCTCGGCGCGAACAATTTCCAAGTTCCCGGTCGTGCCGGTCCGTACTTCTCGGTGCGAACATTATATATGTAGAACGTAATATAACCTAACCTAACCCAACCTAACCTCTCGGTGGTATTATTTTACAGAAAGCCGGGCGTGTCTACTCCTACTTCTCGGTGCGAATATTATGTATATAACATAATATAACCTAACCTAATGCAACCTGGTCGCTCGGTGCGAATATTTTCTAAATTCCCAGTCGTGTCGGTTCCGACCGCTCGGCGCGAACAATTTCCAAGTTCCCGGTCGTGCCGGTCCGTACTTCTCGGTGCGAACATTATATATGTAGAACGTAATATAACCTAACCTAACCCAACCTAACCTCTCGGTGGTATTATTTTACAGAAAGCCGGGCGTGTCTACTCCTACTTCTCGGTGCGAATATCATGTATATAACATAATATAACCTAACCTAATGCAACCTGGTCGCTCGGTGCGAATATTTTCTAAATTCCCAGTCGTGTCGGTTCCGACCGCTCGGCGCGAATATTTTCTAAGTCCCCGGTCGTGTCGGTCCCGACCTCACAGCGGGAATATTTTCAAAGTCCCCGGTCGTGTCGGTCCCGACCGCTCGGCGCGAACAATTTCCAAGTTCCCGGTCGTGCCGGTCCGTACTTCTCGGTGCGAACATTATATATGTAGAACGTAATATAACCTAACCTAACCCAACCTAACCTCTCGGTGGTATTATTTTACAGAAAGCCGGGCGTGTCTACTCCTACTTCTCGGTGCGAATATTATGTATATAACATAATATAACCTAACCTAATGCAACCTGGTCGCTCGGTGCGAATATTTTCTAAATTCCCAGTCGTGTCGGTTCCGACCGCTCGGCGCGAATATTTTCGAAGTCCCCGGTCGTGTCGGTCCCGACCGCTCGGCGCGAATACTTTCAAAGTCCCCGGTCGTGTCGGTCCCGACCGCTCGGCGCGAACAATTTCCAAGTTCCCGGTCGTGCCGGTCCGTACTTCTCGGTGCGAACATTATATATGTAGAACGTAATATAACCTAACCTAACCCAACCTAACCTCTCGGTGGTATTATTTTACAGAAAGCCGGGCGTGTCTACTCCTACTTCTCGGTGCGAATATTATGTATATAACATAATATAACCTAACCTAATGCAACCTGGTCGCTCGGTGCGAATATTTTCTAAATTCCCAGTCGTGTCGGTTCCGACCGCTCGGCGCGAATATTTTCTAAGTCCCCGGTCGTGTCGGTCCCGACCGCTCGGCGCGAATATTTTCAAAGTCCCCGGTCGTGTCGGTCCCGACCGCTCGGCGCGAATACTTTCAAAGTCCCCGGTCGTGTCGGTCCCGACCGCTCGGCGCGAACAATTTCCAAGTTCCCGGTCGTGCCGGTCCGTACTTCTCGGTGCGAACATTATATATGTAGAACGTAATATAACCTAACCTAACCCAACCTAACCTCTCGGTGGTATTATTTTACAGAAAGCCGGGCGTGTCTACTCCTACTTCTCGGTGCGAATATTATGTATATAACATAATATAACCTAACCTAATGCAACCTGGTCGCTCGGTGCGAATATTTTCTAAATTCCCAGTCGTGTCGGTTCCGACCGCTCGGCGCGAATATTTTCAAAGTGCCCGGTCGTGTCGGTCCCGACCGCTCGGCGCGAATACTTTCAAAGTCCCCGGTCGTGTCGGTTCCGACCGCTCGGCGCGAACAATTTCCAAGTTCCCGGTCGTGCCGGTCCGTACTTCTCGGTGCGAACATTATATATGTAGAACGTAATATAACCTAACCTAACCCAACCTAACCTCTCGGTGGTATTATTTTACAGAAAGCCGGGCGTGTCTACTCCTACTTCTCGGTGCGAATATTATGTATATAACATAATATAACCTAACCTAATGCAACCTGGTCGCTCGGTGCGAATATTTTCTAAATTCCCAGTCGTGTCGGTTCCGACCGCTCGGCGCGAACAATTTCCAAGTTCCCGGTCGTGCCGGTCCGTACTTCTCGGTGCGAACATTATATATGTAGAACGTAATATAACCTAACCTAACCCAACCTAACCTCTCGGTGGTATTATTTTACAGAAAGCCGGGCGTGTCTACTCCTACTTCTCGGTGCGAATATTATGTATATAACATAATATAACCTAACCTAATGCAACCTGGTCGCTCGGTGCGAATATTTTCTAAATTCCCAGTCGTGTCGGTTCCGACCGCTCGGCGCGAACAATTTCCAAGTTCCCGGTCGTGCCGGTCCGTACTTCTCGGTGCGAACATTATATATGTAGAACGTAATATAACCTAACCTAACCCAACCTAACCTCTCGGTGGTATTATTTTACAGAAAGCCGGGCGTGTCTACTCCTACTTCTCGGTGCAAATATTATGTATATAACATAATATAACCTAACCTAATGCAACCTGGTCGCTCGGTGCGAATATTTTCTAAATTCCCAGTCGTGTCGGTTCCGACCGCTCGGCGCGAATATTTTCTAAGTCCCCGGTCGTGTCGGTCCCGACCGCTCGGCGCGAATATTTTCAAAGTCCCCGGTCGTGTCGGTCCCGACCGCTCGGCGCGAATACTTTCAAAGTCCCCGGTCGTGTCGGTCCCGACCGCTCGGCGCGAACAATTTCCAAGTTCCCGGTCGTGCCGGTCCGTACTTCTCGGTGCGAACATTATATATGTAGAACGTAATATAACCTAACCTAACCCAACCTAACCTCTCGGTGGTATTATTTTACAGAAAGCCGGGCGTGTCTACTCCTACTTCTCGGTGCGAATATTATGTATATAACATAATATAACCTAACCTAATGCAACCTGGTCGCTCGGTGCGAATATTTTCTAAATTCCCAGTCGTGTCGGTTCCGACCGCTCGGCGCGAACAATTTCCAAGTTCCCGGTCGTGCCGGTCCGTACTTCTCGGTGCGAACATTATATATGTAGAACGTAATATAACCTAACCTAACCCAACCTAACCTCTCGGTGGTATTATTTTACAGAAAGCCGGGCGTGTCTACTCCTACTTCTCGGTGCGAATATTATGTATATAACATAATATAACCTAACCTAATGCAACCTGGTCGCTCGGTGCGAATATTTTCTAAATTCCCAGTCGTGTCGGTTCCGACCGCTCGGCGCGAACAATTTCCAAGTTCCCGGTCGTGCCGGTCCGTACTTCTCGGTGCGAACATTATATATGTAGAACGTAATATAACCTAACCTAACCCAACCTAACCTCTCGGTGGTATTATTTTACAGAAAGCCGGGCGTGTCTACTCCTACTTCTCGGTGCGAATATTATGTATATAACATAATATAACCTAACCTAATGCAACCTGGTCGCTCGGTGCGAATATTTTCTAAATTCCCAGTCGTGTCGGTTCCGACCGCTCGGCGCGAACAATTTCCAAGTTCCCGGTCGTGCCGGTCCGTACTTCTCGGTGCGAACATTATATATGTAGAACGTAATATAACCTAACCTAACCCAACCTAACCTCTCGGTGGTATTATTTTACAGAAAGCCGGGCGTGTCTACTCCTACTTCTCGGTGCGAATATTATGTATATAACATAATATAACCTAACCTAATGCAACCTGGTCGCTCGGTGCGAATATTTTCTAAATTCCCAGTCGTGTCGGTTCCGACCGCTCGGCGCGAATATTTTCTAAGTCCCCGGTCGTGTCGGTCCCGACCGCTCGGCGCGAATATTTTCAAAGTCCCCGGTCGTGTCGGTCCCGACCGCTCGGCGCGAACAATTTCCAAGTTCCCGGTCGTGCCGGTCCGTACTTCTCGGTGCGAACATTATATATGTAGAACGTAATATAACCTAACATAACCCAACCTAACCTCTCGGTGGTATTATTTTACAGAAAGCCGGGCGTGTCTACTCCTACTTCTCGGTGCGAATATTATGTATATAACATAATATAACCTAACCTAATGCAACCTGGTCGCTCGGTGCGAATATTTTCTAAATTCCCAGTCGTGTCGGTTCCGACCGCTCGGCGCGAATATTTTCTAAGTCCCCGGTCGTGTCGGTCCCGACCGCTCGGCGCGAATACTTTCAAAGTCCCCGGTCGTGTCGGTCCCGACCGCTCGGCGCGAACAATTTCCAAGTTCCCGGTCGTGCCGGTCCGTACTTCTCGGTGCGAACATTATATATGTAGAACGTAATATAACCTAACCTAACCCAACCTAACCTCTCGGTGGTATTATTTTACAGAAAGCCGGGCGTGTCTACTCCTACTTCTCGGTGCGAATATTATGTATATAACATAATATAACCTAACCTAATGCAACCTGGTCGCTCGGTGCGAATATTTTCTAAATTCCCAGTCGTGTCGGTTCCGACCGCTCGGCGCGAACAATTTCCAAGTTCCCGGTCGTGCCGGTCCGTACTTCTCGGTGCGAACATTATATATGTAGAACGTAATATAACCTAACCTAACCCAACCTAACCTCTCGGTGGTATTATTTTACAGAAAGCCGGGCGTGTCTACTCCTACTTCTCGGTGCGAATATTATGTATATAACATAATATAACCTAACCTAATGCAACCTGGTCGCTCGGTGCGAATATTTTCTAAATTCCCAGTCGTGTCGGTTCCGACCGCTCGGCGCGAATATTTTCTAAGTCCCCGGTCGTGTCGGTCCCGACCGCTCGGCGCGAATATTTTCAAAGTCCCCGGTCGTGTCGGTCCCGACCGCTCGGCGCGAATACTTTCAAAGTCCCCGGTCGTGTCGGTCCCGACCGCTCGGCGCGAACAATTTCCAAGTTCCCGGTCGTGCCGGTCCGTACTTCTCGGTGCGAACATTATATATGTAGAACGTAATATAACCTAACCTAACCCAACCTAACCTCTCGGTGGTATTATTTTACAGAAAGCCGGGCGTGTCTACTCCTACTTCTCGGTGCGAATATTATGTATATAACATAATATAACCTAACCTAATGCAACCTGGTCGCTCGGTGCGAATATTTTCTAAATTCCCAGTCGTGTCGGTTCCGACCGCTCGGCGCGAACAATTTCCAAGTTCCCGGTCGTGCCGGTCCGTACTTCTCGGTGCGAACATTATATATGTAGAACGTAATATAACCTAACCTAACCCAACCTAACCTCTCGGTGGTATTATTTTACAGAAAGCCGGGCGTGTCTACTCCTACTTCTCGGTGCGAATATTATGTATATAACATAATATAACCTAACCTAATGCAACCTGGTCGCTCGGTGCGAATATTTTCTAAATTCCCAGTCGTGTCGGTTCCGACCGCTCGGCGCGAACAATTTCCAAGTTCCCGGTCGTGCCGGTCCGTACTTCTCGGTGCGAACATTATATATGTAGAACGTAATATAACCTAACCTAACCCAACCTAACCTCTCGGTGGTATTATTTTACAGAAAGCCGGGCGTGTCTACTCCTACTTCTCGGTGCGAATATTATGTATATAACATAATATAACCTAACCTAATGCAACCTGGTCGCTCGGTGCGAATATTTTCTAAATTCCCAGTCGTGTCGGTTCCGACCGCTCGGCGCGAACAATTTCCAAGTTCCCGGTCGTGCCGGTCCGTACTTCTCGGTGCGAACATTATATATGTAGAACGTAATATAACCTAACCTAACCCAACCTAACCTCTCGGTGGTATTATTTTACAGAAAGCCGGGCGTGTCTACTCCTACTTCTCGGTGCGAATATTATGTATATAACATAATATAACCTAACCTAATGCAACCTGGTCGCTCGGTGCGAATATTTTCTAAATTCCCAGTCGTGTCGGTTCCGACCGCTCGGCGCGAATATTTTCTAAGTCCCCGGTCGTGTCGGTCCCGACCGCTCGGCGCGAATATTTTCAAAGTCCCCGGTCGTGTCGGTCCCGACCGCTCGGCGCGAACAATTTCCAAGTTCCCGGTCGTGCCGGTCCGTACTTCTCGGTGCGAACATTATATATGTAGAACGTAATATAACCTAACATAACCCAACCTAACCTCTCGGTGGTATTATTTTACAGAAAGCCGGGCGTGTCTACTCCTACTTCTCGGTGCGAATATTATGTATATAACATAATATAACCTAACCTAATGCAACCTGGTCGCTCGGTGCGAATATTTTCTAAATTCCCAGTCGTGTCGGTTCCGACCGCTCGGCGCGAATATTTTCTAAGTCCCCGGTCGTGTCGGTCCCGACCGCTCGGCGCGAATACTTTCAAAGTCCCCGGTCGTGTCGGTCCCGACCGCTCGGCGCGAACAATTTCCAAGTTCCCGGTCGTGCCGGTCCGTACTTCTCGGTGCGAACATTATATATGTAGAACGTAATATAACCTAACCTAACCCAACCTAACCTCTCGGTGGTATTATTTTACAGAAAGCCGGGCGTGTCTACTCCTACTTCTCGGTGCGAATATTATGTATATAACATAATATAACCTAACCTAATGCAACCTGGTCGCTCGGTGCGAATATTTTCTAAATTCCCAGTCGTGTCGGTTCCGACCGCTCGGCGCGAACAATTTCCAAGTTCCCGGTCGTGCCGGTCCGTACTTCTCGGTGCGAACATTATATATGTAGAACGTAATATAACCTAACCTAACCCAACCTAACCTCTCGGTGGTATTATTTTACAGAAAGCCGGGCGTGTCTACTCCTACTTCTCGGTGCGAATATTATGTATATAACATAATATAACCTAACCTAATGCAACCTGGTCGCTCGGTGCGAATATTTTCTAAATTCCCAGTCGTGTCGGTTCCGACCGCTCGGCGCGAATATTTTCTAAGTCCCCGGTCGTGTCGGTCCCGACCGCTCGGCGCGAATATTTTCAAAGTCCCCGGTCGTGTCGGTCCCGACCGCTCGGCGCGAATACTTTCAAAGTCCCCGGTCGTGTCGGTCCCGACCGCTCGGCGCGAACAATTTCCAAGTTCCCGGTCGTGCCGGTCCGTACTTCTCGGTGCGAACATTATATATGTAGAACGTAATATAACCTAACCTAACCCAACCTAACCTCTCGGTGGTATTATTTTACAGAAAGCCGGGCGTGTCTACTCCTACTTCTCGGTGCGAATATTATGTATATAACATAATATAACCTAACCTAATGCAACCTGGTCGCTCGGTGCGAATATTTTCTAAATTCCCAGTCGTGTCGGTTCCGACCGCTCGGCGCGAACAATTTCCAAGTTCCCGGTCGTGCCGGTCCGTACTTCTCGGTGCGAACATTATATATGTAGAACGTAATATAACCTAACCTAACCCAACCTAACCTCTCGGTGGTATTATTTTACAGAAAGCCGGGCGTGTCTACTCCTACTTCTCGGTGCGAATATTATGTATATAACATAATATAACCTAACCTAATGCAACCTGGTCGCTCGGTGCGAATATTTTCTAAATTCCCAGTCGTGTCGGTTCCGACCGCTCGGCGCGAATATTTTCTAAGTCCCCGGTCGTGTCGGTCCCGACCGCTCGGCGCGAATATTTTCAAAGTCCCCGGTCGTGTCGGTCCCGACCGCTCGGCGCGAATACTTTCAAAGTCCCCGGTCGTGTCGGTCCCGACCGCTCGGCGCGAACAATTTCCAAGTTCCCGGTCGTGCCGGTCCGTACTTCTCGGTGCGAACATTATATATGTAGAACGTAATATAACCTAACCTAACCCAACCTAACCTCTCGGTGGTATTATTTTACAGAAAGCCGGGCGTGTCTACTCCTACTTCTCGGTGCGAATATTATGTATATAACATAATATAACCTAACCTAATGCAACCTGGTCGCTCGGTGCGAATATTTTCTAAATTCCCAGTCGTGTCGGTTCCGACCGCTCGGCGCGAATATTTTCAAAGTGCCCGGTCGTGTCGGTCCCGACCGCTCGGCGCGAATACTTTCAAAGTCCCCGGTCGTGTCGGTTCCGACCGCTCGGCGCGAACAATTTCCAAGTTCCCGGTCGTGCCGGTCCGTACTTCTCGGTGCGAACATTATATATGTAGAACGTAATATAACCTAACCTAACCCAACCTAACCTCTCGGTGGTATTATTTTACAGAAAGTCGGGCGTGTCTACTCCTACTTCTCGGTGCGAATATTATGTATATAACATAATATAACCTAACCTAATGCAACCTGGTCCCTCGGTGCGAATATTTTCTAAATTCCCAGTCGTGTCGGTTCCGACCGCTCGGCGCGAATATTTTCTAAGTCGCCGGTCGTGTCGGTCCCGACCTCACAGCGGGAATATTTTCAAAGTCCCCGGTCGTGTCGGTCCCGACCGCTCGGCGCGAACAATTTCCAAGTTCCCGGTCGTGCCGGTCCGTACTTCTCGGTGCGAACATTATATATGTAGAACGTAATATAACCTAACCTAACCCAACCTAACCTCTCGGTGGTATTATTTTACAGAAAGCCGGGCGTGTCTACTCCTACTTCTCGGTGCGAATATTATGTATATAACATAATATAACCTAACCTAATGCAACCTGGTCGCTCGGTGCGAATATTTTCTAAATTCCCAGTCGTGTCGGTTCCGACCGCTCGGCGCGAACAATTTCCAAGTTCCCGGTCGTGCCGGTCCGTACTTCTCGGTGCGAACATTATATATGTAGAACGTAATATAACCTAACCTAACCCAACCTAACCTCTCGGTGGTATTATTTTACAGAAAGCCGGGCGTGTCTACTCCTACTTCTCGGTGCGAATATTATGTATATAACATAATATAACCTAACCTAATGCAACCTGGTCGCTCGGTGCGAATATTTTCTAAATTCCCAGTCGTGTCGGTTCCGACCGCTCGGCGCGAACAATTTCCAAGTTCCCGGTCGTGCCGGTCCGTACTTCTCGGTGCGAACATTATATATGTAGAACGTAATATAACCTAACCTAACCCAACCTAACCTCTCGGTGGTATTATTTTACAGAAAGCCGGGCGTGTCTACTCCTACTTCTCGGTGCAAATATTATGTATATAACATAATATAACCTAACCTAATGCAACCTGGTCGCTCGGTGCGAATATTTTCTAAATTCCCAGTCGTGTCGGTTCCGACCGCTCGGCGCGAATATTTTCTAAGTCCCCGGTCGTGTCGGTCCCGACCGCTCGGCGCGAATATTTTCAAAGTCCCCGGTCGTGTCGGTCCCGACCGCTCGGCGCGAATACTTTCAAAGTCCCCGGTCGTGTCGGTCCCGACCGCTCGGCGCGAACAATTTCCAAGTTCCCGGTCGTGCCGGTCCGTACTTCTCGGTGCGAACATTATATATGTAGAACGTAATATAACCTAACCTAACCCAACCTAACCTCTCGGTGGTATTATTTTACAGAAAGCCGGGCGTGTCTACTCCTACTTCTCGGTGCGAATATTATGTATATAACATAATATAACCTAACCTAATGCAACCTGGTCGCTCGGTGCGAATATTTTCTAAATTCCCAGTCGTGTCGGTTCCGACCGCTCGGCGCGAACAATTTCCAAGTTCCCGGTCGTGCCGGTCCGTACTTCTCGGTGCGAACATTATATATGTAGAACGTAATATAACCTAACCTAACCCAACCTAACCTCTCGGTGGTATTATTTTACAGAAAGCCGGGCGTGTCTACTCCTACTTCTCGGTGCGAATATTATGTATATAACATAATATAACCTAACCTAATGCAACCTGGTCGCTCGGTGCGAATATTTTCTAAATTCCCAGTCGTGTCGGTTCCGACCGCTCGGCGCGAACAATTTCCAAGTTCCCGGTCGTGCCGGTCCGTACTTCTCGGTGCGAACATTATATATGTAGAACGTAATATAACCTAACCTAACCCAACCTAACCTCTCGGTGGTATTATTTTACAGAAAGCCGGGCGTGTCTACTCCTACTTCTCGGTGCGAATATTATGTATATAACATAATATAACCTAACCTAATGCAACCTGGTCGCTCGGTGCGAATATTTTCTAAATTCCCAGTCGTGTCGGTTCCGACCGCTCGGCGCGAACAATTTCCAAGTTCCCGGTCGTGCCGGTCCGTACTTCTCGGTGCGAACATTATATATGTAGAACGTAATATAACCTAACCTAACCCAACCTAACCTCTCGGTGGTATTATTTTACAGAAAGCCGGGCGTGTCTACTCCTACTTCTCGGTGCGAATATTATGTATATAACATAATATAACCTAACCTAATGCAACCTGGTCGCTCGGTGCGAATATTTTCTAAATTCCCAGTCGTGTCGGTTCCGACCGCTCGGCGCGAATATTTTCTAAGTCCCCGGTCGTGTCGGTCCCGACCGCTCGGCGCGAATATTTTCAAAGTCCCCGGTCGTGTCGGTCCCGACCGCTCGGCGCGAACAATTTCCAAGTTCCCGGTCGTGCCGGTCCGTACTTCTCGGTGCGAACATTATATATGTAGAACGTAATATAACCTAACATAACCCAACCTAACCTCTCGGTGGTATTATTTTACAGAAAGCCGGGCGTGTCTACTCCTACTTCTCGGTGCGAATATTATGTATATAACATAATATAACCTAACCTAATGCAACCTGGTCGCTCGGTGCGAATATTTTCTAAATTCCCAGTCGTGTCGGTTCCGACCGCTCGGCGCGAATATTTTCTAAGTCCCCGGTCGTGTCGGTCCCGACCGCTCGGCGCGAATACTTTCAAAGTCCCCGGTCGTGTCGGTCCCGACCGCTCGGCGCGAACAATTTCCAAGTTCCCGGTCGTGCCGGTCCGTACTTCTCGGTGCGAACATTATATATGTAGAACGTAATATAACCTAACCTAACCCAACCTAACCTCTCGGTGGTATTATTTTACAGAAAGCCGGGCGTGTCTACTCCTACTTCTCGGTGCGAATATTATGTATATAACATAATATAACCTAACCTAATGCAACCTGGTCGCTCGGTGCGAATATTTTCTAAATTCCCAGTCGTGTCGGTTCCGACCGCTCGGCGCGAACAATTTCCAAGTTCCCGGTCGTGCCGGTCCGTACTTCTCGGTGCGAACATTATATATGTAGAACGTAATATAACCTAACCTAACCCAACCTAACCTCTCGGTGGTATTATTTTACAGAAAGCCGGGCGTGTCTACTCCTACTTCTCGGTGCGAATATTATGTATATAACATAATATAACCTAACCTAATGCAACCTGGTCGCTCGGTGCGAATATTTTCTAAATTCCCAGTCGTGTCGGTTCCGACCGCTCGGCGCGAATATTTTCTAAGTCCCCGGTCGTGTCGGTCCCGACCGCTCGGCGCGAATATTTTCAAAGTCCCCGGTCGTGTCGGTCCCGACCGCTCGGCGCGAATACTTTCAAAGTCCCCGGTCGTGTCGGTCCCGACCGCTCGGCGCGAACAATTTCCAAGTTCCCGGTCGTGCCGGTCCGTACTTCTCGGTGCGAACATTATATATGTAGAACGTAATATAACCTAACCTAACCCAACCTAACCTCTCGGTGGTATTATTTTACAGAAAGCCGGGCGTGTCTACTCCTACTTCTCGGTGCGAATATTATGTATATAACATAATATAACCTAACCTAATGCAACCTGGTCGCTCGGTGCGAATATTTTCTAAATTCCCAGTCGTGTCGGTTCCGACCGCTCGGCGCGAACAATTTCCAAGTTCCCGGTCGTGCCGGTCCGTACTTCTCGGTGCGAACATTATATATGTAGAACGTAATATAACCTAACCTAACCCAACCTAACCTCTCGGTGGTATTATTTTACAGAAAGCCGGGCGTGTCTACTCCTACTTCTCGGTGCGAATATTATGTATATAACATAATATAACCTAACCTAATGCAACCTGGTCGCTCGGTGCGAATATTTTCTAAATTCCCAGTCGTGTCGGTTCCGACCGCTCGGCGCGAACAATTTCCAAGTTCCCGGTCGTGCCGGTCCGTACTTCTCGGTGCGAACATTATATATGTAGAACGTAATATAACCTAACCTAACCCAACCTAACCTCTCGGTGGTATTATTTTACAGAAAGCCGGGCGTGTCTACTCCTACTTCTCGGTGCGAATATTATGTATATAACATAATATAACCTAACCTAATGCAACCTGGTCGCTCGGTGCGAATATTTTCTAAATTCCCAGTCGTGTCGGTTCCGACCGCTCGGCGCGAATATTTTCTAAGTCCCCGGTCGTGTCGGTCCCGACCGCTCGGCGCGAATATTTTCAAAGTCCCCGGTCGTGTCGGTCCCGACCGCTCGGCGCGAACAATTTCCAAGTTCCCGGTCGTGCCGGTCCGTACTTCTCGGTGCGAACATTATATATGTAGAACGTAATATAACCTAACCTAACCCAACCTAACCTCTCGGTGGTATTATTTTACAGAAAGCCGGGCGTGTCTACTCCTACTTCTCGGTGCGAATATTATGTATATAACATAATATAACCTAACCTAATGCAGCCTGGTCGCTCGGTGCGAATATTTTCTAAATTCCCAGTCGTGTCGGTTCCGACCGCTCGGCGCGAATATTTTCTAAGTCCCCGGTCGTGTCGGTCCCGACCGCTCGGCGCGAATACTTTCAAAGTCCCCGGTCGTGTCGGTCCCGACCGCTCGGCGCGAACAATTTCCAAGTTCCCGGTCGTGCCGGTCCGTACTTCTCGGTGCGAACATTATATATGTAGAACGTAATATAACCTAACCTAACCCAACCTAACCTCTCGGTGGTATTATTTTACAGAAAGCCGGGCGTGTCTACTCCTACTTCTCGGTGCGAATATTATGTATATAACATAATATAACCTAACCTAATGCAACCTGGTCGCTCGGTGCGAATATTTTCTAAATTCCCAGTCGTGTCGGTTCCGACCGCTCGGCGCGAATATTTTCAAAGTGCCCGGTCGTGTCGGTCCCGACCGCTCGGCGCGAATACTTTCAAAGTCCCCGGTCGTGTCGGTTCCGACCGCTCGGCGCGAACAATTTCCAAGTTCCCGGTCGTGCCGGTCCGTACTTCTCGGTGCGAACATTATATATGTAGAACGTAATATAACCTAACCTAACCCAACCTAACCTCTCGGTGGTATTATTTTACAGAAAGTCGGGCGTGTCTACTCCTACTTCTCGGTGCGAATATTATGTATATAACATAATATAACCTAACCTAATGCAACCTGGTCCCTCGGTGCGAATATTTTCTAAATTCCCAGTCGTGTCGGTTCCGACCGCTCGGCGCGAATATTTTCTAAGTCGCCGGTCGTGTCGGTCCCGACCTCACAGCGGGAATATTTTCAAAGTCCCCGGTCGTGTCGGTCCCGACCGCTCGGCGCGAACAATTTCCAAGTTCCCGGTCGTGCCGGTCCGTACTTCTCGGTGCGAACATTATATATGTAGAACGTAATATAACCTAACCTAACCCAACCTAACCTCTCGGTGGTATTATTTTACAGAAAGCCGGGCGTGTCTACTCCTACTTCTCGGTGCGAATATTATGTATATAACATAATATAACCTAACCTAATGCAACCTGGTCGCTCGGTGCGAATATTTTCTAAATTCCCAGTCGTGTCGGTTCCGACCGCTCGGCGCGAACAATTTCCAAGTTCCCGGTCGTGCCGGTCCGTACTTCTCGGTGCGAACATTATATATGTAGAACGTAATATAACCTAACCTAACCCAACCTAACCTCTCGGTGGTATTATTTTACAGAAAGCCGGGCGTGTCTACTCCTACTTCTCGGTGCGAATATTATGTATATAACATAATATAACCTAACCTAATGCAACCTGGTCGCTCGGTGCGAATATTTTCTAAATTCCCAGTCGTGTCGGTTCCGACCGCTCGGCGCGAACAATTTCCAAGTTCCCGGTCGTGCCGGTCCGTACTTCTCGGTGCGAACATTATATATGTAGAACGTAATATAACCTAACCTAACCCAACCTAACCTCTCGGTGGTATTATTTTACAGAAAGCCGGGCGTGTCTACTCCTACTTCTCGGTGCGAATATTATGTATATAACATAATATAACCTAACCTAATGCAACCTGGTCGCTCGGTGCGAATATTTTCTAAATTCCCAGTCGTGTCGGTTCCGACCGCTCGGCGCGAATATTTTCTAAGTCCCCGGTCGTGTCGGTCCCGACCGCTCGGCGCGAATATTTTCAAAGTCCCCGGTCGTGTCGGTCCCGACCGCTCGGCGCGAATACTTTCAAAGTCCCCGGTCGTGTCGGTCCCGACCGCTCGGCGCGAACAATTTCCAAGTTCCCGGTCGTGCCGGTCCGTACTTCTCGGTGCGAACATTATATATGTAGAACGTAATATAACCTAACCTAACCCAACCTAACCTCTCGGTGGTATTATTTTACAGAAAGCCGGGCGTGTCTACTCCTACTTCTCGGTGCGAATATTATGTATATAACATAATATAACCTAACCTAATGCAACCTGGTCGCTCGGTGCGAATATTTTCTAAATTCCCAGTCGTGTCGGTTCCGACCGCTCGGCGCGAACAATTTCCAAGTTCCCGGTCGTGCCGGTCCGTACTTCTCGGTGCGAACATTATATATGTAGAACGTAATATAACCTAACCTAACCCAACCTAACCTCTCGGTGGTATTATTTTACAGAAAGCCGGGCGTGTCTACTCCTACTTCTCGGTGCGAATATTATGTATATAACATAATATAACCTAACCTAATGCAACCTGGTCGCTCGGTGCGAATATTTTCTAAATTCCCAGTCGTGTCGGTTCCGACCGCTCGGCGCGAACAATTTCCAAGTTCCCGGTCGTGCCGGTCCGTACTTCTCGGTGCGAACATTATATATGTAGAACGTAATATAACCTAACCTAACCCAACCTAACCTCTCGGTGGTATTATTTTACAGAAAGCCGGGCGTGTCTACTCCTACTTCTCGGTGCGAATATTATGTATATAACATAATATAACCTAACCTAATGCAACCTGGTCGCTCGGTGCGATTATTTTCTAAATTCCCAGTCGTGTCGGTTCCGACCGCTCGGCGCGAATATTTTCTAAGTCCCCGGTCGTGTCGGTCCCGACCGCTCGGCGCGAATACTTTCAAAGTCCCCGGTCGTGTCGGTCCCGACCGCTCGGCGCGAACAATTTCCAAGTTCCCGGTCGTGCCGGTCCGTACTTCTCGGTGCGAACATTATATATGTAGAACGTAATATAACCTAACCTAACCCAACCTAACCTCTCGGTGGTATTATTTTACAGAAAGCCGGGCGTGTCTACTCCTACTTCTCGGTGCGAATATTATGTATATAACATAATATAACCTAACCTAATGCAACCTGGTCGCTCGGTGCGAATATTTTCTAAATTCCCAGTCGTGTCGGTTCCGACCGCTCGGCGCGAACAATTTCCAAGTTCCCGGTCGTGCCGGTCCGTACTTCTCGGTGCGAACATTATATATGTAGAACGTAATATAACCTAACCTAACCCAACCTAACCTCTCGGTGGTATTATTTTACAGAAAGCCGGGCGTGTCTACTCCTACTTCTCGGTGCGAATATTATGTATATAACATAATATAACCTAACCTAATGCAACCTGGTCGCTCGGTGCGAATATTTTCTAAATTCCCAGTCGTGTCGGTTCCGACCGCTCGGCGCGAACAATTTCCAAGTTCCCGGTCGTGCCGGTCCGTACTTCTCGGTGCGAACATTATATATGTAGAACGTAATATAACCTAACCTAACCCAACCTAACCTCTCGGTGGTATTATTTTACAGAAAGCCGGGCGTGTCTACTCCTACTTCTCGGTGCGAATGTTATGTATATAACATAATATAACCTAACCTAATGCAACCTGGTCGCTCGGTGCGAATATTTTCTAAATTCCCAGTCGTGTCGGTTCCGACCGCTCGGCGCGAATATTTTCTAAGTCGCCGGTCGTGTCGGTCCCGACCTCACAGCGGGAATATTTTCAAAGTCCCCGGTCGTGTCGGTCCCGACCGCTCGGCGCGAACAATTTCCAAGTTCCCGGTCGTGCCGGTCCGTACTTCTCGGTGCGAACATTATATATGTAGAACGTAATATAACCTAACCTAACCCAACCTAACCTCTCGGTGGTATTATTTTACAGAAAGCCGGGCGTGTCTACTCCTACTTCTCGGTGCGAATATTATGTATATAACATAATATAACCTAACCTAATGCAACCTGGTCGCTCGGTGCGAATATTTTCTAAATTCCCAGTCGTGTCGGTTCCGACCGCTCGGCGCGAATATTTTCTAAGTCCCCGGTCGTGTCGGTCCCGACCGCTCGGCGCGAATATTTTCAAAGTCCCCGGTCGTGTCGGTCCCGACCGCTCGGCGCGAATACTTTCAAAGTCCCCGGTCGTGTCGGTCCCGACCGCTCGGCGCGAACAATTTCCAAGTTCCCGGTCGTGCCGGTCCGTACTTCTCGGTGCGAACATTATATATGTAGAACGTAATATAACCTAACCTAACCCAACCTAACCTCTCGGTGGTATTATTTTACAGAAAGCCGGGCGTGTCTACTCCTACTTCTCGGTGCGAATATTATGTATATAACATAATATAACCTAACCTAATGCAACCTGGTCGCTCGGTGCGAATATTTTCTAAATTCCCAGTCGTGTCGGTTCCGACCGCTCGGCGCGAACAATTTCCAAGTTCCCGGTCGTGCCGGTCCGTACTTCTCGGTGCGAACATTATATATGTAGAACGTAATATAACCTAACCTAACCCAACCTAACCTCTCGGTGGTATTATTTTACAGAAAGCCGGGCGTGTCTACTCCTACTTCTCGGTGCGAATATTATGTATATAACATAATATAACCTAACCTAATGCAACCTGGTCGCTCGGTGCAAATATTTTCTAAATTCCCAGTCGTGTCGGTTCCGACCGCTCGGCGCGAACAATTTCCAAGTTCCCGGTCGTGCCGGTCCGTACTTCTCGGTGCGAACATTATATATGTAGAACGTAATATAACCTAACCTAACCCAACCTAACCTCTCGGTGGTATTATTTTACAGAAAGCCGGGCGTGTCTACTCCTACTTCTCGGTGCGAATATTATGTATATAACATAATATAACCTAACCTAATGCAACCTGGTCGCTCGGTGCGAATATTTTCTAAATTCCCAGTCGTGTCGGTTCCGACCGCTCGGCGCGAACAATTTCCAAGTTCCCGGTCGTGCCGGTCCGTACTTCTCGGTGCGAACATTATATATGTAGAACGTAATATAACCTAACCTAACCCAACCTAACCTCTCGGTGGTATTATTTTACAGAAAGCCGGGCGTGTCTACTCCTACTTCTCGGTGCGAATATTATGTATATAACATAATATAACCTAACCTAATGCAACCTGGTCGCTCGGTGCGAATATTTTCTAAATTCCCAGTCGTGTCGGTTCCGACCGCTCGGCGCGAATATTTTCTAAGTCCCCGGTCGTGTCGGTCCCGACCGCTCGGCGCGAATATTTTCAAAGTCCCCGGTCGTGTCGGTCCCGACCGCTCGGCGCGAACAATTTCCAAGTTCCCGGTCGTGCCGGTCCGTACTTCTCGGTGCGAACATTATATATGTAGAACGTAATATAACCTAACATAACCCAACCTAACCTCTCGGTGGTATTATTTTACAGAAAGCCGGGCGTGTCTACTCCTACTTCTCGGTGCGAATATTATGTATATAACATAATATAACCTAACCTAATGCAACCTGGTCGCTCGGTGCGAATATTTTCTAAATTCCCAGTCGTGTCGGTTCCGACCGCTCGGCGCGAATATTTTCTAAGTCCCCGGTCGTGTCGGTCCCGACCGCTCGGCGCGAATACTTTCAAAGTCCCCGGTCGTGTCGGTCCCGACCGCTCGGCGCGAACAATTTCCAAGTTCCCGGTCGTGCCGGTCCGTACTTCTCGGTGCGAACATTATATATGTAGAACGTAATATAACCTAACCTAACCCAACCTAACCTCTCGGTGGTATTATTTTACAGAAAGCCGGGCGTGTCTACTCCTACTTCTCGGTGCGAATATTATGTATATAACATAATATAACCTAACCTAATGCAACCTGGTCGCTCGGTGCGAATATTTTCTAAATTCCCAGTCGTGTCGGTTCCGACCGCTCGGCGCGAACAATTTCCAAGTTCCCGGTCGTGCCGGTCCGTACTTCTCGGTGCGAACATTATATATGTAGAACGTAATATAACCTAACCTAACCCAACCTAACCTCTCGGTGGTATTATTTTACAGAAAGCCGGGCGTGTCTACTCCTACTTCTCGGTGCGAATATTATGTATATAACATAATATAACCTAACCTAATGCAACCTGGTCGCTCGGTGCGAATATTTTCTAAATTCCCAGTCGTGTCGGTTCCGACCGCTCGGCGCGAATATTTTCTAAGTCCCCGGTCGTGTCGGTCCCGACCGCTCGGCGCGAATATTTTCAAAGTCCCCGGTCGTGTCGGTCCCGACCGCTCGGCGCGAATACTTTCAAAGTCCCCGGTCGTGTCGGTCCCGACCGCTCGGCGCGAACAATTTCCAAGTTCCCGGTCGTGCCGGTCCGTACTTCTCGGTGCGAACATTATATATGTAGAACGTAATATAACCTAACCTAACCCAACCTAACCTCTCGGTGGTATTATTTTACAGAAAGCCGGGCGTGTCTACTCCTACTTCTCGGTGCGAATATTATGTATATAACATAATATAACCTAACCTAATGCAACCTGGTCGCTCGGTGCGAATATTTTCTAAATTCCCAGTCGTGTCGGTTCCGACCGCTCGGCGCGAACAATTTCCAAGTTCCCGGTCGTGCCGGTCCGTACTTCTCGGTGCGAACATTATATATGTAGAACGTAATATAACCTAACCTAACCCAACCTAACCTCTCGGTGGTATTATTTTACAGAAAGCCGGGCGTGTCTACTCCTACTTCTCGGTGCGAATATTATGTATATAACATAATATAACCTAACCTAATGCAACCTGGTCGCTCGGTGCGAATATTTTCTAAATTCCCAGTCGTGTCGGTTCCGACCGCTCGGCGCGAACAATTTCCAAGTTCCCGGTCGTGCCGGTCCGTACTTCTCGGTGCGAACATTATATATGTAGAACGTAATATAACCTAACCTAACCCAACCTAACCTCTCGGTGGTATTATTTTACAGAAAGCCGGGCGTGTCTACTCCTACTTCTCGGTGCGAATATTATGTATATAACATAATATAACCTAACCTAATGCAACCTGGTCGCTCGGTGCGAATATTTTCTAAATTCCCAGTCGTGTCGGTTCCGACCGCTCGGCGCGAATATTTTCTAAGTCCCCGGTCGTGTCGGTCCCGACCGCTCGGCGCGAATATTTTCAAAGTCCCCGGTCGTGTCGGTCCCGACCGCTCGGCGCGAACAATTTCCAAGTTCCCGGTCGTGCCGGTCCGTACTTCTCGGTGCGAACATTATATATGTAGAACGTAATATAACCTAACCTAACCCAACCTAACCTCTCGGTGGTATTATTTTACAGAAAGCCGGGCGTGTCTACTCCTACTTCTCGGTGCGAATATTATGTATATAACATAATATAACCTAACCTAATGCAACCTGGTCGCTCGGTGCGAATATTTTCTAAATTCCCAGTCGTGTCGGTTCCGACCGCTCGGCGCGAATATTTTCTAAGTCCCCGGTCGTGTCGGTCCCGACCGCTCGGCGCGAATACTTTCAAAGTCCCCGGTCGTGTCGGTCCCGACCGCTCGGCGCGAACAATTTCCAAGTTCCCGGTCGTGCCGGTCCGTACTTCTCGGTGCGAACATTATATATGTAGAACGTAATATAACCTAACCTAACCCAACCTAACCTCTCGGTGGTATTATTTTACAGAAAGCCGGGCGTGTCTACTCCTACTTCTCGGTGCGAATATTATGTATATAACATAATATAACCTAACCTAATGCAACCTGGTCGCTCGGTGCGAATATTTTCTAAATTCCCAGTCGTGTCGGTTCCGACCGCTCGGCGCGAATATTTTCAAAGTGCCCGGTCGTGTCGGTCCCGACCGCTCGGCGCGAATACTTTCAAAGTCCCCGGTCGTGTCGGTTCCGACCGCTCGGCGCGAACAATTTCCAAGTTCCCGGTCGTGCCGGTCCGTACTTCTCGGTGCGAACATTATATATGTAGAACGTAATATAACCTAACCTAACCCAACCTAACCTCTCGGTGGTATTATTTTACAGAAAGTCGGGCGTGTCTACTCCTACTTCTCGGTGCGAATATTATGTATATAACATAATATAACCTAACCTAATGCAACCTGGTCCCTCGGTGCGAATATTTTCTAAATTCCCAGTCGTGTCGGTTCCGACCGCTCGGCGCGAATATTTTCTAAGTCGCCGGTCGTGTCGGTCCCGACCTCACAGCGGGAATATTTTCAAAGTCCCCGGTCGTGTCGGTCCCGACCGCTCGGCGCGAACAATTTCCAAGTTCCCGGTCGTGCCGGTCCGTACTTCTCGGTGCGAACATTATATATGTAGAACGTAATATAACCTAACCTAACCCAACCTAACCTCTCGGTGGTATTATTTTACAGAAAGCCGGGCGTGTCTACTCCTACTTCTCGGTGCGAATATTATGTATATAACATAATATAACCTAACCTAATGCAACCTGGTCGCTCGGTGCGAATATTTTCTAAATTCCCAGTCGTGTCGGTTCCGACCGCTCGGCGCGAACAATTTCCAAGTTCCCGGTCGTGCCGGTCCGTACTTCTCGGTGCGAACATTATATATGTAGAACGTAATATAACCTAACCTAACCCAACCTAACCTCTCGGTGGTATTATTTTACAGAAAGCCGGGCGTGTCTACTCCTACTTCTCGGTGCGAATATTATGTATATAACATAATATAACCTAACCTAATGCAACCTGGTCGCTCGGTGCGAATATTTTCTAAATTCCCAGTCGTGTCGGTTCCGACCGCTCGGCGCGAACAATTTCCAAGTTCCCGGTCGTGCCGGTCCGTACTTCTCGGTGCGAACATTATATATGTAGAACGTAATATAACCTAACCTAACCCAACCTAACCTCTCGGTGGTATTATTTTACAGAAAGCCGGGCGTGTCTACTCCTACTTCTCGGTGCGAATATTATGTATATAACATAATATAACCTAACCTAATGCAACCTGGTCGCTCGGTGCGAATATTTTCTAAATTCCCAGTCGTGTCGGTTCCGACCGCTCGGCGCGAATATTTTCTAAGTCCCCGGTCGTGTCGGTCCCGACCGCTCGGCGCGAATATTTTCAAAGTCCCCGGTCGTGTCGGTCCCGACCGCTCGGCGCGAATACTTTCAAAGTCCCCGGTCGTGTCGGTCCCGACCGCTCGGCGCGAACAATTTCCAAGTTCCCGGTCGTGCCGGTCCGTACTTCTCGGTGCGAACATTATATATGTAGAACGTAATATAACCTAACCTAACCCAACCTAACCTCTCGGTGGTATTATTTTACAGAAAGCCGGGCGTGTCTACTCCTACTTCTCGGTGCGAATATTATGTATATAACATAATATAACCTAACCTAATGCAACCTGGTCGCTCGGTGCGAATATTTTCTAAATTCCCAGTCGTGTCGGTTCCGACCGCTCGGCGCGAACAATTTCCAAGTTCCCGGTCGTGCCGGTCCGTACTTCTCGGTGCGAACATTATATATGTAGAACGTAATATAACCTAACCTAACCCAACCTAACCTCTCGGTGGTATTATTTTACAGAAAGCCGGGCGTGTCTACTCCTACTTCTCGGTGCGAATATTATGTATATAACATAATATAACCTAACCTAATGCAACCTGGTCGCTCGGTGCGAATATTTTCTAAATTCCCAGTCGTGTCGGTTCCGACCGCTCGGCGCGAACAATTTCCAAGTTCCCGGTCGTGCCGGTCCGTACTTCTCGGTGCGAACATTATATATGTAGAACGTAATATAACCTAACCTAACCCAACCTAACCTCTCGGTGGTATTATTTTACAGAAAGCCGGGCGTGTCTACTCCTACTTCTCGGTGCGAATATTATGTATATAACATAATATAACCTAACCTAATGCAACCTGGTCGCTCGGTGCGAATATTTTCTAAATTCCCAGTCGTGTCGGTTCCGACCGCTCGGCGCGAACAATTTCCAAGTTCCCGGTCGTGCCGGTCCGTACTTCTCGGTGCGAACATTATATATGTAGAACGTAATATAACCTAACCTAACCCAACCTAACCTCTCGGTGGTATTATTTTACAGAAAGCCGGGCGTGTCTACTCCTACTTCTCGGTGCGAATATTATGTATATAACATAATATAACCTAACCTAATGCAACCTGGTCGCTCGGTGCGAATATTTTCTAAATTCCCAGTCGTGTCGGTTCCGACCGCTCGGCGCGAATATTTTCTAAGTCCCCGGTCGTGTCGGTCCCGACCGCTCGGCGCGAATATTTTCAAAGTCCCCGGTCGTGTCGGTCCCGACCGCTCGGCGCGAATACTTTCAAAGTCCCCGGTCGTGTCGGTCCCGACCGCTCGGCGCGAACAATTTCCAAGTTCCCGGTCGTGCCGGTCCGTACTTCTCGGTGCGAACATTATATATGTAGAACGTAATATAACCTAACCTAACCCAACCTAACCTCTCGGTGGTATTATTTTACAGAAAGCCGGGCGTGTCTACTCCTACTTCTCGGTGCGAATATTATGTATATAACATAATATAACCTAACCTAATGCAACCTGGTCGCTCGGTGCGAATATTTTCTAAATTCCCAGTCGTGTCGGTTCCGACCGCTCGGCGCGAACAATTTCCAAGTTCCCGGTCGTGCCGGTCCGTACTTCTCGGTGCGAACATTATATATGTAGAACGTAATATAACCTAACCTAACCCAACCTAACCTCTCGGTGGTATTATTTTACAGAAAGCCGGGCGTGTCTACTCCTACTTCTCGGTGCGAATATTATGTATATAACATAATATAACCTAACCTAATGCAACCTGGTCGCTCGGTGCGAATATTTTCTAAATTCCCAGTCGTGTCGGTTCCGACCGCTCGGCGCGAATATTTTCTAAGTCCCCGGTCGTGTCGGTCCCGACCGCTCGGCGCGAATATTTTCAAAGTCCCCGGTCGTGTCGGTCCCGACCGCTCGGCGCGAATACTTTCAAAGTCCCCGGTCGTGTCGGTCCCGACCGCTCGGCGCGAACAATTTCCAAGTTCCCGGTCGTGCCGGTCCGTACTTCTCGGTGCGAACATTATATATGTAGAACGTAATATAACCTAACCTAACCCAACCTAACCTCTCGGTGGTATTATTTTACAGAAAGCCGGGCGTGTCTACTCCTACTTCTCGGTGCGAATATTATGTATATAACATAATATAACCTAACCTAATGCAACCTGGTCGCTCGGTGCGAATATTTTCTAAATTCCCAGTCGTGTCGGTTCCGACCGCTCGGCGCGAACAATTTCCAAGTTCCCGGTCGTGCCGGTCCGTACTTCTCGGTGCGAACATTATATATGTAGAACGTAATATAACCTAACCTAACCCAACCTAACCTCTCGGTGGTATTATTTTACAGAAAGCCGGGCGTGTCTACTCCTACTTCTCGGTGCGAATATTATGTATATAACATAATATAACCTAACCTAATGCAACCTGGTCGCTCGGTGCGAATATTTTCTAAATTCCCAGTCGTGTCGGTTCCGACCGCTCGGCGCGAACAATTTCCAAGTTCCCGGTCGTGCCGGTCCGTACTTCTCGGTGCGAACATTATATATGTAGAACGTAATATAACCTAACCTAACCCAACCTAACCTCTCGGTGGTATTATTTTACAGAAAGCCGGGCGTGTCTACTCCTACTTCTCGGTGCGAATGTTATGTATATAACATAATATAACCTAACCTAATGCAACCTGGTCGCTCGGTGCGAATATTTTCTAAATTCCCAGTCGTGTCGGTTCCGACCGCTCGGCGCGAATATTTTCTAAGTCGCCGGTCGTGTCGGTCCCGACCTCACAGCGGGAATATTTTCAAAGTCCCCGGTCGTGTCGGTCCCGACCGCTCGGCGCGAACAATTTCCAAGTTCCCGGTCGTGCCGGTCCGTACTTCTCGGTGCGAACATTATATATGTAGAACGTAATATAACCTAACCTAACCCAACCTAACCTCTCGGTGGTATTATTTTACAGAAAGCCGGGCGTGTCTACTCCTACTTCTCGGTGCGAATATTATGTATATAACATAATATAACCTAACCTAATGCAACCTGGTCGCTCGGTGCGAATATTTTCTAAATTCCCAGTCGTGTCGGTTCCGACCGCTCGGCGCGAACAATTTCCAAGTTCCCGGTCGTGCCGGTCCGTACTTCTCGCTGCGAACATTATATATGTAGAACGTAATATAACCTAACCTAACCCAACCTAACCTCTCGGTGGTATTATTTTACAGAAAGCCGGGCGTGTCTACTCCTACTTCTCGGTGCGAATATTATGTATATAACATAATATAACCTAACCTAATGCAACCTGGTCGCTCGGTGCGAATATTTTCTAAATTCCCAGTCGTGTCGGTTCCGACCGCTCGGCGCGAACAATTTCCAAGTTCCCGGTCGTGCCGGTCCGTACTTCTCGGTGCGAACATTATATATGTAGAACGTAATATAACCTAACCTAACCCAACCTAACCTCTCGGTGGTATTATTTTACAGAAAGCCGGGCGTGTCTACTCCTACTTCTCGGTGCGAATATTATGTATATAACATAATATAACCTAACCTAATGCAACCTGGTCGCTCGGTGCGAATATTTTCTAAATTCCCAGTCGTGTCGGTTCCGACCGCTCGGCGCGAATATTTTCTAAGTCCCCGGTCGTGTCGGTCCCGACCGCTCGGCGCGAATATTTTCAAAGTCCCCGGTCGTGTCGGTCCCGACCGCTCGGCGCGAATACTTTCAAAGTCCCCGGTCGTGTCGGTCCCGACCGCTCGGCGCGAACAATTTCCAAGTTCCCGGTCGTGCCGGTCCGTACTTCTCGGTGCGAACATTATATATGTAGAACGTAATATAACCTAACCTAACCCAACCTAACCTCTCGGTGGTATTATTTTACAGAAAGCCGGGCGTGTCTACTCCTACTTCTCGGTGCGAATATTATGTATATAACATAATATAACCTAACCTAATGCAACCTGGTCGCTCGGTGCGAATATTTTCTAAATTCCCAGTCGTGTCGGTTCCGACCGCTCGGCGCGAACAATTTCCAAGTTCCCGGTCGTGCCGGTCCGTACTTCTCGGTGCGAACATTATATATGTAGAACGTAATATAACCTAACCTAACCCAACCTAACCTCTCGGTGGTATTATTTTACAGAAAGCCGGGCGTGTCTACTCCTACTTCTCGGTGCGAATATTATGTATATAACATAATATAACCTAACCTAATGCAACCTGGTCGCTCGGTGCGAATATTTTCTAAATTCCCAGTCGTGTCGGTTCCGACCGCTCGGCGCGAACAATTTCCAAGTTCCCGGTCGTGCCGGTCCGTACTTCTCGGTGCGAACATTATATATGTAGAACGTAATATAACCTAACCTAACCCAACCTAACCTCTCGGTGGTATTATTTTACAGAAAGCCGGGCGTGTCTACTCCTACTTCTCGGTGCGAATATTATGTATATAACATAATATAACCTAACCTAATGCAACCTGGTCGCTCGGTGCGAATATTTTCTAAATTCCCAGTCGTGTCGGTTCCGACCGCTCGGCGCGAACAATTTCCAAGTTCCCGGTCGTGCCGGTCCGTACTTCTCGGTGCGAACATTATATATGTAGAACGTAATATAACCTAACCTAACCCAACCTAACCTCTCGGTGGTATTATTTTACAGAAAGCCGGGCGTGTCTACTCCTACTTCTCGGTGCGAATATTATGTATATAACATAATATAACCTAACCTAATGCAACCTGGTCGCTCGGTGCGAATATTTTCTAAATTCCCAGTCGTGTCGGTTCCGACCGCTCGGCGCGAATATTTTCTAAGTCCCCGGTCGTGTCGGTCCCGACCGCTCGGCGCGAATATTTTCAAAGTCCCCGGTCGTGTCGGTCCCGACCGCTCGGCGCGAACAATTTCCAAGTTCCCGGTCGTGCCGGTCCGTACTTCTCGGTGCGAACATTATATATGTAGAACGTAATATAACCTAACATAACCCAACCTAACCTCTCGGTGGTATTATTTTACAGAAAGCCGGGCGTGTCTACTCCTACTTCTCGGTGCGAATATTATGTATATAACATAATATAACCTAACCTAATGCAACCTGGTCGCTCGGTGCGAATATTTTCTAAATTCCCAGTCGTGTCGGTTCCGACCGCTCGGCGCGAATATTTTCTAAGTCCCCGGTCGTGTCGGTCCCGACCGCTCGGCGCGAATACTTTCAAAGTCCCCGGTCGTGTCGGTCCCGACCGCTCGGCGCGAACAATTTCCAAGTTCCCGGTCGTGCCGGTCCGTACTTCTCGGTGCGAACATTATATATGTAGAACGTAATATAACCTAACCTAACCCAACCTAACCTCTCGGTGGTATTATTTTACAGAAAGCCGGGCGTGTCTACTCCTACTTCTCGGTGCGAATATTATGTATATAACATAATATAACCTAACCTAATGCAACCTGGTCGCTCGGTGCGAATATTTTCTAAATTCCCAGTCGTGTCGGTTCCGACCGCTCGGCGCGAACAATTTCCAAGTTCCCGGTCGTGCCGGTCCGTACTTCTCGGTGCGAACATTATATATGTAGAACGTAATATAACCTAACCTAACCCAACCTAACCTCTCGGTGGTATTATTTTACAGAAAGCCGGGCGTGTCTACTCCTACTTCTCGGTGCGAATATTATGTATATAACATAATATAACCTAACCTAATGCAACCTGGTCGCTCGGTGCGAATATTTTCTAAATTCCCAGTCGTGTCGGTTCCGACCGCTCGGCGCGAATATTTTCTAAGTCCCCGGTCGTGTCGGTCCCGACCGCTCGGCGCGAATATTTTCAAAGTCCCCGGTCGTGTCGGTCCCGACCGCTCGGCGCGAATACTTTCAAAGTCCCCGGTCGTGTCGGTCCCGACCGCTCGGCGCGAACAATTTCCAAGTTCCCGGTCGTGCCGGTCCGTACTTCTCGGTGCGAACATTATATATGTAGAACGTAATATAACCTAACCTAACCCAACCTAACCTCTCGGTGGTATTATTTTACAGAAAGCCGGGCGTGTCTACTCCTACTTCTCGGTGCGAATATTATGTATATAACATAATATAACCTAACCTAATGCAACCTGGTCGCTCGGTGCGAATATTTTCTAAATTCCCAGTCGTGTCGGTTCCGACCGCTCGGCGCGAACAATTTCCAAGTTCCCGGTCGTGCCGGTCCGTACTTCTCGGTGCGAACATTATATATGTAGAACGTAATATAACCTAACCTAACCCAACCTAAACTCTCGGTGGTATTATTTTACAGAAAGCCGGGCGTGTCTACTCCTACTTCTCGGTGCGAATATTATGTATATAACATAATATAACCTAACCTAATGCAACCTGGTCGCTCGGTGCGAATATTTTCTAAATTCCCAGTCGTGTCGGTTCCGACCGCTCGGCGCGAACAATTTCCAAGTTCCCGGTCGTGCCGGTCCGTACTTCTCGGTGCGAACATTATATATGTAGAACGTAATATAACCTAACCTAACCCAACCTAACCTCTCGGTGGTATTATTTTACAGAAAGCCGGGCGTGTCTACTCCTACTTCTCGGTGCGAATATTATGTATATAACATAATATAACCTAACCTAATGCAACCTGGTCGCTCGGTGCGAATATTTTCTAAATTCCCAGTCGTGTCGGTTCCGACCGCTCGGCGCGAATATTTTCTAAGTCCCCGGTCGTGTCGGTCCCGACCGCTCGGCGCGAATATTTTCAAAGTCCCCGGTCGTGTCGGTCCCGACCGCTCGGCGCGAACAATTTCCAAGTTCCCGGTCGTGCCGGTCCGTACTTCTCGGTGCGAACATTATATATGTAGAACGTAATATAACCTAACCTAACCCAACCTAACCTCTCGGTGGTATTATTTTACAGAAAGCCGGGCGTGTCTACTCCTACTTCTCGGTGCGAATATTATGTATATAACATAATATAACCTAACCTAATGCAACCTGGTCGCTCGGTGCGAATATTTTCTAAATTCCCAGTCGTGTCGGTTCCGACCGCTCGGCGCGAATATTTTCTAAGTCCCCGGTCGTGTCGGTCCCGACCGCTCGGCGCGAATACTTTCAAAGTCCCCGGTCGTGTCGGTCCCGACCGCTCGGCGCGAACAATTTCCAAGTTCCCGGTCGTGCCGGTCCGTACTTCTCGGTGCGAACATTATATATGTAGAACGTAATATAACCTAACCTAACCCAACCTAACCTCTCGGTGGTATTATTTTACAGAAAGCCGGGCGTGTCTACTCCTACTTCTCGGTGCGAATATTATGTATATAACATAATATAACCTAACCTAATGCAACCTGGTCGCTCGGTGCGAATATTGTCTAAATTCCCAGTCGTGTCGGTTCCGACCGCTCGGCGCGAATATTTTCTAAGTCCCCGGTCGTGTCGGTCCCGACCGCTCGGCGCGAATATTTTCAAAGTCCCCGGTCGTGTCGGTCCCGACCGCTCGGCGCGAACAATTTCCAAGTTCCCGGTCGTGCCGGTCCGTACTTCTCGGTGCGAACATTATATATGTAGAACGTAATATAACCTAACCTAACCCAACCTAACCTCTCGGTGGTATTATTTTACAGAAAGCCGGGCGTGTCTACTCCTACTTCTCGGTGCGAATATTATGTATATAACATAATATAACCTAACCTAATGCAACCTGGTCGCTCGGTGCGAATATTTTCTAAATTCCCAGTCGTGTCGGTTCCGACCGCTCGGCGCGAACAATTTCCAAGTTCCCGGTCGTGCCGGTCCGTACTTCTCGGTGCGAACATTATATATGTAGAACGTAATATAACCTAACCTAACCCAACCTAAACTCTCGGTGGTATTATTTTACAGAAAGCCGGGCGTGTCTACTCCTACTTCTCGGTGCGAATATTATGTATATAACATAATATAACCTAACCTAATGCAACCTGGTCGCTCGGTGCGAATATTTTCTAAATTCCCAGTCGTGTCGGTTCCGACCGCTCGGCGCGAACAATTTCCAAGTTCCCGGTCGTGCCGGTCCGTACTTCTCGGTGCGAACATTATATATGTAGAACGTAATATAACCTAACCTAACCCAACCTAACCTCTCGGTGGTATTATTTTACAGAAAGCCGGGCGTGTCTACTCCTACTTCTCGGTGCGAATATTATGTATATAACATAATATAACCTAACCTAATGCAACCTGGTCGCTCGGTGCGAATATTTTCTAAATTCCCAGTCGTGTCGGTTCCGACCGCTCGGCGCGAATATTTTCTAAGTCCCCGGTCGTGTCGGTCCCGACCGCTCGGCGCGAATATTTTCAAAGTCCCCGGTCGTGTCGGTCCCGACCGCTCGGCGCGAACAATTTCCAAGTTCCCGGTCGTGCCGGTCCGTACTTCTCGGTGCGAACATTATATATGTAGAACGTAATATAACCTAACCTAACCCAACCTAACCTCTCGGTGGTATTATTTTACAGAAAGCCGGGCGTGTCTACTCCTACTTCTCGGTGCGAATATTATGTATATAACATAATATAACCTAACCTAATGCAACCTGGTCGCTCGGTGCGAATATTTTCTAAATTCCCAGTCGTGTCGGTTCCGACCGCTCGGCGCGAATATTTTCTAAGTCCCCGGTCGTGTCGGTCCCGACCGCTCGGCGCGAATACTTTCAAAGTCCCCGGTCGTGTCGGTCCCGACCGCTCGGCGCGAACAATTTCCAAGTTCCCGGTCGTGCCGGTCCGTACTTCTCGGTGCGAACATTATATATGTAGAACGTAATATAACCTAACCTAACCCAACCTAACCTCTCGGTGGTATTATTTTACAGAAAGCCGGGCGTGTCTACTCCTACTTCTCGGTGCGAATATTATGTATATAACATAATATAACCTAACCTAATGCAACCTGGTCGCTCGGTGCGAATATTGTCTAAATTCCCAGTCGTGTCGGTTCCGACCGCTCGGCGCGAATATTTTCTAAGTCCCCGGTCGTGTCGGTCCCGACCGCTCGGCGCGAATATTTTCAAAGTCCCCGGTCGTGTCGGTCCCGACCGCTCGGCGCGAACAATTTCCAAGTTCCCGGTCGTGCCGGTCCGTACTTCTCGGTGCGAACATTATATATGTAGAACGTAATATAACCTAACCTAACCCAACCTAACCTCTCGGTGGTATTATTTTACAGAAAGCCGGGCGTGTCTACTCCTACTTCTCGGTGCGAATATTATGTATATAACATAATATAACCTAACCTAATGCAACCTGGTCGCTCGGTGCGAATATTTTCTAAATTCCCAGTCGTGTCGGTTCCGACCGCTCGGCGCGAATATTTTCTAAGTCCCCGGTCGTGTCGGTCCCGACCGCTCGGCGCGAATACTTTCAAAGTCCCCGGTCGTGTCGGTCCCGACCGCTCGGCGCGAACAATTTCCAAGTTCCCGGTCGTGCCGGTCCGTACTTCTCGGTGCGAACATTATATATGTAGAACGTAATATAACCTAACCTAACCCAACCTAACCTCTCGGTGGTATTATTTTACAGAAAGCCGGGCGTGTCTACTCCTACTTCTCGGTGCGAATATTATGTATATAACATAATATAACCTAACCTAATGCAACCTGGTCGCTCGGTGCGAATATTTTCTAAATTCCCAGTCGTGTCGGTTCCGACCGCTCGGCGCGAACAATTTCCAAGTTCCCGGTCGTGCCGGTCCGTACTTCTCGGTGCGAACATTATATATGTAGAACGTAATATAACCTAACCTAACCCAACCTTACCTCTCGGTGGTATTATTTTACAGAAAGCCGGGCGTGTCTACTCCTACTTCTCGGTGCGAATATTATGTATATAACATAATATAACCTAACCTAATGCAACCTGGTCGCTCGGTGCGAATATTTTCTAAATTCCCAGTCGTGTCGGTTCCGACCGCTCGGCGCGAATATTTTCTAAGTCCCCGGTCGTGTCGGTCCCGACCGCTCGGCGCGAATATTTTCAAAGTCCCCGGTCGTGTCGGTCCCGACCGCTCGGCGCGAATACTTTCAAAGTCCCCGGTCGTGTCGGTCCCGACCGCTCGGCGCGAACAATTTCCAAGTTCCCGGTCGTGCCGGTCCGTACTTCTCGGTGCGAACATTATATATGTAGAACGTAATATAACCTAACCTAACCCAACCTAACCTCTCGGTGGTATTATTTTACAGAAAGCCGGGCGTGTCTACTCCTACTTCTCGGTGCGAATATTATGTATATAACATAATATAACCTAACCTAATGCAACCTGGTCGCTCGGTGCGAATATTTTCTAAATTCCCAGTCGTGTCGGTTCCGACCGCTCGGCGCGAACAATTTCCAAGTTCCCGGTCGTGCCGGTCCGTACTTCTCGGTGCGAACATTATATATGTAGAACGTAATATAACCTAACCTAACCCAACCTAACCTCTCGGTGGTATTATTTTACAGAAAGCCGGGCGTGTCTACTCCTACTTCTCGGTGCGAATATTATGTATATAACATAATATAACCTAACCTAATGCAACCTGGTCGCTCGGTGCGAATATTTTCTAAATTCCCAGTCGTGTCGGTTCCGACCGCTCGGCGCGAATATTTTCTAAGTCCCCGGTCGTGTCGGTCCCGACCGCTCGGCGCGAATATTTTCAAAGTCCCCGGTCGTGTCGGTCCCGACCGCTCGGCGCGAACAATTTCCAAGTTCCCGGTCGTGCCGGTCCGTACTTCTCGGTGCGAACATTATATATGTAGAACGTAATATAACCTAACCTAACCCAACCTAACCTCTCGGTGGTATTATTTTACAGAAAGCCGGGCGTGTCTACTCCTACTTCTCGGTGCGAATATTATGTATATAACATAATATAACCTAACCTAATGCAACCTGGTCGCTCGGTGCGAATATTTTCTAAATTCCCAGTCGTGTCGGTTCCGACCGCTCGGCGCGAATATTTTCTAAGTCCCCGGTCGTGTCGGTCCCGACCACTCGGCGCGAATATTTTCAAAGTCCCCGGTCGTGTCGGTCCCGACCGCTCGGCGCGAACAATTTCCAAGTTCCCGGTCGTGCCGGTCCGTACTTCTCGGTGCGAACATTATATATGTAGAACGTAATATAACCTAACCTAACCCAACCTAACCTCTCGGTGGTATTATTTTACAGAAAGCCGGGCGTGTCTACTCCTACTTCTCGGTGCGAATATTATGTATATAACATAATATAACCTAACCTAATGCAACCTGGTCGCTCGGTGCGAATATTTTCTAAATTCCCAGTCGTGTCGGTTCCGACCGCTCGGCGCGAACAATTTCCAAGTTCCCGGTCGTGCCGGTCCGTACTTCTCGGTGCGAACATTATATATGTAGAACGTAATATAACCTAACCTAACCCAACCTAACCTCTCGGTGGTATTATTTTACAGAAAGCCGGGCGTGTCTACTCCTACTTCTCGGTGCGAATATTATGTATATAACATAATATAACCTAACCTAATGCAACCTGGTCGCTCGGTGCGAATATTTTCTAAATTCCCAGTCGTGTCGGTTCCGACCGCTCGGCGCGAATATTTTCTAAGTCCCCGGTCGTGTCGGTCCCGACCGCTCGGCGCGAATATTTTCAAAGTCCCCGGTCGTGTCGGTCCCGACCGCTCGGCGCGAATACTTTCAAAGTCCCCGGTCGTGTCGGTCCCGACCGCTCGGCGCGAACAATTTCCAAGTTCCCGGTCGTGCCGGTCCGTACTTCTCGGTGCGAACATTATATATGTAGAACGTAATATAACCTAACCTAACCCAACCTAACCTCTCGGTGGTATTATTTTACAGAAAGCCGGGCGTGTCTACTCCTACTTCTCGGTGCGAATATTATGTATATAACATAATATAACCTAACCTAATGCAACCTGGTCGCTCGGTGCGAATATTTTCTAAATTCCCAGTCGTGTCGGTTCCGACCGCTCGGCGCGAACAATTTCCAAGTTCCCGGTCGTGCCGGTCCGTACTTCTCGGTGCGAACATTATATATGTAGAACGTAATATAACCTAACCTAACCCAACCTAACCTCTCGGTGGTATTATTTTACAGAAAGCCGGGCGTGTCTACTCCTACTTCTCGGTGCGAATATTATGTATATAACATAATATAACCTAACCTAATGCAACCTGGTCGCTCGGTGCGAATATTTTCTAAATTCCCAGTCGTGTCGGTTCCGACCGCTCGGCGCGAACAATTTCCAAGTTCCCGGTCGTGCCGGTCCGTACTTCTCGGTGCGAACATTATATATGTAGAACGTAATATAACCTAACCTAACCCAACCTAACCTCTCGGTGGTATTATTTTACAGAAAGCCGGGCGTGTCTACTCCTACTTCTCGGTGCGAATATTATGTATATAACATAATATAACCTAACCTAATGCAACCTGGTCGCTCGGTGCGAATATTTTCTAAATTCCCAGTCGTGTCGGTTCCGACCGCTCGGCGCGAATATTTTCTAAGTCCCCGGTCGTGTCGGTCCCGACCGCTCGGCGCGAATATTTTCAAAGTCCCCGGTCGTGTCGGTCCCGACCGCTCGGCGCGAACAATTTCCAAGTTCCCGGTCGTGCCGGTCCGTACTTCTCGGTGCGAACATTATATATGTAGAACGTAATATAACCTAACATAACCCAACCTAACCTCTCGGTGGTATTATTTTACAGAAAGCCGGGCGTGTCTACTCCTACTTCTCGGTGCGAATATTATGTATATAACATAATATAACCTAACCTAATGCAACCTGGTCGCTCGGTGCGAATATTTTCTAAATTCCCAGTCGTGTCGGTTCCGACCGCTCGGCGCGAACAATTTCCAAGTTCCCGGTCGTGCCGGTCCGTACTTCTCGGTGCGAACATTATATATGTAGAACGTAATATAACCTAACCTAACCCAACCTAACCTCTCGGTGGTATTATTTTACAGAAAGCCGGGCGTGTCTACTCCTACTTCTCGGTGCGAATATTATGTATATAACATAATATAACCTAACCTAATGCAACCTGGTCGCTCGGTGCGAATATTTTCTAAATTCCCAGTCGTGTCGGTTCCGACCGCTCGGCGCGAACAATTTCCAAGTTCCCGGTCGTGCCGGTCCGTACTTCTCGGTGCGAACATTATATATGTAGAACGTAATATAACCTAACCTAACCCAACCTAACCTCTCGGTGGTATTATTTTACAGAAAGCCGGGCGTGTCTACTCCTACTTCTCGGTGCGAATATTATGTATATAACATAATATAACCTAACCTAATGCAACCTGGTCGCTCGGTGCGAATATTTTCTAAATTCCCAGTCGTGTCGGTTCCGACCGCTCGGCGCGAACAATTTCCAAGTTCCCGGTCGTGCCGGTCCGTACTTCTCGGTGCGAACATTATATATGTAGAACGTAATATAACCTAACCTAACCCAACCTAACCTCTCGGTGGTATTATTTTACAGAAAGCCGGGCGTGTCTACTCCTACTTCTCGGTGCGAATATTATGTATATAACATAATATAACCTAACCTAATGCAACCTGGTCGCTCGGTGCGAATATTTTCTAAATTCCCAGTCGTGTCGGTTCCGACCGCTCGGCGCGAATATTTTCTAAGTCCCCGGTCGTGTCGGTCCCGACCGCTCGGCGCGAATATTTTCAAAGTCCCCGGTCGTGTCGGTCCCGACCGCTCGGCGCGAACAATTTCCAAGTTCCCGGTCGTGCCGGTCCGTACTTCTCGGTGCGAACATTATATATGTAGAACGTAATATAACCTAACCTAACCCAACCTAACCTCTCGGTGGTATTATTTTACAGAAAGCCGGGCGTGTCTACTCCTACTTCTCGGTGCGAATATTATGTATATAACATAATATAACCTAACCTAATGCAACCTGGTCGCTCGGTGCGAATATTTTCTAAATTCCCAGTCGTGTCGGTTCCGACCGCTCGGCGCGAACAATTTCCAAGTTCCCGGTCGTGCCGGTCCGTACTTCTCGGTGCGAACATTATATATGTAGAACGTAATATAACCTAACCTAACCCAACCTAACCTCTCGGTGGTATTATTTTACAGAAAGCCGGGCGTGTCTACTCCTACTTCTCGGTGCGAATATTATGTATATAACATAATATAACCTAACCTAATGCAACCTGGTCGCTCGGTGCGAATATTTTCTAAATTCCCAGTCGTGTCGGTTCCGACCGCTCGGCGCGAACAATTTCCAAGTTCCCGGTCGTGCCGGTCCGTACTTCTCGGTGCGAACATTATATATGTAGAACGTAATATAACCTAACCTAACCCAACCTAACCTCTCGGTGGTATTATTTTACAGAAAGCCGGGCGTGTCTACTCCTACTTCTCGGTGCGAATATTATGTATATAACATAATATAACCTAACCTAATGCAACCTGGTCGCTCGGTGCGAATATTTTCTAAATTCCCAGTCGTGTCGGTTCCGACCGCTCGGCGCGAACAATTTCCAAGTTCCCGGTCGTGCCGGTCCGTACTTCTCGGTGCGAACATTATATATGTAGAACGTAATATAACCTAACCTAACCCAACCTAACCTCTCGGTGGTATTATTTTACAGAAAGCCGGGCGTGTCTACTCCTACTTCTCGGTGCGAATATTATGTATATAACATAATATAACCTAACCTAATGCAACCTGGTCGCTCGGTGCGAATATTTTCTAAATTCCCAGTCGTGTCGGTTCCGACCGCTCGGCGCGAATATTTTCTAAGTCCCCGGTCGTGTCGGTCCCGACCGCTCGGCGCGAATATTTTCAAAGTCCCCGGTCGTGTCGGTCCCGACCGCTCGGCGCGAACAATTTCCAAGTTCCCGGTCGTGCCGGTCCGTACTTCTCGGTGCGAACATTATATATGTAGAACGTAATATAACCTAACCTAACCCAACCTAACCTCTCGGTGGTATTATTTTACAGAAAGCCGGGCGTGTCTACTCCTACTTCTCGGTGCGAATATTATGTATATAACATAATATAACCTAACCTAATGCAACCTGGTCGCTCGGTGCGAATATTTTCTAAATTCCCAGTCGTGTCGGTTCCGACCGCTCGGCGCGAACAATTTCCAAGTTCCCGGTCGTGCCGGTCCGTACTTCTCGGTGCGAACATTATATATGTAGAACGTAATATAACCTAACCTAACCCAACCTAACCTCTCGGTGGTATTATTTTACAGAAAGCCGGGCGTGTCTACTCCTACTTCTCGGTGCGAATATTATGTATATAACATAATATAACCTAACCTAATGCAACCTGGTCGCTCGGTGCGAATATTTTCTAAATTCCCAGTCGTGTCGGTTCCGACCGCTCGGCGCGAATATTTTCTAAGTCCCCGGTCGTGTCGGTCCCGACCGCTCGGCGCGAATATTTTCAAAGTCCCCGGTCGTGTCGGTCCCGACCGCTCGGCGCGAACAATTTCCAAGTTCCCGGTCGTGCCGGTCCGTACTTCTCGGTGCGAACATTATATATGTAGAACGTAATATAACCTAACATAACCCAACCTAACCTCTCGGTGGTATTATTTTACAGAAAGCCGGGCGTGTCTACTCCTACTTCTCGGTGCGAATATTATGTATATAACATAATATAACCTAACCTAATGCAACCTGGTCGCTCGGTGCGAATATTTTCTAAATTCCCAGTCGTGTCGGTTCCGACCGCTCGGCGCGAACAATTTCCAAGTTCCCGGTCGTGCCGGTCCGTACTTCTCGGTGCGAACATTATATATGTAGAACGTAATATAACCTAACCTAACCCAACCTAACCTCTCGGTGGTATTATTTTACAGAAAGCCGGGCGTGTCTACTCCTACTTCTCGGTGCGAATATTATGTATATAACATAATATAACCTAACCTAATGCAACCTGGTCGCTCGGTGCGAATATTTTCTAAATTCCCAGTCGTGTCGGTTCCGACCGCTCGGCGCGAACAATTTCCAAGTTCCCGGTCGTGTCGGTCCCGACCGCTCGGCGCGAATATTTTCAAAGTCCCCGGTCGTGTCGGTCCCGACCGCTCGGCGCGAACAATTTCCAAGTTCCCGGTCGTGCCGGTCCGTACTTCTCGGTGCGAACATTATATATGTAGAACGTAATATAACCTAACCTAACCCAACCTAACCTCTCGGTGGTATTATTTTACAGAAAGCCGGGCGTGTCTACTCCTACTTCTCGGTGCGAATATTATGTATATAACATAATATAACCTAACCTAATGCAACCTGGTCGCTCGGTGCGAATATTTTCTAAATTCCCAGTCGTGTCGGTTCCGACCGCTCGGCGCGAACAATTTCCAAGTTCCCGGTCGTGCCGGTCCGTACTTCTCGGTGCGAACATTATATATGTAGAACGTAATATAACCTAACCTAACCCAACCTAACCTCTCGGTGGTATTATTTTACAGAAAGCCGGGCGTGTCTACTCCTACTTCTCGGTGCGAATATTATGTATATAACATAATATAACCTAACCTAATGCAACCTGGTCGCTCGGTGCGAATATTTTCTAAATTCCCAGTCGTGTCGGTTCCGACCGCTCGGCGCGAATATTTTCTAAGTCCCCGGTCGTGTCGGTCCCGACCGCTCGGCGCGAATATTTTCAAAGTCCCCGGTCGTGTCGGTCCCGACCGCTCGGCGCGAACAATTTCCAAGTTCCCGGTCGTGCCGGTCCGTACTTCTCGGTGCGAACATTATATATGTAGAACGTAATATAACCTAACCTAACCCAACCTAACCTCTCGGTGGTATTATTTTACAGAAAGCCGGGCGTGTCTACTCCTACTTCTCGGTGCGAATATTATGTATATAACATAATATAACCTAACCTAATGCAACCTGGTCGCTCGGTGCGAATATTTTCTAAATTCCCAGTCATGTCGGTTCCGACCGCTCGGCGCGAATATTTTCTAAGTCCCCGGTCGTGTCGGTCCCGACCGCTCGGCGCGAATACTTTCAAAGTCCCCGGTCGTGTCGGTCCCGACCGCTCGGCGCGAACAATTTCCAAGTTCCCGGTCGTGCCGGTCCGTACTTCTCGGTGCGAACATTATATATGTAGAACGTAATATAACCTAACCTAACCCAACCTAACCTCTCGGTGGTATTATTTTACAGAAAGCCGGGCGTGTCTACTCCTACTTCTCGGTGCGAATATTATGTATATAACATAATATAACCTAACCTAATGCAACCTGGTCGCTCGGTGCGAATATTTTCTAAATTCCCAGTCGTGTCGGTTCCGACCGCTCGGCGCGAACAATTTCCAAGTTCCCGGTCGTGCCGGTCCGTACTTCTCGGTGCGAACATTATATATGTAGAACGTAATATAACCTAACCTAACCCAACCTAACCTCTCGGTGGTATTATTTTACAGAAAGCCGGGCGTGTCTACTCCTACTTCTCGGTGCGAATATTATGTATATAACATAATATAACCTAACCTAATGCAACCTGGTCGCTCGGTGCGAATATTTTCTAAATTCCCAGTCGTGTCGGTTCCGACCGCTCGGCGCGAATATTTTCTAAGTCCCCGGTCGTGTCGGTCCCGACCGCTCGGCGCGAATATTTTCAAAGTCCCCGGTCGTGTCGGTCCCGACCGCTCGGCGCGAACAATTTCCAAGTTCCCGGTCGTGCCGGTCCGTACTTCTCGGTGCGAACATTATATATGTAGAACGTAATATAACCTAACATAACCCAACCTAACCTCTCGGTGGTATTATTTTACAGAAAGCCGGGCGTGTCTACTCCTACTTCTCGGTGCGAATATTATGTATATAACATAATATAACCTAACCTAATGCAACCTGGTCGCTCGGTGCGAATATTTTCTAAATTCCCAGTCGTGTCGGTTCCGACCGCTCGGCGCGAACAATTTCCAAGTTCCCGGTCGTGCCGGTCCGTACTTCTCGGTGCGAACATTATATATGTAGAACGTAATATAACCTAACCTAACCCAACCTAACCTCTCGGTGGTATTATTTTACAGAAAGCCGGGCGTGTCTACTCCTACTTCTCGGTGCGAATATTATGTATATAACATAATATAACCTAACATAATGCAACCTGGTCGCTCGGTGCGAATATTTTCTAAATTCCCAGTCGTGTCGGTTCCGACCGCTCGGCGCGAACAATTTCCAAGTTCCCGGTCGTGCCGGTCCGTACTTCTCGGTGCGAACATTATATATGTAGAACGTAATATAACCTAACCTAACCCAACCTAACCTCTCGGTGGTATTATTTTACAGAAAGCCGGGCGTGTCTACTCCTACTTCTCGGTGCGAATATTATGTATATAACATAATATAACCTAACCTAATGCAACCTGGTCGCTCGGTGCGAATATTTTCTAAATTCCCAGTCGTGTCGGTTCCGACCGCTCGGCGCGAACAATTTCCAAGTTCCCGGTCGTGCCGGTCCGTACTTCTCGGTGCGAACATTATATATGTAGAACGTAATATAACCTAACCTAACCCAACCTAACCTCTCGGTGGTATTATTTTACAGAAAGCCGGGCGTGTCTACTCCTACTTCTCGGTGCGAATATTATGTATATAACATAATATAACCTAACCTAATGCAACCTGGTCGCTCGGTGCGAATATTTTCTAAATTCCCAGTCGTGTCGGTTCCGACCGCTCGGCGCGAATATTTTCTAAGTCCCCGGTCGTGTCGGTCCCGACCGCTCGGCGCGAATATTTTCAAAGTCCCCGGTCGTGTCGGTCCCGACCGCTCGGCGCGAACAATTTCCAAGTTCCCGGTCGTGCCGGTCCGTACTTCTCGGTGCGAACATTATATATGTAGAACGTAATATAACCTAACCTAACCCAACCTAACCTCTCGGTGGTATTATTTTACAGAAAGCCGGGCGTGTCTACTCCTACTTCTCGGTGCGAATATTATGTATATAACATAATATAACCTAACCTAATGCAACCTGGTCGCTCGGTGCGAATATTTTCTAAATTCCCAGTCGTGTCGGTTCCGACCGCTCGGCGCGAACAATTTCCAAGTTCCCGGTCGTGCCGGTCCGTACTTCTCGGTGCGAACATTATATATGTAGAACGTAATATAACCTAACCTAACCCAACCTAACCTCTCGGTGGTATTATTTTACAGAAAGCCGGGCGTGTCTACTCCTACTTCTCGGTGCGAATATTATGTATATAACATAATATAACCTAACCTAATGCAACCTGGTCGCTCGGTGCGAATATTTTCTAAATTCCCAGTCGTGTCGGTTCCGACCGCTCGGCGCGAATATTTTCTAAGTCCCCGGTCGTGTCGGTCCCGACCGCTCGGCGCGAATATTTTCAAAGTCCCCGGTCGTGTCGGTCCCGACCGCTCGGCGCGAACAATTTCCAAGTTCCCGGTCGTGCCGGTCCGTACTTCTCGGTGCGAACATTATATATGTAGAACGTAATATAACCTAACCTAACCCAACCTAACCTCTCGGTGGTATTATTTTACAGAAAGCCGGGCGTGTCTACTCCTACTTCTCGGTGCGAATATTATGTATATAACATAATATAACCTAACCTAATGCAACCTGGTCGCTCGGTGCGAATATTTTCTAAATTCCCAGTCGTGTCGGTTCCGACCGCTCGGCGCGAATATTTTCTAAGTCCCCGGTCGTGTCGGTCCCGACCGCTCGGCGCGAATACTTTCAAAGTCCCCGGTCGTGTCGGTCCCGACCGCTCGGCGCGAACAATTTCCAAGTTCCCGGTCGTGCCGGTCCGTACTTCTCGGTGCGAACATTATATATGTAGAACGTAATATAACCTAACCTAACCCAACCTAACCTCTCGGTGGTATTATTTTACAGAAAGCCGGGCGTGTCTACTCCTACTTCTCGGTGCGAATATTATGTATATAACATAATATAACCTAACCTAATGCAACCTGGTCGCTCGGTGCGAATATTTTCTAAATTCCCAGTCGTGTCGGTTCCGACCGCTCGGCGCGAACAATTTCCAAGTTCCCGGTCGTGCCGGTCCGTACTTCTCGGTGCGAACATTATATATGTAGAACGTAATATAACCTAACCTAACCCAACCTAACCTCTCGGTGGTATTATTTTACAGAAAGCCGGGCGTGTCTACTCCTACTTCTCGGTGCGAATATTATGTATATAACATAATATAACCTAACCTAATGCAACCTGGTCGCTCGGTGCGAATATTTTCTAAATTCCCAGTCGTGTCGGTTCCGACCGCTCGGCGCGAACAATTTCCAAGTTCCCGGTCGTGCCGGTCCGTACTTCTCGGTGCGAACATTATATATGTAGAACGTAATATAACCTAACCTAACCCAACCTAACCTCTCGGTGGTATTATTTTACAGAAAGCCGGGCGTGTCTACTCCTACTTCTCGGTGCGAATATTATGTATATAACATAATATAACCTAACCTAATGCAACCTGGTCGCTCGGTGCGAATATTTTCTAAATTCCCAGTCGTGTCGGTTCCGACCGCTCGGCGCGAATATTTTCTAAGTCCCCGGTCGTGTCGGTCCCGACCGCTCGGCGCGAATATTTTCAAAGTCCCCGGTCGTGTCGGTCCCGACCGCTCGGCGCGAACAATTTCCAAGTTCCCGGTCGTGCCGGTCCGTACTTCTCGGTGCGAACATTATATATGTAGAACGTAATATAACCTAACCTAACCCAACCTAACCTCTCGGTGGTATTATTTTACAGAAAGCCGGGCGTGTCTACTCCTACTTCTCGGTGCGAATATTATGTATATAACATAATATAACCTAACCTAATGCAACCTGGTCGCTCGGTGCGAATATTTTCTAAATTCCCAGTCGTGTCGGTTCCGACCGCTCGGCGCGAATATTTTCTAAGTCCCCGGTCGTGTCGGTCCCGACCGCTCGGCGCGAATACTTTCAAAGTCCCCGGTCGTGTCGGTCCCGACCGCTCGGCGCGAACAATTTCCAAGTTCCCGGTCGTGCCGGTCCGTACTTCTCGGTGCGAACATTATATATGTAGAACGTAATATAACCTAACCTAACCCAACCTAACCTCTCGGTGGTATTATTTTACAGAAAGCCGGGCGTGTCTACTCCTACTTCTCGGTGCGAATATTATGTATATAACATAATATAACCTAACCTAATGCAACCTGGTCGCTCGGTGCGAATATTTTCTAAATTCCCAGTCGTGTCGGTTCCGACCGCTCGGCGCGAACAATTTCCAAGTTCCCGGTCGTGCCGGTCCGTACTTCTCGGTGCGAACATTATATATGTAGAACGTAATATAACCTAACCTAACCCAACCTAACCTCTCGGTGGTATTATTTTACAGAAAGCCGGGCGTGTCTACTCCTACTTCTCGGTGCGAATATTATGTATATAACATAATATAACCTAACCTAATGCAACCTGGTCGCTCGGTGCGAATATTTTCTAAATTCCCAGTCGTGTCGGTTCCGACCGCTCGGCGCGAATATTTTCTAAGTCCCCGGTCGTGTCGGTCCCGACCGCTCGGCGCGAATATTTTCAAAGTCCCCGGTCGTGTCGGTCCCGACCGCTCGGCGCGAATACTTTCAAAGTCCCCGGTCGTGTCGGTCCCGACCGCTCGGCGCGAACAATTTCCAAGTTCCCGGTCGTGCCGGTCCGTACTTCTCGGTGCGAACATTATATATGTAGAACGTAATATAACCTAACCTAACCCAACCTAACCTCTCGGTGGTATTATTTTACAGAAAGCCGGGCGTGTCTACTCCTACTTCTCGGTGCGAATATTATGTATATAACATAATATAACCTAACCTAATGCAACCTGGTCGCTCGGTGCGAATATTTTCTAAATTCCCAGTCGTGTCGGTTCCGACCGCTCGGCGCGAACAATTTCCAAGTTCCCGGTCGTGCCGGTCCGTACTTCTCGGTGCGAACATTATATATGTAGAACGTAATATAACCTAACCTAACCCAACCTAACCTCTCGGTGGTATTATTTTACAGAAAGCCGGGCGTGTCTACTCCTACTTCTCGGTGCGAATATTATGTATATAACATAATATAACCTAACCTAATGCAACCTGGTCGCTCGGTGCGAATATTTTCTAAATTCCCAGTCGTGTCGGTTCCGACCGCTCGGCGCGAATATTTTCTAAGTCCCCGGTCGTGTCGGTCCCGACCGCTCGGCGCGAATATTTTCAAAGTCCCCGGTCGTGTCGGTCCCGACCGCTCGGCGCGAACAATTTCCAAGTTCCCGGTCGTGCCGGTCCGTACTTCTCGGTGCGAACATTATATATGTAGAACGTAATATAACCTAACCTAACCCAACCTAACCTCTCGGTGGTATTATTTTACAGAAAGCCGGGCGTGTCTACTCCTACTTCTCGGTGCGAATATTATGTATATAACATAATATAACCTAACCTAATGCAACCTGGTCGCTCGGTGCGAATATTTTCTAAATTCCCAGTCGTGTCGGTTCCGACCGCTCGGCGCGAATATTTTCTAAGTCCCCGGTCGTGTCGGTCCCGACCGCTCGGCGCGAATACTTTCAAAGTCCCCGGTCGTGTCGGTCCCGACCGCTCGGCGCGAACAATTTCCAAGTTCCCGGTCGTGCCGGTCCGTACTTCTCGGTGCGAACATTATATATGTAGAACGTAATATAACCTAACCTAACCCAACCTAACCTCTCGGTGGTATTATTTTACAGAAAGCCGGGCGTGTCTACTCCTACTTCTCGGTGCGAATATTATGTATATAACATAATATAACCTAACCTAATGCAACCTGGTCGCTCGGTGCGAATATTTTCTAAATTCCCAGTCGTGTCGGTTCCGACCGCTCGGCGCGAACAATTTCCAAGTTCCCGGTCGTGCCGGTCCGTACTTCTCGGTGCGAACATTATATATGTAGAACGTAATATAACCTAACCTAACCCAACCTAACCTCTCGGTGGTATTATTTTACAGAAAGCCGGGCGTGTCTACTCCTACTTCTCGGTGCGAATATTATGTATATAACATAATATAACCTAACCTAATGCAACCTGGTCGCTCGGTGCGAATATTTTCTAAATTCCCAGTCGTGTCGGTTCCGACCGCTCGGCGCGAATATTTTCTAAGTCCCCGGTCGTGTCGGTCCCGACCGCTCGGCGCGAATATTTTCAAAGTCCCCGGTCGTGTCGGTCCCGACCGCTCGGCGCGAATACTTTCAAAGTCCCCGGTCGTGTCGGTCCCGACCGCTCGGCGCGAACAATTTCCAAGTTCCCGGTCGTGCCGGTCCGTACTTCTCGGTGCGAACATTATATATGTAGAACGTAATATAACCTAACCTAACCCAACCTAACCTCTCGGTGGTATTATTTTACAGAAAGCCGGGCGTGTCTACTCCTACTTCTCGGTGCGAATATTATGTATATAACATAATATAACCTAACCTAATGCAACCTGGTCGCTCGGTGCGAATATTTTCTAAATTCCCAGTCGTGTCGGTTCCGACCGCTCGGCGCGAACAATTTCCAAGTTCCCGGTCGTGCCGGTCCGTACTTCTCGGTGCGAACATTATATATGTAGAACGTAATATAACCTAACCTAACCCAACCTAACCTCTCGGTGGTATTATTTTACAGAAAGCCGGGCGTGTCTACTCCTACTTCTCGGTGCGAATATTATGTATATAACATAATATAACCTAACCTAATGCAACCTGGTCGCTCGGTGCGAATATTTTCTAAATTCCCAGTCGTGTCGGTTCCGACCGCTCGGCGCGAATATTTTCTAAGTCCCCGGTCGTGTCGGTCCCGACCGCTCGGCGCGAATATTTTCAAAGTCCCCGGTCGTGTCGGTCCCGACCGCTCGGCGCGAACAATTTCCAAGTTCCCGGTCGTGCCGGTCCGTACTTCTCGGTGCGAACATTATATATGTAGAACGTAATATAACCTAACCTAACCCAACCTAACCTCTCGGTGGTATTATTTTACAGAAAGCCGGGCGTGTCTACTCCTACTTCTCGGTGCGAATATTATGTATATAACATAATATAACCTAACCTAATGCAACCTGGTCGCTCGGTGCGAATATTTTCTAAATTCCCAGTCGTGTCGGTTCCGACCGCTCGGCGCGAATATTTTCTAAGTCCCCGGTCGTGTCGGTCCCGACCTCACAGCGGGAATATTTTCAAAGTCCCCGGTCGTGTCGGTCCCGACCGCTCGGCGCGAACAATTTCCAAGTTCCCGGTCGTGCCGGTCCGTACTTCTCGGTGCGAACATTATATATGTAGAACGTAATATAACCTAACCTAACCCAACCTAACCTCTCGGTGGTATTATTTTACAGAAAGCCGGGCGTGTCTACTCCTACTTCTCGGTGCGAATATTATGTATATAACATAATATAACCTAACCTAATGCAACCTGGTCGCTCGGTGCGAATATTTTCTAAATTCCCAGTCGTGTCGGTTCCGACCGCTCGGCGCGAATATTTTCTAAGTCCCCGGTCGTGTCGGTCCCGACCGCTCGGCGCGAATATTTTCAAAGTCCCCGGTCGTGTCGGTCCCGACCGCTCGGCGCGAACAATTTCCAAGTTCCCGGTCGTGCCGGTCCGTACTTCTCGGTGCGAACATTATATATGTAGAACGTAATATAACCTAACCTAACCCAACCTAACCTCTCGGTGGTATTATTTTACAGAAAGCCGGGCGTGTCTACTCCTACTTCTCGGTGCGAATATTATGTATATAACATAATATAACCTAACCTAATGCAACCTGGTCGCTCGGTGCGAATATTTTCTAAATTCCCAGTCGTGTCGGTTCCGACCGCTCGGCGCGAATATTTTCTAAGTCCCCGGTCGTGTCGGTCCCGACCGCTCGGCGCGAATACTTTCAAAGTCCCCGGTCGTGTCGGTCCCGACCGCTCGGCGCGAACAATTTCCAAGTTCCCGGTCGTGCCGGTCCGTACTTCTCGGTGCGAACATTATATATGTAGAACGTAATATAACCTAACCTAACCCAACCTAACCTCTCGGTGGTATTATTTTACAGAAAGCCGGGCGTGTCTACTCCTACTTCTCGGTGCGAATATTATGTATATAACATAATATAACCTAACCTAATGCAACCTGGTCGCTCGGTGCGAATATTTTCTAAATTCCCAGTCGTGTCGGTTCCGACCGCTCGGCGCGAACAATTTCCAAGTTCCCGGTCGTGCCGGTCCGTACTTCTCGGTGCGAACATTATATATGTAGAACGTAATATAACCTAACCTAACCCAACCTAACCTCTCGGTGGTATTATTTTACAGAAAGCCGGGCGTGTCTACTCCTACTTCTCGGTGCGAATATTATGTATATAACATAATATAACCTAACCTAATGCAACCTGGTCGCTCGGTGCGAATATTTTCTAAATTCCCAGTCGTGTCGGTTCCGACCGCTCGGCGCGAATATTTTCTAAGTCCCCGGTCGTGTCGGTCCCGACCTCACAGCGGGAATATTTTCAAAGTCCCCGGTCGTGTCGGTCCCGACCGCTCGGCGCGAACAATTTCCAAGTTCCCGGTCGTGCCGGTCCGTACTTCTCGGTGCGAACATTATATATGTAGAACGTAATATAACCTAACCTAACCCAACCTAACCTCTCGGTGGTATTATTTTACAGAAAGCCGGGCGTGTCTACTCCTACTTCTCGGTGCGAATATTATGTATATAACATAATATAACCTAACCTAATGCAACCTGGTCGCTCGGTGCGAATATTTTCTAAATTCCCAGTCGTGTCGGTTCCGACCGCTCGGCGCGAATATTTTCTAAGTCCCCGGTCGTGTCGGTCCCGACCGCTCGGCGCGAATATTTTCAAAGTCCCCGGTCGTGTCGGTCCCGACCGCTCGGCGCGAACAATTTCCAAGTTCCCGGTCGTGCCGGTCCGTACTTCTCGGTGCGAACATTATATATGTAGAACGTAATATAACCTAACCTAACCCAACCTAACCTCTCGGTGGTATTATTTTACAGAAAGCCGGGCGTGTCTACTCCTACTTCTCGGTGCGAATATTATGCATATAACATAATATAACCTAACCTAATGCAACCTGGTCGCTCGGTGCGAATATTTTCTAAATTCCCAGTCGTGTCGGTTCCGACCGCTCGGCGCGAATATTTTCTAAGTCCCCGGTCGTGTCGGTCCCGACCGCTCGGCGCGAATACTTTCAAAGTCCCCGGTCGTGTCGGTCCCGACCGCTCGGCGCGAACAATTTCCAAGTTCCCGGTCGTGCCGGTCCGTACTTCTCGGTGCGAACATTATATATGTAGAACGTAATATAACCTAACCTAACCCAACCTAACCTCTCGGTGGTATTATTTTACAGAAAGCCGGGCGTGTCTACTCCTACTTCTCGGTGCGAATATTATGTATATAACATAATATAACCTAACCTAATGCAACCTGGTCGCTCGGTGCGAATATTTTCTAAATTCCCAGTCGTGTCGGTTCCGACCGCTCGGCGCGAACAATTTCCAAGTTCCCGGTCGTGCCGGTCCGTACTTCTCGGTGCGAACATTATATATGTAGAACGTAATATAACCTAACCTAACCCAACCTTACCTCTCGGTGGTATTATTTTACAGAAAGCCGGGCGTGTCTACTCCTACTTCTCGGTGCGAATATTATGTATATAACATAATATAACCTAACCTAATGCAACCTGGTCGCTCGGTGCGAATATTTTCTAAATTCCCAGTCGTGTCGGTTCCGACCGCTCGGCGCGAATATTTTCTAAGTCCCCGGTCGTGTCGGTCCCGACCGCTCGGCGCGAATATTTTCAAAGTCCCCGGTCGTGTCGGTCCCGACCGCTCGGCGCGAATACTTTCAAAGTCCCCGGTCGTGTCGGTCCCGACCGCTCGGCGCGAACAATTTCCAAGTTCCCGGTCGTGCCGGTCCGTACTTCTCGGTGCGAACATTATATATGTAGAACGTAATATAACCTAACCTAACCCAACCTAACCTCTCGGTGGTATTATTTTACAGAAAGCCGGGCGTGTCTACTCCTACTTCTCGGTGCGAATATTATGTATATAACATAATATAACCTAACCTAATGCAACCTGGTCGCTCGGTGCGAATATTTTCTAAATTCCCAGTCGTGTCGGTTCCGACCGCTCGGCGCGAACAATTTCCAAGTTCCCGGTCGTGCCGGTCCGTACTTCTCGGTGCGAACATTATATATGTAGAACGTAATATAACCTAACCTAACCCAACCTAACCTCTCGGTGGTATTATTTTACAGAAAGCCGGGCGTGTCTACTCCTACTTCTCGGTGCGAATATTATGTATATAACATAATATAACCTAACCTAATGCAACCTGGTCGCTCGGTGCGAATATTTTCTAAATTCCCAGTCGTGTCGGTTCCGACCGCTCGGCGCGAATATTTTCTAAGTCCCCGGTCGTGTCGGTCCCGACCGCTCGGCGCGAATATTTTCAAAGTCCCCGGTCGTGTCGGTCCCGACCGCTCGGCGCGAACAATTTCCAAGTTCCCGGTCGTGCCGGTCCGTACTTCTCGGTGCGAACATTATATATGTAGAACGTAATATAACCTAACCTAACCCAACCTAACCTCTCGGTGGTATTATTTTACAGAAAGCCGGGCGTGTCTACTCCTACTTCTCGGTGCGAATATTATGTATATAACATAATATAACCTAACCTAATGCAACCTGGTCGCTCGGTGCGAATATTTTCTAAATTCCCAGTCGTGTCGGTTCCGACCGCTCGGCGCGAATATTTTCTAAGTCCCCGGTCGTGTCGGTCCCGACCGCTCGGCGCGAATATTTTCAAAGTCCCCGGTCGTGTCGGTCCCGACCGCTCGGCGCGAACAATTTCCAAGTTCCCGGTCGTGCCGGTCCGTACTTCTCGGTGCGAACATTATATATGTAGAACGTAATATAACCTAACCTAACCCAACCTAACCTCTCGGTGGTATTATTTTACAGAAAGCCGGGCGTGTCTACTCCTACTTCTCGGTGCGAATATTATGTATATAACATAATATAACCTAACCTAATGCAACCTGGTCGCTCGGTGCGAATATTTTCTAAATTCCCAGTCGTGTCGGTTCCGACCGCTCGGCGCGAATATTTTCTAAGTCCCCGGTCGTGTCGGTCCCGACCGCTCGGCGCGAATATTTTCAAAGTCCCCGGTCGTGTCGGTCCCGACCGCTCGGCGCGAACAATTTCCAAGTTCCCGGTCGTGCCGGTCCGTACTTCTCGGTGCGAACATTATATATGTAGAACGTAATATAACCTAACCTAACCCAACCTAACCTCTCGGTGGTATTATTTTACAGAAAGCCGGGCGTGTCTACTCCTACTTCTCGGTGCGAATATTATGTATATAACATAATATAACCTAACCTAATGCAACCTGGTCGCTCGGTGCGAATATTTTCTAAATTCCCAGTCGTGTCGGTTCCGACCGCTCGGCGCGAATATTTTCTAAGTCCCCGGTCGTGTCGGTCCCGACCGCTCGGCGCGAATATTTTCAAAGTCCCCGGTCGTGTCGGTCCCGACCGCTCGGCGCGAACAATTTCCAAGTTCCCGGTCGTGCCGGTCCGTACTTCTCGGTGCGAACATTATATATGTAGAACGTAATATAACCTAACCTAACCCAACCTAACCTCTCGGTGGTATTATTTTACAGAAAGCCGGGCGTGTCTACTCCTACTTCTCGGTGCGAATATTATGTATATAACATAATATAACCTAACCTAATGCAACCTGGTCGCTCGGTGCGAATATTTTCTAAATTCCCAGTCGTGTCGGTTCCGACCGCTCGGCGCGAATATTTTCTAAGTCCCCGGTCGTGTCGGTCCCGACCGCTCGGCGCGAATATTTTCAAAGTCCCCGGTCGTGTCGGTCCCGACCGCTCGGCGCGAACAATTTCCAAGTTCCCGGTCGTGCCGGTCCGTACTTCTCGGTGCGAACATTATATATGTAGAACGTAATATAACCTAACCTAACCCAACCTAACCTCTCGGTGGTATTATTTTACAGAAAGCCGGGCGTGTCTACTCCTACTTCTCGGTGCGAATATTATGTATATAACATAATATAACCTAACCTAATGCAACCTGGTCGCTCGGTGCGAATATTTTCTAAATTCCCAGTCGTGTCGGTTCCGACCGCTCGGCGCGAACAATTTCCAAGTTCCCGGTCGTGCCGGTCCGTACTTCTCGGTGCGAACATTATATATGTAGAACGTAATATAACCTAACCTAACCCAACCTAACCTCTCGGTGGTATTATTTTACAGAAAGCCGGGCGTGTCTACTCCTACTTCTCGGTGCGAATATTATGTATATAACATAATATAACCTAACCTAATGCAACCTGGTCGCTCGGTGCGAATATTTTCTAAATTCCCAGTCGTGTCGGTTCCGACCGCTCGGCGCGAATATTTTCTAAGTCCCCGGTCGTGTCGGTCCCGACCTCACAGCGGGAATATTTTCAAAGTCCCCGGTCGTGTCGGTCCCGACCGCTCGGCGCGAACAATTTCCAAGTTCCCGGTCGTGCCGGTCCGTACTTCTCGGTGCGAACATTATATATGTAGAACGTAATATAACCTAACCTAACCCAACCTAACCTCTCGGTGGTATTATTTTACAGAAAGCCGGGCGTGTCTACTCCTACTTCTCGGTGCGAATATTATGTATATAACATAATATAACCTAACCTAATGCAACCTGGTCGCTCGGTGCGAATATTTTCTAAATTCCCAGTCGTGTCGGTTCCGACCGCTCGGCGCGAATATTTTCTAAGTCCCCGGTCGTGTCGGTCCCGACCGCTCGGCGCGAATATTTTCAAAGTCCCCGGTCGTGTCGGTCCCGACCGCTCGGCGCGAACAATTTCCAAGTTCCCGGTCGTGCCGGTCCGTACTTCTCGGTGCGAACATTATATATGTAGAACGTAATATAACCTAACCTAACCCAACCTAACCTCTCGGTGGTATTATTTTACAGAAAGCCGGGCGTGTCTACTCCTACTTCTCGGAGCGAATATTATGTATATAACATAATATAACCTAACCTAATGCAACCTGGTCGCTCGGCGCGAATATTTTCTAAGTCCCCGGTCGTGTCGGTCCCGACCGCTCGGCGCGAATATTTTCAAAGTCCCCGGTCGTGTCGGTCCCGACCGCTCGGCGCGAATACTTTCAAAGTCCCCGGTCGTGTCGGTCCCGACCGCTCGGCGCGAACAATTTCCAAGTTCCCGGTCGTGCCGGTCCGTACTTCTCGGTGCGAACATTATATATGTAGAACGTAATATAACCTAACCTAACCCAACCTAACCTCTCGGTGGTATTATTTTACAGAAAGCCGGGCGTGTCTACTCCTACTTCTCGGTGCGAATATTATGTATATAACATAATATAACCTAACCTAATGCAACCTGGTCGCTCGGTGCGAATATTTTCTAAATTCCCAGTCGTGTCGGTTCCGACCGCTCGGCGCGAACAATTTCCAAGTTCCCGGTCGTGCCGGTCCGTACTTCTCGGTGCGAACATTATATATGTAGAACGTAATATAACCTAACCTAACCCAACCTAACCTCTCGGTGGTATTATTTTACAGAAAGCCGGGCGTGTCTACTCCTACTTCTCGGTGCGAATATTATGTATATAACATAATATAACCTAACCTAATGCAACCTGGTCGCTCGGTGCGAATATTTTCTAAATTCCCAGTCGTGTCGGTTCCGACCGCTCGGCGCGAATATTTTCTAAGTCCCCGGTCGTGTCGGTCCCGACCGCTCGGCGCGAATATTTTCAAAGTCCCCGGTCGTGTCGGTCCCGACCGCTCGGCGCGAACAGTTTCCAAGTTCCCGGTCGTGCCGGTCCGTACTTCTCGGTGCGAACATTATATATGTAGAACGTAATATAACCTAACCTAACCCAACCTAACCTCTCGGTGGTATTATTTTACAGAAAGCCGGGCGTGTCTACTCCTACTTCTCGGTGCGAATATTATGTATATAACATAATATAACCTAACCTAATGCAACCTGGTCGCTCGGTGCGAATATTTTCTAAATTCCCAGTCGTGTCGGTTCCGACCGCTCGGCGCGAATATTTTCTAAGTCCCCGGTCGTGTCGGTCCCGACCGCTCGGCGCGAATACTTTCAAAGTCCCCGGTCGTGTCGGTCCCGACCGCTCGGCGCGAACAATTTCCAAGTTCCCGGTCGTGCCGGTCCGTACTTCTCGGTGCGAACATTATATATGTAGAACGTAATATAACCTAACCTAACCCAACCTAACCTCTCGGTGGTATTATTTTACAGAAAGCCGGGCGTGTCTACTCCTACTTCTCGGTGCGAATATTATGTATATAACATAATATAACCTAACCTAATGCAACCTGGTCGCTCGGTGCGAATATTTTCTAAATTCCCAGTCGTGTCGGTTCCGACCGCTCGGCGCGAACAATTTCCAAGTTCCCGGTCGTGCCGGTCCGTACTTCTCGGTGCGAACATTATATATGTAGAACGTAATATAACCTAACCTAACCCAACCTAACCTCTCGGTGGTATTATTTTACAGAAAGCCGGGCGTGTCTACTCCTACTTCTCGGTGCGAATATTATGTATATAACATAATATAACCTAACCTAATGCAACCTGGTCGCTCGGTGCGAATATTTTCTAAATTCCCAGTCGTGTCGGTTCCGACCGCTCGGCGCGAATATTTTCTAAGTCCCCGGTCGTGTCGGTCCCGACCGCTCGGCGCGAATATTTTCAAAGTCCCCGGTCGTGTCGGTCCCGACCGCTCGGCGCGAACAATTTCCAAGTTCCCGGTCGTGCCGGTCCGTACTTCTCGGTGCGAACATTATATATGTAGAACGTAATATAACCTAACCTAACCCAACCTAACCTCTCGGTGGTATTATTTTACAGAAAGCCGGGCGTGTCTACTCCTACTTCTCGGTGCGAATATTATGTATATAACATAATATAACCTAACCTAATGCAACCTGGTCGCTCGGTGCGAATATTTTCTAAATTCCCAGTCGTGTCGGTTCCGACCGCTCGGCGCGAATATTTTCTAAGTCCCCGGTCGTGTCGGTCCCGACCGCTCGGCGCGAATACTTTCAAAGTCCCCGGTCGTGTCGGTCCCGACCGCTCGGCGCGAACAATTTCCAAGTTCCCGGTCGTGCCGGTCCGTACTTCTCGGTGCGAACATTATATATGTAGAACGTAATATAACCTAACCTAACCCAACCTAACCTCTCGGTGGTATTATTTTACAGAAAGCCGGGCGTGTCTACTCCTACTTCTCGGTGCGAATATTATGTATATAACATAATATAACCTAACCTAATGCAACCTGGTCGCTCGGTGCGAATATTTTCTAAATTCCCAGTCGTGTCGGTTCCGACCGCTCGGCGCGAACAATTTCCAAGTTCCCGGTCGTGCCGGTCCGTACTTCTCGGTGCGAACATTATATATGTAGAACGTAATATAACCTAACCTAACCCAACCTAACCTCTCGGTGGTATTATTTTACAGAAAGCCGGGCGTGTCTACTCCTACTTCTCGGTGCGAATATTATGTATATAACATAATATAACCTAACCTAATGCAACCTGGTCGCTCGGTGCGAATATTTTCTAAATTCCCAGTCGTGTCGGTTCCGACCGCTCGGCGCGAATATTTTCTAAGTCCCCGGTCGTGTCGGTCCCGACCGCTCGGCGCGAATATTTTCAAAGTCCCCGGTCGTGTCGGTCCCGACCGCTCGGCGCGAATACTTTCAAAGTCCCCGGTCGTGTCGGTCCCGACCGCTCGGCGCGAACAATTTCCAAGTTCCCGGTCGTGCCGGTCCGTACTTCTCGGTGCGAACATTATATATGTAGAACGTAATATAACCTAACCTAACCCAACCTAACCTCTCGGTGGTATTATTTTACAGAAAGCCGGGCGTGTCTACTCCTACTTCTCGGTGCGAATATTATGTATATAACATAATATAACCTAACCTAATGCAACCTGGTCGCTCGGTGCGAATATTTTCTAAATTCCCAGTCGTGTCGGTTCCGACCGCTCGGCGCGAACAATTTCCAAGTTCCCGGTCGTGCCGGTCCGTACTTCTCGGTGCGAACATTATATATGTAGAACGTAATATAACCTAACCTAACCCAACCTAACCTCTCGGTGGTATTATTTTACAGAAAGCCGGGCGTGTCTACTCCTACTTCTCGGTGCGAATATTATGTATATAACATAATATAACCTAACCTAATGCAACCTGGTCGCTCGGTGCGAATATTTTCTAAATTCCCAGTCGTGTCGGTTCCGACCGCTCGGCGCGAATATTTTCTAAGTCCCCGGTCGTGTCGGTCCCGACCGCTCGGCGCGAATATTTTCAAAGTCCCCGGTCGTGTCGGTCCCGACCGCTCGGCGCGAACAATTTCCAAGTTCCCGGTCGTGCCGGTCCGTACTTCTCGGTGCGAACATTATATATGTAGAACGTAATATAACCTAACCTAACCCAACCTAACCTCTCGGTGGTATTATTTTACAGAAAGCCGGGCGTGTCTACTCCTACTTCTCGGTGCGAATATTATGTATATAACATAATATAACCTAACCTAATGCAACCTGGTCGCTCGGTGCGAATATTTTCTAAATTCCCAGTCGTGTCGGTTCCGACCGCTCGGCGCGAATATTTTCTAAGTCCCCGGTCGTGTCGGTCCCGACCTCACAGCGGGAATATTTTCAAAGTCCCCGGTCGTGTCGGTCCCGACCGCTCGGCGCGAACAATTTCCAAGTTCCCGGTCGTGCCGGTCCGTACTTCTCGGTGCGAACATTATATATGTAGAACGTAATATAACCTAACCTAACCCAACCTAACCTCTCGGTGGTATTATTTTACAGAAAGCCGGGCGTGTCTACTCCTACTTCTCGGTGCGAATATTATGTATATAACATAATATAACCTAACCTAATGCAACCTGGTCGCTCGGTGCGAATATTTTCTAAATTCCCAGTCGTGTCGGTTCCGACCGCTCGGCGCGAATATTTTCTAAGTCCCCGGTCGTGTCGGTCCCGACCGCTCGGCGCGAATACTTTCAAAGTCCCCGGTCGTGTCGGTCCCGACCGCTCGGCGCGAACAATTTCCAAGTTCCCGGTCGTGCCGGTCCGTACTTCTCGGTGCGAACATTATATATGTAGAACGTAATATAACCTAACCTAACCCAACCTAACCTCTCGGTGGTATTATTTTACAGAAAGCCGGGCGTGTCTACTCCTACTTCTCGGTGCGAATATTATGTATATAACATAATATAACCTAACCTAATGCAACCTGGTCGCTCGGTGCGAATATTTTCTAAATTCCCAGTCGTGTCGGTTCCGACCGCTCGGCGCGAACAATTTCCAAGTTCCCGGTCGTGCCGGTCCGTACTTCTCGGTGCGAACATTATATATGTAGAACGTAATATAACCTAACCTAACCCAACCTAACCTCTCGGTGGTATTATTTTACAGAAAGCCGGGCGTGTCTACTCCTACTTCTCGGTGCGAATATTATGTATATAACATAATATAACCTAACCTAATGCAACCTGGTCGCTCGGTGCGAATATTTTCTAAATTCCCAGTCGTGTCGGTTCCGACCGCTCGGCGCGAATATTTTCTAAGTCCCCGGTCGTGTCGGTCCCGACCTCACAGCGGGAATATTTTCAAAGTCCCCGGTCGTGTCGGTCCCGACCGCTCGGCGCGAACAATTTCCAAGTTCCCGGTCGTGCCGGTCCGTACTTCTCGGTGCGAACATTATATATGTAGAACGCAATATAACCTAACCTAACCCAACCTAACCTCTCGGTGGTATTATTTTACAGAAAGCCGGGCGTGTCTACTCCTACTTCTCGGTGCGAATATTATGTATATAACATAATATAACCTAACCTAATGCAACCTGGTCGCTCGGTGCGAATATTTTCTAAATTCCCAGTCGTGTCGGTTCCGACCGCTCGGCGCGAATATTTTCTAAGTCCCCGGTCGTGTCGGTCCCGACCGCTCGGCGCGAATATTTTCAAAGTCCCCGGTCGTGTCGGTCCCGACCGCTCGGCGCGAACAATTTCCAAGTTCCCGGTCGTGCCGGTCCGTACTTCTCGGTGCGAACATTATATATGTAGAACGTAATATAACCTAACCTAACCCAACCTAACCTCTCGGTGGTATTATTTTACAGAAAGCCGGGCGTGTCTACTCCTACTTCTCGGTGCGAATATTATGCATATAACATAATATAACCTAACCTAATGCAACCTGGTCGCTCGGTGCGAATATTTTCTAAATTCCCAGTCGTGTCGGTTCCGACCGCTCGGCGCGAATATTTTCTAAGTCCCCGGTCGTGTCGGTCCCGACCGCTCGGCGCGAATACTTTCAAAGTCCCCGGTCGTGTCGGTCCCGACCGCTCGGCGCGAACAATTTCCAAGTTCCCGGTCGTGCCGGTCCGTACTTCTCGGTGCGAACATTATATATGTAGAACGTAATATAACCTAACCTAACCCAACCTAACCTCTCGGTGGTATTATTTTACAGAAAGCCGGGCGTGTCTACTCCTACTTCTCGGTGCGAATATTATGTATATAACATAATATAACCTAACCTAATGCAACCTGGTCGCTCGGTGCGAATATTTTCTAAATTCCCAGTCGTGTCGGTTCCGACCGCTCGGCGCGAACAATTTCCAAGTTCCCGGTCGTGCCGGTCCGTACTTCTCGGTGCGAACATTATATATGTAGAACGTAATATAACCTAACCTAACCCAACCTTACCTCTCGGTGGTATTATTTTACAGAAAGCCGGGCGTGTCTACTCCTACTTCTCGGTGCGAATATTATGTATATAACATAATATAACCTAACCTAATGCAACCTGGTCGCTCGGTGCGAATATTTTCTAAATTCCCAGTCGTGTCGGTTCCGACCGCTCGGCGCGAATATTTTCTAAGTCCCCGGTCGTGTCGGTCCCGACCGCTCGGCGCGAATATTTTCAAAGTCCCCGGTCGTGTCGGTCCCGACCGCTCGGCGCGAATACTTTCAAAGTCCCCGGTCGTGTCGGTCCCGACCGCTCGGCGCGAACAATTTCCAAGTTCCCGGTCGTGCCGGTCCGTACTTCTCGGTGCGAACATTATATATGTAGAACGTAATATAACCTAACCTAACCCAACCTAACCTCTCGGTGGTATTATTTTACAGAAAGCCGGGCGTGTCTACTCCTACTTCTCGGTGCGAATATTATGTATATAACATAATATAACCTAACCTAATGCAACCTGGTCGCTCGGTGCGAATATTTTCTAAATTCCCAGTCGTGTCGGTTCCGACCGCTCGGCGCGAACAATTTCCAAGTTCCCGGTCGTGCCGGTCCGTACTTCTCGGTGCGAACATTATATATGTAGAACGTAATATAACCTAACCTAACCCAACCTAACCTCTCGGTGGTATTATTTTACAGAAAGCCGGGCGTGTCTACTCCTACTTCTCGGTGCGAATATTATGTATATAACATAATATAACCTAACCTAATGCAACCTGGTCGCTCGGTGCGAATATTTTCTAAATTCCCAGTCGTGTCGGTTCCGACCGCTCGGCGCGAATATTTTCTAAGTCCCCGGTCGTGTCGGTCCCGACCGCTCGGCGCGAATATTTTCAAAGTCCCCGGTCGTGTCGGTCCCGACCGCTCGGCGCGAACAATTTCCAAGTTCCCGGTCGTGCCGGTCCGTACTTCTCGGTGCGAACATTATATATGTAGAACGTAATATAACCTAACCTAACCCAACCTAACCTCTCGGTGGTATTATTTTACAGAAAGCCGGGCGTGTCTACTCCTACTTCTCGGTGCGAATATTATGTATATAACATAATATAACCTAACCTAATGCAACCTGGTCGCTCGGTGCGAATATTTTCTAAATTCCCAGTCGTGTCGGTTCCGACCGCTCGGCGCGAATATTTTCTAAGTCCCCGGTCGTGTCGGTCCCGACCGCTCGGCGCGAATATTTTCAAAGTCCCCGGTCGTGTCGGTCCCGACCGCTCGGCGCGAACAATTTCCAAGTTCCCGGTCGTGCCGGTCCGTACTTCTCGGTGCGAACATTATATATGTAGAACGTAATATAACCTAACCTAACCCAACCTAACCTCTCGGTGGTATTATTTTACAGAAAGCCGGGCGTGTCTACTCCTACTTCTCGGTGCGAATATTATGTATATAACATAATATAACCTAACCTAATGCAACCTGGTCGCTCGGTGCGAATATTTTCTAAATTCCCAGTCGTGTCGGTTCCGACCGCTCGGCGCGAATATTTTCTAAGTCCCCGGTCGTGTCGGTCCCGACCGCTCGGCGCGAATATTTTCAAAGTCCCCGGTCGTGTCGGTCCCGACCGCTCGGCGCGAACAATTTCCAAGTTCCCGGTCGTGCCGGTCCGTACTTCTCGGTGCGAACATTATATATGTAGAACGTAATATAACCTAACCTAACCCAACCTAACCTCTCGGTGGTATTATTTTACAGAAAGCCGGGCGTGTCTACTCCTACTTCTCGGTGCGAATATTATGTATATAACATAATATAACCTAACCTAATGCAACCTGGTCGCTCGGTGCGAATATTTTCTAAATTCCCAGTCGTGTCGGTTCCGACCGCTCGGCGCGAATATTTTCTAAGTCCCCGGTCGTGTCGGTCCCGACCGCTCGGCGCGAATATTTTCAAAGTCCCCGGTCGTGTCGGTCCCGACCGCTCGGCGCGAACAATTTCCAAGTTCCCGGTCGTGCCGGTCCGTACTTCTCGGTGCGAACATTATATATGTAGAACGTAATATAACCTAACCTAACCCAACCTAACCTCTCGGTGGTATTATTTTACAGAAAGCCGGGCGTGTCTACTCCTACTTCTCGGTGCGAATATTATGTATATAACATAATATAACCTAACCTAATGCAACCTGGTCGCTCGGTGCGAATATTTTCTAAATTCCCAGTCGTGTCGGTTCCGACCGCTCGGCGCGAATATTTTCTAAGTCCCCGGTCGTGTCGGTCCCGACCGCTCGGCGCGAATATTTTCAAAGTCCCCGGTCGTGTCGGTCCCGACCGCTCGGCGCGAACAATTTCCAAGTTCCCGGTCGTGCCGGTCCGTACTTCTCGGTGCGAACATTATATATGTAGAACGTAATATAACCTAACCTAACCCAACCTAACCTCTCGGTGGTATTATTTTACAGAAAGCCGGGCGTGTCTACTCCTACTTCTCGGTGCGAATATTATGTATATAACATAATATAACCTAACCTAATGCAACCTGGTCGCTCGGTGCGAATATTTTCTAAATTCCCAGTCGTGTCGGTTCCGACCGCTCGGCGCGAACAATTTCCAAGTTCCCGGTCGTGCCGGTCCGTACTTCTCGGTGCGAACATTATATATGTAGAACGTAATATAACCTAACCTAACCCAACCTAACCTCTCGGTGGTATTATTTTACAGAAAGCCGGGCGTGTCTACTCCTACTTCTCGGTGCGAATATTATGTATATAACATAATATAACCTAACCTAATGCAACCTGGTCGCTCGGTGCGAATATTTTCTAAATTCCCAGTCGTGTCGGTTCCGACCGCTCGGCGCGAATATTTTCTAAGTCCCCGGTCGTGTCGGTCCCGACCGCTCGGCGCGAATATTTTCAAAGTCCCCGGTCGTGTCGGTCCCGACCGCTCGGCGCGAACAATTTCCAAGTTCCCGGTCGTGCCGGTCCGTACTTCTCGGTGCGAACATTATATATGTAGAACGTAATATAACCTAACCTAACCCAACCTAACCTCTCGGTGGTATTATTTTACAGAAAGCCGGGCGTGTCTACTCCTACTTCTCGGTGCGAATATTATGTATATAACATAATATAACCTAACCTAATGCAACCTGGTCGCTCGGTGCGAATATTTTCTAAATTCCCAGTCGTGTCGGTTCCGACCGCTCGGCGCGAATATTTTCTAAGTCCCCGGTCGTGTCGGTCCCGACCGCTCGGCGCGAATATTTTCAAAGTCCCCGGTCGTGTCGGTCCCGACCGCTCGGCGCGAACAATTTCCAAGTTCCCGGTCGTGCCGGTCCGTACTTCTCGGTGCGAACATTATATATGTAGAACGTAATATAACCTAACCTAACCCAACCTAACCTCTCGGTGGTATTATTTTACAGAAAGCCGGGCGTGTCTACTCCTACTTCTCGGTGCGAATATTATGTATATAACATAATATAACCTAACCTAATGCAACCTGGTCGCTCGGTGCGAATATTTTCTAAATTCCCAGTCGTGTCGGTTCCGACCGCTCGGCGCGAATATTTTCTAAGTCCCCGGTCGTGTCGGTCCCGACCGCTCGGCGCGAATATTTTCAAAGTCCCCGGTCGTGTCGGTCCCGACCGCTCGGCGCGAACAATTTCCAAGTTCCCGGTCGTGCCGGTCCGTACTTCTCGGTGCGAACATTATATATGTAGAACGTAATATAACCTAACCTAACCCAACCTAACCTCTCGGTGGTATTATTTTACAGAAAGCCGGGCGTGTCTACTCCTACTTCTCGGTGCGAATATTATGTATATAACATAATATAACCTAACCTAATGCAACCTGGTCGCTCGGTGCGAATATTTTCTAAATTCCCAGTCGTGTCGGTTCCGACCGCTCGGCGCGAATATTTTCTAAGTCCCCGGTCGTGTCGGTCCCGACCGCTCGGCGCGAATATTTTCAAAGTCCCCGGTCGTGTCGGTCCCGACCGCTCGGCGCGAACAATTTCCAAGTTCCCGGTCGTGCCGGTCCGTACTTCTCGGTGCGAACATTATATATGTAGAACGTAATATAACCTAACCTAACCCAACCTAACCTCTCGGTGGTATTATTTTACAGAAAGCCGGGCGTGTCTACTCCTACTTCTCGGTGCGAATATTATGTATATAACATAATATAACCTAACCTAATGCAACCTGGTCGCTCGGTGCGAATATTTTCTAAATTCCCAGTCGTGTCGGTTCCGACCGCTCGGCGCGAACAATTTCCAAGTTCCCGGTCGTGCCGGTCCGTACTTCTCGGTGCGAACATTATATATGTAGAACGTAATATAACCTAACCTAACCCAACCTAACCTCTCGGTGGTATTATTTTACAGAAAGCCGGGCGTGTCTACTCCTACTTCTCGGTGCGAATATTATGTATATAACATAATATAACCTAACCTAATGCAACCTGGTCGCTCGGTGCAAATATTTTCTAAATTCCCAGTCGTGTCGGTTCCGACCGCTCGGCGCGAATATTTTCTAAGTCCCCGGTCGTGTCGGTCCCGACCTCACAGCGGGAATATTTTCAAAGTCCCCGGTCGTGTCGGTCCCGACCGCTCGGCGCGAACAATTTCCAAGTTCCCGGTCGTGCCGGTCCGTACTTCTCGGTGCGAACATTATATATGTAGAACGTAATATAACCTAACCTAACCCAACCTAACCTCTCGGTGGTATTATTTTACAGAAAGCCGGGCGTGTCTACTCCTACTTCTCGGTGCGAATATTATGTATATAACATAATATAACCTAACCTAATGCAACCTGGTCGCTCGGTGCGAATATTTTCTAAATTCCCAGTCGTGTCGGTTCCGACCGCTCGGCGCGAATATTTTCTAAGTCCCCGGTCGTGTCGGTCCCGACCGCTCGGCGCGAATATTTTCAAAGTCCCCGGTCGTGTCGGTCCCGACCGCTCGGCGCGAACAATTTCCAAGTTCCCGGTCGTGCCGGTCCGTACTTCTCGGTGCGAACATTATATATGTAGAACGTAATATAACCTAACCTAACCCACTCTGAGATAGCGCGTGTATTATTTTACAGAAAGCCGGGCGTGTCTACTCCTACTTCTCGGAGCGAATATTATGTATATAACATAATATAACCTAACCTAATGCAACCTGGTCGCTCGGCGCGAATATTTTCTAAGTCCCCGGTCGTGTCGGTCCCGACCGCTCGGCGCGAATATTTTCAAAGTCCCCGGTCGTGTCGGTCCCGACCGCTCGGCGCGAATACTTTCAAAGTCCCCGGTCGTGTCGGTCCCGACCGCTCGGCGCGAACAATTTCCAAGTTCCCGGTCGTGCCGGTCCGTACTTCTCGGTGCGAACATTATATATGTAGAACGTAATATAACCTAACCTAACCCAACCTAACCTCTCGGTGGTATTATTTTACAGAAAGCCGGGCGTGTCTACTCCTACTTCTCGGTGCGAATATTATGTATATAACATAATATAACCTAACCTAATGCAACCTGGTCGCTCGGTGCGAATATTTTCTAAATTCCCAGTCGTGTCGGTTCCGACCGCTCGGCGCGAACAATTTCCAAGTTCCCGGTCGTGCCGGTCCGTACTTCTCGGTGCGAACATTATATATGTAGAACGTAATATAACCTAACCTAACCCAACCTAACCTCTCGGTGGTATTATTTTACAGAAAGCCGGGCGTGTCTACTCCTACTTCTCGGTGCGAATATTATGTATATAACATAATATAACCTAACCTAATGCAACCTGGTCGCTCGGTGCGAATATTTTCTAAATTCCCAGTCGTGTCGGTTCCGACCGCTCGGCGCGAATATTTTCTAAGTCCCCGGTCGTGTCGGTCCCGACCGCTCGGCGCGAATATTTTCAAAGTCCCCGGTCGTGTCGGTCCCGACCGCTCGGCGCGAACAATTTCCAAGTTCCCGGTCGTGCCGGTCCGTACTTCTCGGTGCGAACATTATATATGTAGAACGTAATATAACCTAACCTAACCCAACCTAACCTCTCGGTGGTATTATTTTACAGAAAGCCGGGCGTGTCTACTCCTACTTCTCGGTGCGAATATTATGTATATAACATAATATAACCTAACCTAATGCAACCTGGTCGCTCGGCGCGAATATTTTCTAAGTCCCCGGTCGTGTCGGTCCCGACCGCTCGGCGCGAATATTTTCAAAGTCCCCGGTCGTGTCGGTCCCGACCGCTCGGCGCGAATACTTTCAAAGTCCCCGGTCGTGTCGGTCCCGACCGCTCGGCGCGAACAATTTCCAAGTTCCCGGTCGTGCCGGTCCGTACTTCTCGGTGCGAACATTATATATGTAGAACGTAATATAACCTAACCTAACCCAACCTAACCTCTCGGTGGTATTATTTTACAGAAAGCCGGGCGTGTCTACTCCTACTTCTCGGTGCGAATATTATGTATATAACATAATATAACCTAACCTAATGCAACCTGGTCGCTCGGTGCGAATATTTTCTAAATTCCCAGTCGTGTCGGTTCCGACCGCTCGGCGCGAACAATTTCCAAGTTCCCGGTCGTGCCGGTCCGTACTTCTCGGTGCGAACATTATATATGTAGAACGTAATATAACCTAACCTAACCCAACCTAACCTCTCGGTGGTATTATTTTACAGAAAGCCGGGCGTGTCTACTCCTACTTCTCGGTGCGAATATTATGTATATAACATAATATAACCTAACCTAATGCAACCTGGTCGCTCGGTGCGAATATTTTCTAAATTCCCAGTCGTGTCGGTTCCGACCGCTCGGCGCGAATATTTTCTAAGTCCCCGGTCGTGTCGGTCCCGACCGCTCGGCGCGAATATTTTCAAAGTCCCCGGTCGTGTCGGTCCCGACCGCTCGGCGCGAACAATTTCCAAGTTCCCGGTCGTGCCGGTCCGTACTTCTCGGTGCGAACATTATATATGTAGAACGTAATATAACCTAACATAACCCAACCTAACCTCTCGGTGGTATTATTTTACAGAAAGCCGGGCGTGTCTACTCCTACTTCTCGGTGCGAATATTATGTATATAACATAATATAACCTAACCTAATGCAACCTGGTCGCTCGGTGCGAATATTTTCTAAATTCCCAGTCGTGTCGGTTCCGACCGCTCGGCGCGAACAATTTCCAAGTTCCCGGTCGTGCCGGTCCGTACTTCTCGGTGCGAACATTATATATGTAGAACGTAATATAACCTAACCTAACCCAACCTAACCTCTCGGTGGTATTATTTTACAGAAAGCCGGGCGTGTCTACTCCTACTTCTCGGTGCGAATATTATGTATATAACATAATATAACCTAACCTAATGCAACCTGGTCGCTCGGTGCGAATATTTTCTAAATTCCCAGTCGTGTCGGTTCCGACCGCTCGGCGCGAACAATTTCCAAGTTCCCGGTCGTGCCGGTCCGTACTTCTCGGTGCGAACATTATATATGTAGAACGTAATATAACCTAACCTAACCCAACCTAACCTCTCGGTGGTATTATTTTACAGAAAGCCGGGCGTGTCTACTCCTACTTCTCGGTGCGAATATTATGTATATAACATAATATAACCTAACCTAATGCAACCTGGTCGCTCGGTGCGAATATTTTCTAAATTCCCAGTCGTGTCGGTTCCGACCGCTCGGCGCGAACAATTTCCAAGTTCCCGGTCGTGCCGGTCCGTACTTCTCGGTGCGAACATTATATATGTAGAACGTAATATAACCTAACCTAACCCAACCTAACCTCTCGGTGGTATTATTTTACAGAAAGCCGGGCGTGTCTACTCCTACTTCTCGGTGCGAATATTATGTATATAACATAATATAACCTAACCTAATGCAACCTGGTCGCTCGGTGCGAATATTTTCTAAATTCCCAGTCGTGTCGGTTCCGACCGCTCGGCGCGAATATTTTCTAAGTCCCCGGTCGTGTCGGTCCCGACCGCTCGGCGCGAATATTTTCAAAGTCCCCGGTCGTGTCGGTCCCGACCGCTCGGCGCGAACAATTTCCAAGTTCCCGGTCGTGCCGGTCCGTACTTCTCGGTGCGAACATTATATATGTAGAACGTAATATAACCTAACCTAACCCAACCTAACCTCTCGGTGGTATTATTTTACAGAAAGCCGGGCGTGTCTACTCCTACTTCTCGGTGCGAATATTATGTATATAACATAATATAACCTAACCTAATGCAACCTGGTCGCTCGGTGCGAATATTTTCTAAATTCCCAGTCGTGTCGGTTCCGACCGCTCGGCGCGAACAATTTCCAAGTTCCCGGTCGTGCCGGTCCGTACTTCTCGGTGCGAACATTATATATGTAGAACGTAATATAACCTAACCTAACCCAACCTAACCTCTCGGTGGTATTATTTTACAGAAAGCCGGGCGTGTCTACTCCTACTTCTCGGTGCGAATATTATGTATATAACATAATATAACCTAACCTAATGCAACCTGGTCGCACGGTGCGAATATTTTCTAAATTCCCAGTCGTGTCGGTTCCGACCGCTCGGCGCGAATATTTTCTAAGTCCCCGGTCGTGTCGGTCCCGACCGCTCGGCGCGAATATTTTCAAAGTCCCCGGTCGTGTCGGTCCCGACCGCTCGGCGCGAACAATTTCCAAGTTCCCGGTCGTGCCGGTCCGTACTTCTCGGTGCGAACATTATATATGTAGAACGTAATATAACCTAACCTAACCCAACCTAACCTCTCGGTGGTATTATTTTACAGAAAGCCGGGCGTGTCTACTCCTACTTCTCGGTGCGAATATTATGTATATAACATAATATAACCTAACCTAATGCAACCTGGTCGCTCGGTGCGAATATTTTCTAAATTCCCAGTCGTGTCGGTTCCGACCGCTCGGCGCGAATATTTTCTAAGTCCCCGGTCGTGTCGGTCCCGACCGCTCGGCGCGAATACTTTCAAAGTCCCCGGTCGTGTCGGTCCCGACCGCTCGGCGCGAACAATTTCCAAGTTCCCGGTCGTGCCGGTCCGTACTTCTCGGTGCGAACATTATATATGTAGAACGTAATATAACCTAACCTAACCCAACCTAACCTCTCGGTGGTATTATTTTACAGAAAGCCGGGCGTGTCTACTCCTACTTCTCGGTGCGAATATTATGTATATAACATAATATAACCTAACCTAATGCAACCTGGTCGCTCGGTGCGAATATTTTCTAAATTCCCAGTCGTGTCGGTTCCGACCGCTCGGCGCGAACAATTTCCAAGTTCCCGGTCGTGCCGGTCCGTACTTCTCGGTGCGAACATTATATATGTAGAACGTAATATAACCTAACCTAACCCAACCTAACCTCTCGGTGGTATTATTTTACAGAAAGCCGGGCGTGTCTACTCCTACTTCTCGGTGCGAATATTATGTATATAACATAATATAACCTAACCTAATGCAACCTGGTCGCTCGGTGCGAATATTTTCTAAATTCCCAGTCGTGTCGGTTCCGACCGCTCGGCGCGAATATTTTCTAAGTCCCCGGTCGTGTCGGTCCCGACCGCTCGGCGCGAATATTTTCAAAGTCCCCGGTCGTGTCGGTCCCGACCGCTCGGCGCGAACAATTTCCAAGTTCCCGGTCGTGCCGGTCCGTACTTCTCGGTGCGAACATTATATATGTAGAACGTAATATAACCTAACATAACCCAACCTAACCTCTCGGTGGTATTATTTTACAGAAAGCCGGGCGTGTCTACTCCTACTTCTCGGTGCGAATATTATGTATATAACATAATATAACCTAACCTAATGCAACCTGGTCGCTCGGTGCGAATATTTTCTAAATTCCCAGTCGTGTCGGTTCCGACCGCTCGGCGCGAACAATTTCCAAGTTCCCGGTCGTGCCGGTCCGTACTTCTCGGTGCGAACATTATATATGTAGAACGTAATATAACCTAACCTAACCCAACCTAACCTCTCGGTGGTATTATTTTACAGAAAGCCGGGCGTGTCTACTCCTACTTCTCGGTGCGAATATTATGTATATAACATAATATAACCTAACATAATGCAACCTGGTCGCTCGGTGCGAATATTTTCTAAATTCCCAGTCGTGTCGGTTCCGACCGCTCGGCGCGAACAATTTCCAAGTTCCCGGTCGTGCCGGTCCGTACTTCTCGGTGCGAACATTATATATGTAGAACGTAATATAACCTAACCTAACCCAACCTAACCTCTCGGTGGTATTATTTTACAGAAAGCCGGGCGTGTCTACTCCTACTTCTCGGTGCGAATATTATGTATATAACATAATATAACCTAACCTAATGCAACCTGGTCGCTCGGTGCGAATATTTTCTAAATTCCCAGTCGTGTCGGTTCCGACCGCTCGGCGCGAACAATTTCCAAGTTCCCGGTCGTGCCGGTCCGTACTTCTCGGTGCGAACATTATATATGTAGAACGTAATATAACCTAACCTAACCCAACCTAACCTCTCGGTGGTATTATTTTACAGAAAGCCGGGCGTGTCTACTCCTACTTCTCGGTGCGAATATTATGTATATAACATAATATAACCTAACCTAATGCAACCTGGTCGCTCGGTGCGAATATTTTCTAAATTCCCAGTCGTGTCGGTTCCGACCGCTCGGCGCGAATATTTTCTAAGTCCCCGGTCGTGTCGGTCCCGACCGCTCGGCGCGAATATTTTCAAAGTCCCCGGTCGTGTCGGTCCCGACCGCTCGGCGCGAACAATTTCCAAGTTCCCGGTCGTGCCGGTCCGTACTTCTCGGTGCGAACATTATATATGTAGAACGTAATATAACCTAACCTAACCCAACCTAACCTCTCGGTGGTATTATTTTACAGAAAGCCGGGCGTGTCTACTCCTACTTCTCGGTGCGAATATTATGTATATAACATAATATAACCTAACCTAATGCAACCTGGTCGCTCGGTGCGAATATTTTCTAAATTCCCAGTCGTGTCGGTTCCGACCGCTCGGCGCGAACAATTTCCAAGTTCCCGGTCGTGCCGGTCCGTACTTCTCGGTGCGAACATTATATATGTAGAACGTAATATAACCTAACCTAACCCAACCTAACCTCTCGGTGGTATTATTTTACAGAAAGCCGGGCGTGTCTACTCCTACTTCTCGGTGCGAATATTATGTATATAACATAATATAACCTAACCTAATGCAACCTGGTCGCTCGGTGCGAATATTTTCTAAATTCCCAGTCGTGTCGGTTCCGACCGCTCGGCGCGAATATTTTCTAAGTCCCCGGTCGTGTCGGTCCCGACCGCTCGGCGCGAATATTTTCAAAGTCCCCGGTCGTGTCGGTCCCGACCGCTCGGCGCGAACAATTTCCAAGTTCCCGGTCGTGCCGGTCCGTACTTCTCGGTGCGAACATTATATATGTAGAACGTAATATAACCTAACCTAACCCAACCTAACCTCTCGGTGGTATTATTTTACAGAAAGCCGGGCGTGTCTACTCCTACTTCTCGGTGCGAATATTATGTATATAACATAATATAACCTAACCTAATGCAACCTGGTCGCTCGGTGCGAATATTTTCTAAATTCCCAGTCGTGTCGGTTCCGACCGCTCGGCGCGAATATTTTCTAAGTCCCCGGTCGTGTCGGTCCCGACCGCTCGGCGCGAATACTTTCAAAGTCCCCGGTCGTGTCGGTCCCGACCGCTCGGCGCGAACAATTTCCAAGTTCCCGGTCGTGCCGGTCCGTACTTCTCGGTGCGAACATTATATATGTAGAACGTAATATAACCTAACCTAACCCAACCTAACCTCTCGGTGGTATTATTTTACAGAAAGCCGGGCGTGTCTACTCCTACTTCTCGGTGCGAATATTATGTATATAACATAATATAACCTAACCTAATGCAACCTGGTCGCTCGGTGCGAATATTTTCTAAATTCCCAGTCGTGTCGGTTCCGACCGCTCGGCGCGAACAATTTCCAAGTTCCCGGTCGTGCCGGTCCGTACTTCTCGGTGCGAACATTATATATGTAGAACGTAATATAACCTAACCTAACCCAACCTAACCTCTCGGTGGTATTATTTTACAGAAAGCCGGGCGTGTCTACTCCTACTTCTCGGTGCGAATATTATGTATATAACATAATATAACCTAACCTAATGCAACCTGGTCGCTCGGTGCGAATATTTTCTAAATTCCCAGTCGTGTCGGTTCCGACCGCTCGGCGCGAATATTTTCTAAGTCCCCGGTCGTGTCGGTCCCGACCGCTCGGCGCGAATATTTTCAAAGTCCCCGGTCGTGTCGGTCCCGACCGCTCGGCGCGAACAATTTCCAAGTTCCCGGTCGTGCCGGTCCGTACTTCTCGGTGCGAACATTATATATGTAGAACGTAATATAACCTAACCTAACCCAACCTAACCTCTCGGTGGTATTATTTTACAGAAAGCCGGGCGTGTCTACTCCTACTTCTCGGTGCGAATATTATGTATATAACATAATATAACCTAACCTAATGCAACCTGGTCGCTCGGTGCGAATATTTTCTAAATTCCCAGTCGTGTCGGTTCCGACCGCTCGGCGCGAATATTTTCTAAGTCCCCGGTCGTGTCGGTCCCGACCGCTCGGCGCGAATACTTTCAAAGTCCCCGGTCGTGTCGGTCCCGACCGCTCGGCGCGAACAATTTCCAAGTTCCCGGTCGTGCCGGTCCGTACTTCTCGGTGCGAACATTATATATGTAGAACGTAATATAACCTAACCTAACCCAACCTAACCTCTCGGTGGTATTATTTTACAGAAAGCCGGGCGTGTCTACTCCTACTTCTCGGTGCGAATATTATGTATATAACATAATATAACCTAACCTAATGCAACCTGGTCGCTCGGTGCGAATATTTTCTAAATTCCCAGTCGTGTCGGTTCCGACCGCTCGGCGCGAACAATTTCCAAGTTCCCGGTCGTGCCGGTCCGTACTTCTCGGTGCGAACATTATATATGTAGAACGTAATATAACCTAACCTAACCCAACCTAACCTCTCGGTGGTATTATTTTACAGAAAGCCGGGCGTGTCTACTCCTACTTCTCGGTGCGAATATTATGTATATAACATAATATAACCTAACCTAATGCAACCTGGTCGCTCGGTGCGAATATTTTCTAAATTCCCAGTCGTGTCGGTTCCGACCGCTCGGCGCGAATATTTTCTAAGTCCCCGGTCGTGTCGGTCCCGACCGCTCGGCGCGAATATTTTCAAAGTCCCCGGTCGTGTCGGTCCCGACCGCTCGGCGCGAATACTTTCAAAGTCCCCGGTCGTGTCGGTCCCGACCGCTCGGCGCGAACAATTTCCAAGTTCCCGGTCGTGCCGGTCCGTACTTCTCGGTGCGAACATTATATATGTAGAACGTAATATAACCTAACCTAACCCAACCTAACCTCTCGGTGGTATTATTTTACAGAAAGCCGGGCGTGTCTACTCCTACTTCTCGGTGCGAATATTATGTATATAACATAATATAACCTAACCTAATGCAACCTGGTCGCTCGGTGCGAATATTTTCTAAATTCCCAGTCGTGTCGGTTCCGACCGCTCGGCGCGAACAATTTCCAAGTTCCCGGTCGTGCCGGTCCGTACTTCTCGGTGCGAACATTATATATGTAGAACGTAATATAACCTAACCTAACCCAACCTAACCTCTCGGTGGTATTATTTTACAGAAAGCCGGGCGTGTCTACTCCTACTTCTCGGTGCGAATATTATGTATATAACATAATATAACCTAACCTAATGCAACCTGGTCGCTCGGTGCGAATATTTTCTAAATTCCCAGTCGTGTCGGTTCCGACCGCTCGGCGCGAATATTTTCTAAGTCCCCGGTCGTGTCGGTCCCGACCGCTCGGCGCGAATATTTTCAAAGTCCCCGGTCGTGTCGGTCCCGACCGCTCGGCGCGAACAATTTCCAAGTTCCCGGTCGTGCCGGTCCGTACTTCTCGGTGCGAACATTATATATGTAGAACGTAATATAACCTAACCTAACCCAACCTAACCTCTCGGTGGTATTATTTTACAGAAAGCCGGGCGTGTCTACTCCTACTTCTCGGTGCGAATATTATGTATATAACATAATATAACCTAACCTAATGCAACCTGGTCGCTCGGTGCGAATATTTTCTAAATTCCCAGTCGTGTCGGTTCCGACCGCTCGGCGCGAATATTTTCTAAGTCCCCGGTCGTGTCGGTCCCGACCTCACAGCGGGAATATTTTCAAAGTCCCCGGTCGTGTCGGTCCCGACCGCTCGGCGCGAACAATTTCCAAGTTCCCGGTCGTGCCGGTCCGTACTTCTCGGTGCGAACATTATATATGTAGAACGTAATATAACCTAACCTAACCCAACCTAACCTCTCGGTGGTATTATTTTACAGAAAGCCGGGCGTGTCTACTCCTACTTCTCGGTGCGAATATTATGTATATAACATAATATAACCTAACCTAATGCAACCTGGTCGCTCGGTGCGAATATTTTCTAAATTCCCAGTCGTGTCGGTTCCGACCGCTCGGCGCGAATATTTTCTAAGTCCCCGGTCGTGTCGGTCCCGACCGCTCGGCGCGAATATTTTCAAAGTCCCCGGTCGTGTCGGTCCCGACCGCTCGGCGCGAACAATTTCCAAGTTCCCGGTCGTGCCGGTCCGTACTTCTCGGTGCGAACATTATATATGTAGAACGTAATATAACCTAACCTAACCCAACCTAACCTCTCGGTGGTATTATTTTACAGAAAGCCGGGCGTGTCTACTCCTACTTCTCGGTGCGAATATTATGTATATAACATAATATAACCTAACCTAATGCAACCTGGTCGCTCGGTGCGAATATTTTCTAAATTCCCAGTCGTGTCGGTTCCGACCGCTCGGCGCGAATATTTTCTAAGTCCCCGGTCGTGTCGGTCCCGACCGCTCGGCGCGAATACTTTCAAAGTCCCCGGTCGTGTCGGTCCCGACCGCTCGGCGCGAACAATTTCCAAGTTCCCGGTCGTGCCGGTCCGTACTTCTCGGTGCGAACATTATATATGTAGAACGTAATATAACCTAACCTAACCCAACCTAACCTCTCGGTGGTATTATTTTACAGAAAGCCGGGCGTGTCTACTCCTACTTCTCGGTGCGAATATTATGTATATAACATAATATAACCTAACCTAATGCAACCTGGTCGCTCGGTGCGAATATTTTCTAAATTCCCAGTCGTGTCGGTTCCGACCGCTCGGCGCGAACAATTTCCAAGTTCCCGGTCGTGCCGGTCCGTACTTCTCGGTGCGAACATTATATATGTAGAACGTAATATAACCTAACCTAACCCAACCTAACCTCTCGGTGGTATTATTTTACAGAAAGCCGGGCGTGTCTACTCCTACTTCTCGGTGCGAATATTATGTATATAACATAATATAACCTAACCTAATGCAACCTGGTCGCTCGGTGCGAATATTTTCTAAATTCCCAGTCGTGTCGGTTCCGACCGCTCGGCGCGAATATTTTCTAAGTCCCCGGTCGTGTCGGTCCCGACCTCACAGCGGGAATATTTTCAAAGTCCCCGGTCGTGTCGGTCCCGACCGCTCGGCGCGAACAATTTCCAAGTTCCCGGTCGTGCCGGTCCGTACTTCTCGGTGCGAACATTATATATGTAGAACGTAATATAACCTAACCTAACCCAACCTAACCTCTCGGTGGTATTATTTTACAGAAAGCCGGGCGTGTCTACTCCTACTTCTCGGTGCGAATATTATGTATATAACATAATATAACCTAACCTAATGCAACCTGGTCGCTCGGTGCGAATATTTTCTAAATTCCCAGTCGTGTCGGTTCCGACCGCTCGGCGCGAATATTTTCTAAGTCCCCGGTCGTGTCGGTCCCGACCGCTCGGCGCGAATATTTTCAAAGTCCCCGGTCGTGTCGGTCCCGACCGCTCGGCGCGAACAATTTCCAAGTTCCCGGTCGTGCCGGTCCGTACTTCTCGGTGCGAACATTATATATGTAGAACGTAATATAACCTAACCTAACCCAACCTAACCTCTCGGTGGTATTATTTTACAGAAAGCCGGGCGTGTCTACTCCTACTTCTCGGTGCGAATATTATGCATATAACATAATATAACCTAACCTAATGCAACCTGGTCGCTCGGTGCGAATATTTTCTAAATTCCCAGTCGTGTCGGTTCCGACCGCTCGGCGCGAATATTTTCTAAGTCCCCGGTCGTGTCGGTCCCGACCGCTCGGCGCGAATACTTTCAAAGTCCCCGGTCGTGTCGGTCCCGACCGCTCGGCGCGAACAATTTCCAAGTTCCCGGTCGTGCCGGTCCGTACTTCTCGGTGCGAACATTATATATGTAGAACGTAATATAACCTAACCTAACCCAACCTAACCTCTCGGTGGTATTATTTTACAGAAAGCCGGGCGTGTCTACTCCTACTTCTCGGTGCGAATATTATGTATATAACATAATATAACCTAACCTAATGCAACCTGGTCGCTCGGTGCGAATATTTTCTACATTCCCAGTCGTGTCGGTTCCGACCGCTCGGCGCGAACAATTTCCAAGTTCCCGGTCGTGCCGGTCCGTACTTCTCGGTGCGAACATTATATATGTAGAACGTAATATAACCTAACCTAACCCAACCTTACCTCTCGGTGGTATTATTTTACAGAAAGCCGGGCGTGTCTACTCCTACTTCTCGGTGCGAATATTATGTATATAACATAATATAACCTAACCTAATGCAACCTGGTCGCTCGGTGCGAATATTTTCTAAATTCCCAGTCGTGTCGGTTCCGACCGCTCGGCGCGAATATTTTCTAAGTCCCCGGTCGTGTCGGTCCCGACCGCTCGGCGCGAATATTTTCAAAGTCCCCGGTCGTGTCGGTCCCGACCGCTCGGCGCGAATACTTTCAAAGTCCCCGGTCGTGTCGGTCCCGACCGCTCGGCGCGAACAATTTCCAAGTTCCCGGTCGTGCCGGTCCGTACTTCTCGGTGCGAACATTATATATGTAGAACGTAATATAACCTAACCTAACCCAACCTAACCTCTCGGTGGTATTATTTTACAGAAAGCCGGGCGTGTCTACTCCTACTTCTCGGTGCGAATATTATGTATATAACATAATATAACCTAACCTAATGCAACCTGGTCGCTCGGTGCGAATATTTTCTAAATTCCCAGTCGTGTCGGTTCCGACCGCTCGGCGCGAACAATTTCCAAGTTCCCGGTCGTGCCGGTCCGTACTTCTCGGTGCGAACATTATATATGTAGAACGTAATATAACCTAACCTAACCCAACCTAACCTCTCGGTGGTATTATTTTACAGAAAGCCGGGCGTGTCTACTCCTACTTCTCGGTGCGAATATTATGTATATAACATAATATAACCTAACCTAATGCAACCTGGTCGCTCGGTGCGAATATTTTCTAAATTCCCAGTCGTGTCGGTTCCGACCGCTCGGCGCGAATATTTTCTAAGTCCCCGGTCGTGTCGGTCCCGACCGCTCGGCGCGAATATTTTCAAAGTCCCCGGTCGTGTCGGTCCCGACCGCTCGGCGCGAACAATTTCCAAGTTCCCGGTCGTGCCGGTCCGTACTTCTCGGTGCGAACATTATATATGTAGAACGTAATATAACCTAACCTAACCCAACCTAACCTCTCGGTGGTATTATTTTACAGAAAGCCGGGCGTGTCTACTCCTACTTCTCGGTGCGAATATTATGTATATAACATAATATAACCTAACCTAATGCAACCTGGTCGCTCGGTGCGAATATTTTCTAAATTCCCAGTCGTGTCGGTTCCGACCGCTCGGCGCGAATATTTTCTAAGTCCCCGGTCGTGTCGGTCCCGACCGCTCGGCGCGAATATTTTCAAAGTCCCCGGTCGTGTCGGTCCCGACCGCTCGGCGCGAACAATTTCCAAGTTCCCGGTCGTGCCGGTCCGTACTTCTCGGTGCGAACATTATATATGTAGAACGTAATATAACCTAACCTAACCCAACCTAACCTCTCGGTGGTATTATTTTACAGAAAGCCGGGCGTGTCTACTCCTACTTCTCGGTGCGAATATTATGTATATAACATAATATAACCTAACCTAATGCAACCTGGTCGCTCGGTGCGAATATTTTCTAAATTCCCAGTCGTGTCGGTTCCGACCGCTCGGCGCGAATATTTTCTAAGTCCCCGGTCGTGTCGGTCCCGACCGCTCGGCGCGAATATTTTCAAAGTCCCCGGTCGTGTCGGTCCCGACCGCTCGGCGCGAACAATTTCCAAGTTCCCGGTCGTGCCGGTCCGTACTTCTCGGTGCGAACATTATATATGTAGAACGTAATATAACCTAACCTAACCCAACCTAACCTCTCGGTGGTATTATTTTACAGAAAGCCGGGCGTGTCTACTCCTACTTCTCGGTGCGAATATTATGTATATAACATAATATAACCTAACCTAATGCAACCTGGTCGCTCGGTGCGAATATTTTCTAAATTCCCAGTCGTGTCGGTTCCGACCGCTCGGCGCGAACAATTTCCAAGTTCCCGGTCGTGCCGGTCCGTACTTCTCGGTGCGAACATTATATATGTAGAACGTAATATAACCTAACCTAACCCAACCTAACCTCTCGGTGGTATTATTTTACAGAAAGCCGGGCGTGTCTACTCCTACTTCTCGGTGCGAATATTATGTATATAACATAATATAACCTAACCTAATGCAACCTGGTCGCTCGGTGCGAATATTTTCTAAATTCCCAGTCGTGTCGGTTCCGACCGCTCGGCGCGAATATTTTCTAAGTCCCCGGTCGTGTCGGTCCCGACCTCACAGCGGGAATATTTTCAAAGTCCCCGGTCGTGTCGGTCCCGACCGCTCGGCGCGAACAATTTCCAAGTTCCCGGTCGTGCCGGTCCGTACTTCTCGGTGCGAACATTATATATGTAGAACGTAATATAACCTAACCTAACCCAACCTAACCTCTCGGTGGTATTATTTTACAGAAAGCCGGGCGTGTCTACTCCTACTTCTCGGTGCGAATATTATGTATATAACATAATATAACCTAACCTAATGCAACCTGGTCGCTCGGTGCGAATATTTTCTAAATTCCCAGTCGTGTCGGTTCCGACCGCTCGGCGCGAATATTTTCTAAGTCCCCGGTCGTGTCGGTCCCGACCTCACAGCGGGAATATTTTCAAAGTCCCCGGTCGTGTCGGTCCCGACCGCTCGGCGCGAACAATTTCCAAGTTCCCGGTCGTGCCGGTCCGTACTTCTCGGTGCGAACATTATATATGTAGAACGTAATATAACCTAACCTAACCCAACCTAACCTCTCGGTGGTATTATTTTACAGAAAGCCGGGCGTGTCTACTCCTACTTCTCGGTGCGAATATTATGTATATAACATAATATAACCTAACCTAATGCAACCTGGTCGCTCGGTGCGAATATTTTCTAAATTCCCAGTCGTGTCGGTTCCGACCGCTCGGCGCGAATATTTTCTAAGTCCCCGGTCGTGTCGGTCCCGACCGCTCGGCGCGAATATTTTCAAAGTCCCCGGTCGTGTCGGTCCCGACCGCTCGGCGCGAACAATTTCCAAGTTCCCGGTCGTGCCGGTCCGTACTTCTCGGTGCGAACATTATATATGTAGAACGTAATATAACCTAACCTAACCCAACCTAACCTCTCGGTGGTATTATTTTACAGAAAGCCGGGCGTGTCTACTCCTACTTCTCGGTGCGAATATTATGTATATAACATAATATAACCTAACCTAATGCAACCTGGTCGCTCGGTGCGAATATTTTCTAAATTCCCAGTCGTGTCGGTTCCGACCGCTCGGCGCGAACAATTTCCAAGTTCCCGGTCGTGCCGGTCCGTACTTCTCGGTGCGAACATTATATATGTAGAACGTAATATAACCTAACCTAACCCAACCTAACCTCTCGGTGGTATTATTTTACAGAAAGCCGGGCGTGTCTACTCCTACTTCTCGGTGCGAATATTATGTATATAACATAATATAACCTAACCTAATGCAACCTGGTCGCTCGGTGCGAATATTTTCTAAATTCCCAGTCGTGTCGGTTCCGACCGCTCGGCGCGAATATTTTCTAAGTCCCCGGTCGTGTCGGTCCCGACCGCTCGGCGCGAATATTTTCAAAGTCCCCGGTCGTGTCGGTCCCGACCGCTCGGCGCGAACAATTTCCAAGTTCCCGGTCGTGCCGGTCCGTACTTCTCGGTGCGAACATTATATATGTAGAACGTAATATAACCTAACCTAACCCAACCTAACCTCTCGGTGGTATTATTTTACAGAAAGCCGGGCGTGTCTACTCCTACTTCTCGGTGCGAATATTATGTATATAACATAATATAACCTAACCTAATGCAACCTGGTCGCTCGGTGCGAATATTTTCTAAATTCCCAGTCGTGTCGGTTCCGACCGCTCGGCGCGAATATTTTCTAAGTCCCCGGTCGTGTCGGTCCCGACCTCACAGCGGGAATATTTTCAAAGTCCCCGGTCGTGTCGGTCCCGACCGCTCGGCGCGAACAATTTCCAAGTTCCCGGTCGTGCCGGTCCGTACTTCTCGGTGCGAACATTATATATGTAGAACGTAATATAACTTAACCTAACCCAACCTAACCTCTCGGTGGTATTATTTTACAGAAAGCCGGGCGTGTCTACTCCTACTTCTCGGTGCGAATATTATGTATATAACATAATATAACCTAACCTAATGCAACCTGGTCGCTCGGTGCGAATATTTTCTAAATTCCCAGTCGTGTCGGTTCCGACCGCTCGGCGCGAATATTTTCTAAGTCCCCGGTCGTGTCGGTCCCGACCGCTCGGCGCGAATATTTTCAAAGTCCCCGGTCGTGTCGGTCCCGACCGCTCGGCGCGAACAATTTCCAAGTTCCCGGTCGTGCCGGTCCGTACTTCTCGGTGCGAACATTATATATGTAGAACGTAATATAACCTAACCTAACCCAACCTAACCTCTCGGTGGTATTATTTTACAGAAAGCCGGGCGTGTCTACTCCTACTTCTCGGTGCGAATATTATGTATATAACATAATATAACCTAACCTAATGCAACCTGGTCGCTCGGTGCGAATATTTTCTAAATTCCCAGTCGTGTCGGTTCCGACCGCTCGGCGCGAATATTTTCTAAGTCCCCGGTCGTGTCGGTCCCGACCGCTCGGCGCGAATACTTTCAAAGTCCCCGGTCGTGTCGGTCCCGACCGCTCGGCGCGAACAATTTCCAAGTTCCCGGTCGTGCCGGTCCGTACTTCTCGGTGCGAACATTATATATGTAGAACGTAATATAACCTAACCTAACCCAACCTAACCTCTCGGTGGTATTATTTTACAGAAAGCCGGGCGTGTCTACTCCTACTTCTCGGTGCGAATATTATGTATATAACATAATATAACCTAACCTAATGCAACCTGGTCGCTCGGTGCGAATATTTTCTAAATTCCCAGTCGTGTCGGTTCCGACCGCTCGGCGCGAACAATTTCCAAGTTCCCGGTCGTGCCGGTCCGTACTTCTCGGTGCGAACATTATATATGTAGAACGTAATATAACCTAACCTAACCCAACCTAACCTCTCGGTGGTATTATTTTACAGAAAGCCGGGCGTGTCTACTCCTACTTCTCGGTGCGAATATTATGTATATAACATAATATAACCTAACCTAATGCAACCTGGTCGCTCGGTGCGAATATTTTCTAAATTCCCAGTCGTGTCGGTTCCGACCGCTCGGCGCGAATATTTTCTAAGTCCCCGGTCGTGTCGGTCCCGACCTCACAGCGGGAATATTTTCAAAGTCCCCGGTCGTGTCGGTCCCGACCGCTCGGCGCGAACAATTTCCAAGTTCCCGGTCGTGCCGGTCCGTACTTCTCGGTGCGAACATTATATATGTAGAACGTAATATAACCTAACCTAACCCAACCTAACCTCTCGGTGGTATTATTTTACAGAAAGCCGGGCGTGTCTACTCCTACTTCTCGGTGCGAATATTATGTATATAACATAATATAACCTAACCTAATGCAACCTGGTCGCTCGGTGCGAATATTTTCTAAATTCCCAGTCGTGTCGGTTCCGACCGCTCGGCGCGAATATTTTCTAAGTCCCCGGTCGTGTCGGTCCCGACCGCTCGGCGCGAATATTTTCAAAGTCCCCGGTCGTGTCGGTCCCGACCGCTCGGCGCGAACAATTTCCAAGTTCCCGGTCGTGCCGGTCCGTACTTCTCGGTGCGAACATTATATATGTAGAACGTAATATAACCTAACCTAACCCAACCTAACCTCTCGGTGGTATTATTTTACAGAAAGCCGGGCGTGTCTACTCCTACTTCTCGGTGCGAATATTATGCATATAACATAATATAACCTAACCTAATGCAACCTGGTCGCTCGGTGCGAATATTTTCTAAATTCCCAGTCGTGTCGGTTCCGACCGCTCGGCGCGAATATTTTCTAAGTCCCCGGTCGTGTCGGTCCCGACCGCTCGGCGCGAATACTTTCAAAGTCCCCGGTCGTGTCGGTCCCGACCGCTCGGCGCGAACAATTTCCAAGTTCCCGGTCGTGCCGGTCCGTACTTCTCGGTGCGAACATTATATATGTAGAACGTAATATAACCTAACCTAACCCAACCTAACCTCTCGGTGGTATTATTTTACAGAAAGCCGGGCGTGTCTACTCCTACTTCTCGGTGCGAATATTATGTATATAACATAATATAACCTAACCTAATGCAACCTGGTCGCTCGGTGCGAATATTTTCTACATTCCCAGTCGTGTCGGTTCCGACCGCTCGGCGCGAACAATTTCCAAGTTCCCGGTCGTGCCGGTCCGTACTTCTCGGTGCGAACATTATATATGTAGAACGTAATATAACCTAACCTAACCCAACCTTACCTCTCGGTGGTATTATTTTACAGAAAGCCGGGCGTGTCTACTCCTACTTCTCGGTGCGAATATTATGTATATAACATAATATAACCTAACCTAATGCAACCTGGTCGCTCGGTGCGAATATTTTCTAAATTCCCAGTCGTGTCGGTTCCGACCGCTCGGCGCGAATATTTTCTAAGTCCCCGGTCGTGTCGGTCCCGACCGCTCGGCGCGAATATTTTCAAAGTCCCCGGTCGTGTCGGTCCCGACCGCTCGGCGCGAATACTTTCAAAGTCCCCGGTCGTGTCGGTCCCGACCGCTCGGCGCGAACAATTTCCAAGTTCCCGGTCGTGCCGGTCCGTACTTCTCGGTGCGAACATTATATATGTAGAACGTAATATAACCTAACCTAACCCAACCTAACCTCTCGGTGGTATTATTTTACAGAAAGCCGGGCGTGTCTACTCCTACTTCTCGGTGCGAATATTATGTATATAACATAATATAACCTAACCTAATGCAACCTGGTCGCTCGGTGCGAATATTTTCTAAATTCCCAGTCGTGTCGGTTCCGACCGCTCGGCGCGAACAATTTCCAAGTTCCCGGTCGTGCCGGTCCGTACTTCTCGGTGCGAACATTATATATGTAGAACGTAATATAACCTAACCTAACCCAACCTAACCTCTCGGTGGTATTATTTTACAGAAAGCCGGGCGTGTCTACTCCTACTTCTCGGTGCGAATATTATGTATATAACATAATATAACCTAACCTAATGCAACCTGGTCGCTCGGTGCGAATATTTTCTAAATTCCCAGTCGTGTCGGTTCCGACCGCTCGGCGCGAATATTTTCTAAGTCCCCGGTCGTGTCGGTCCCGACCGCTCGGCGCGAATATTTTCAAAGTCCCCGGTCGTGTCGGTCCCGACCGCTCGGCGCGAACAATTTCCAAGTTCCCGGTCGTGCCGGTCCGTACTTCTCGGTGCGAACATTATATATGTAGAACGTAATATAACCTAACCTAACCCAACCTAACCTCTCGGTGGTATTATTTTACAGAAAGCCGGGCGTGTCTACTCCTACTTCTCGGTGCGAATATTATGTATATAACATAATATAACCTAACCTAATGCAACCTGGTCGCTCGGTGCGAATATTTTCTAAATTCCCAGTCGTGTCGGTTCCGACCGCTCGGCGCGAATATTTTCTAAGTCCCCGGTCGTGTCGGTCCCGACCGCTCGGCGCGAATATTTTCAAAGTCCCCGGTCGTGTCGGTCCCGACCGCTCGGCGCGAACAATTTCCAAGTTCCCGGTCGTGCCGGTCCGTACTTCTCGGTGCGAACATTATATATGTAGAACGTAATATAACCTAACCTAACCCAACCTAACCTCTCGGTGGTATTATTTTACAGAAAGCCGGGCGTGTCTACTCCTACTTCTCGGTGCGAATATTATGTATATAACATAATATAACCTAACCTAATGCAACCTGGTCGCTCGGTGCGAATATTTTCTAAATTCCCAGTCGTGTCGGTTCCGACCGCTCGGCGCGAATATTTTCTAAGTCCCCGGTCGTGTCGGTCCCGACCGCTCGGCGCGAATATTTTCAAAGTCCCCGGTCGTGTCGGTCCCGACCGCTCGGCGCGAACAATTTCCAAGTTCCCGGTCGTGCCGGTCCGTACTTCTCGGTGCGAACATTATATATGTAGAACGTAATATAACCTAACCTAACCCAACCTAACCTCTCGGTGGTATTATTTTACAGAAAGCCGGGCGTGTCTACTCCTACTTCTCGGTGCGAATATTATGTATATAACATAATATAACCTAACCTAATGCAACCTGGTCGCTCGGTGCGAATATTTTCTAAATTCCCAGTCGTGTCGGTTCCGACCGCTCGGCGCGAACAATTTCCAAGTTCCCGGTCGTGCCGGTCCGTACTTCTCGGTGCGAACATTATATATGTAGAACGTAATATAACCTAACCTAACCCAACCTAACCTCTCGGTGGTATTATTTTACAGAAAGCCGGGCGTGTCTACTCCTACTTCTCGGTGCGAATATTATGTATATAACATAATATAACCTAACCTAATGCAACCTGGTCGCTCGGTGCGAATATTTTCTAAATTCCCAGTCGTGTCGGTTCCGACCGCTCGGCGCGAATATTTTCTAAGTCCCCGGTCGTGTCGGTCCCGACCTCACAGCGGGAATATTTTCAAAGTCCCCGGTCGTGTCGGTCCCGACCGCTCGGCGCGAACAATTTCCAAGTTCCCGGTCGTGCCGGTCCGTACTTCTCGGTGCGAACATTATATATGTAGAACGTAATATAACCTAACCTAACCCAACCTAACCTCTCGGTGGTATTATTTTACAGAAAGCCGGGCGTGTCTACTCCTACTTCTCGGTGCGAATATTATGTATATAACATAATATAACCTAACCTAATGCAACCTGGTCGCTCGGTGCGAATATTTTCTAAATTCCCAGTCGTGTCGGTTCCGACCGCTCGGCGCGAATATTTTCTAAGTCCCCGGTCGTGTCGGTCCCGACCGCTCGGCGCGAATATTTTCAAAGTCCCCGGTCGTGTCGGTCCCGACCGCTCGGCGCGAACAATTTCCAAGTTCCCGGTCGTGCCGGTCCGTACTTCTCGGTGCGAACATTATATATGTAGAACGTAATATAACCTAACCTAACCCAACCTAACCTCTCGGTGGTATTATTTTACAGAAAGCCGGGCGTGTCTACTCCTACTTCTCGGAGCGAATATTATGTATATAACATAATATAACCTAACCTAATGCAACCTGGTCGCTCGGCGCGAATATTTTCTAAGTCCCCGGTCGTGTCGGTCCCGACCGCTCGGCGCGAATATTTTCAAAGTCCCCGGTCGTGTCGGTCCCGACCGCTCGGCGCGAATACTTTCAAAGTCCCCGGTCGTGTCGGTCCCGACCGCTCGGCGCGAACAATTTCCAAGTTCCCGGTCGTGCCGGTCCGTACTTCTCGGTGCGAACATTATATATGTAGAACGTAATATAACCTAACCTAACCCAACCTAACCTCTCGGTGGTATTATTTTACAGAAAGCCGGGCGTGTCTACTCCTACTTCTCGGTGCGAATATTATGTATATAACATAATATAACCTAACCTAATGCAACCTGGTCGCTCGGTGCGAATATTTTCTAAATTCCCAGTCGTGTCGGTTCCGACCGCTCGGCGCGAACAATTTCCAAGTTCCCGGTCGTGCCGGTCCGTACTTCTCGGTGCGAACATTGTATATGTAGAACGTAATATAACCTAACCTAACCCAACCTAACCTCTCGGTGGTATTATTTTACAGAAAGCCGGGCGTGTCTACTCCTACTTCTCGGTGCGAATATTATGTATATAACATAATATAACCTAACCTAATGCAACCTGGTCGCTCGGTGCGAATATTTTCTAAATTCCCAGTCGTGTCGGTTCCGACCGCTCGGCGCGAATATTTTCTAAGTCCCCGGTCGTGTCGGTCCCGACCGCTCGGCGCGAATATTTTCAAAGTCCCCGGTCGTGTCGGTCCCGACCGCTCGGCGCGAACAATTTCCAAGTTCCCGGTCGTGCCGGTCCGTACTTCTCGGTGCGAACATTATATATGTAGAACGTAATATAACCTAACCTAACCCAACCTAACCTCTCGGTGGTATTATTTTACAGAAAGCCGGGCGTGTCTACTCCTACTTCTCGGTGCGAATATTATGTATATAACATAATATAACCTAACCTAATGCAACCTGGTCGCTCGGCGCGAATATTTTCTAAGTCCCCGGTCGTGTCGGTCCCGACCGCTCGGCGCGAATATTTTCAAAGTCCCCGGTCGTGTCGGTCCCGACCGCTCGGCGCGAATACTTTCAAAGTCCCCGGTCGTGTCGGTCCCGACCGCTCGGCGCGAACAATTTCCAAGTTCCCGGTCGTGCCGGTCCGTACTTCTCGGTGCGAACATTATATATGTAGAACGTAATATAACCTAACCTAACCCAACCTAACCTCTCGGTGGTATTATTTTACAGAAAGCCGGGCGTGTCTACTCCTACTTCTCGGTGCGAATATTATGTATATAACATAATATAACCTAACCTAATGCAACCTGGTCGCTCGGTGCGAATATTTTCTAAATTCCCAGTCGTGTCGGTTCCGACCGCTCGGCGCGAATATTTTCTAAGTCCCCGGTCGTGTCGGTCCCGACCGCTCGGCGCGAATATTTTCAAAGTCCCCGGTCGTGTCGGTCCCGACCGCTCGGCGCGAATACTTTCAAAGTCCCCGGTCGTGTCGGTCCCGACCGCTCGGCGCGAACAATTTCCAAGTTCCCGGTCGTGCCGGTCCGTACTTCTCGGTGCGAACATTATATATGTAGAACGTAATATAACCTAACCTAACCCAACCTAACCTCTCGGTGGTATTATTTTACAGAAAGCCGGGCGTGTCTACTCCTACTTCTCGGTGCGAATATTATGTATATAACATAATATAACCTAACCTAATGCAACCTGGTCGCTCGGTGCGAATATTTTCTAAATTCCCAGTCGTGTCGGTTCCGACCGCTCGGCGCGAACAATTTCCAAGTTCCCGGTCGTGCCGGTCCGTACTTCTCGGTGCGAACATTATATATGTAGAACGTAATATAACCTAACCTAACCCAACCTAACCTCTCGGTGGTATTATTTTACAGAAAGCCGGGCGTGTCTACTCCTACTTCTCGGTGCGAATATTATGTATATAACATAATATAACCTAACCTAATGCAACCTGGTCGCTCGGTGCGAATATTTTCTAAATTCCCAGTCGTGTCGGTTCCGACCGCTCGGCGCGAACAATTTCCAAGTTCCCGGTCGTGCCGGTCCGTACTTCTCGGTGCGAACATTATATATGTAGAACGTAATATAACCTAACCTAACCCAACCTAACCTCTCGGTGGTATTATTTTACAGAAAGCCGGGCGTGTCTACTCCTACTTCTCGGTGCGAATATTATGTATATAACATAATATAACCTAACCTAATGCAACCTGGTCGCTCGGTGCGAATATTTTCTAAATTCCCAGTCGTGTCGGTTCCGACCGCTCGGCGCGAATATTTTCTAAGTCCCCGGTCGTGTCGGTCCCGACCGCTCGGCGCGAATATTTTCAAAGTCCCCGGTCGTGTCGGTCCCGACCGCTCGGCGCGAACAATTTCCAAGTTCCCGGTCGTGCCGGTCCGTACTTCTCGGTGCGAACATTATATATGTAGAACGTAATATAACCTAACCTAACCCAACCTAACCTCTCGGTGGTATTATTTTACAGAAAGCCGGGCGTGTCTACTCCTACTTCTCGGTGCGAATATTATGTATATAACATAATATAACCTAACCTAATGCAACCTGGTCGCTCGGTGCGAATATTTTCTAAATTCCCAGTCGTGTCGGTTCCGACCGCTCGGCGCGAATATTTTCTAAGTCCCCGGTCGTGTCGGTCCCGACCGCTCGGCGCGAATACTTTCAAAGTCCCCGGTCGTGTCGGTCCCGACCGCTCGGCGCGAACAATTTCCAAGTTCCCGGTCGTGCCGGTCCGTACTTCTCGGTGCGAACATTATATATGTAGAACGTAATATAACCTAACCTAACCCAACCTAACCTCTCGGTGGTATTATTTTACAGAAAGCCGGGCGTGTCTACTCCTACTTCTCGGTGCGAATATTATGTATATAACATAATATAACCTAACCTAATGCAACCTGGTCGCTCGGTGCGAATATTTTCTAAATTCCCAGTCGTGTCGGTTCCGACCGCTCGGCGCGAACAATTTCCAAGTTCCCGGTCGTGCCGGTCCGTACTTCTCGGTGCGAACATTATATATGTAGAACGTAATATAACCTAACCTAACCCAACCTAACCTCTCGGTGGTATTATTTTACAGAAAGCCGGGCGTGTCTACTCCTACTTCTCGGTGCGAATATTATGTATATAACATAATATAACCTAACCTAATGCAACCTGGTCGCTCGGTGCGAATATTTTCTAAATTCCCAGTCGTGTCGGTTCCGACCGCTCGGCGCGAATATTTTCTAAGTCCCCGGTCGTGTCGGTCCCGACCGCTCGGCGCGAATATTTTCAAAGTCCCCGGTCGTGTCGGTCCCGACCGCTCGGCGCGAATACTTTCAAAGTCCCCGGTCGTGTCGGTCCCGACCGCTCGGCGCGAACAATTTCCAAGTTCCCGGTCGTGCCGGTCCGTACTTCTCGGTGCGAACATTATATATGTAGAACGTAATATAACCTAACCTAACCCAACCTAACCTCTCGGTGGTATTATTTTACAGAAAGCCGGGCGTGTCTACTCCTACTTCTCGGTGCGAATATTATGTATATAACATAATATAACCTAACCTAATGCAACCTGGTCGCTCGGTGCGAATATTTTCTAAATTCCCAGTCGTGTCGGTTCCGACCGCTCGGCGCGAACAATTTCCAAGTTCCCGGTCGTGCCGGTCCGTACTTCTCGGTGCGAACATTATATATGTAGAACGTAATATAACCTAACCTAACCCAACCTAACCTCTCGGTGGTATTATTTTACAGAAAGCCGGGCGTGTCTACTCCTACTTCTCGGTGCGAATATTATGTATATAACATAATATAACCTAACCTAATGCAACCTGGTCGCTCGGTGCGAATATTTTCTAAATTCCCAGTCGTGTCGGTTCCGACCGCTCGGCGCGAATATTTTCTAAGTCCCCGGTCGTGTCGGTCCCGACCGCTCGGCGCGAATATTTTCAAAGTCCCCGGTCGTGTCGGTCCCGACCGCTCGGCGCGAACAATTTCCAAGTTCCCGGTCGTGCCGGTCCGTACTTCTCGGTGCGAACATTATATATGTAGAACGTAATATAACCTAACCTAACCCAACCTAACCTCTCGGTGGTATTATTTTACAGAAAGCCGGGCGTGTCTACTCCTACTTCTCGGTGCGAATATTATGTATATAACATAATATAACCTAACCTAATGCAACCTGGTCGCTCGGTGCGAATATTTTCTAAATTCCCAGTCGTGTCGGTTCCGACCGCTCGGCGCGAATATTTTCTAAGTCCCCGGTCGTGTCGGTCCCGACCTCACAGCGGGAATATTTTCAAAGTCCCCGGTCGTGTCGGTCCCGACCGCTCGGCGCGAACAATTTCCAAGTTCCCGGTCGTGCCGGTCCGTACTTCTCGGTGCGAACATTATATATGTAGAACGTAATATAACCTAACCTAACCCAACCTAACCTCTCGGTGGTATTATTTTACAGAAAGCCGGGCGTGTCTACTCCTACTTCTCGGTGCGAATATTATGTATATAACATAATATAACCTAACCTAATGCAACCTGGTCGCTCGGTGCGAATATTTTCTAAATTCCCAGTCGTGTCGGTTCCGACCGCTCGGCGCGAATATTTTCTAAGTCCCCGGTCGTGTCGGTCCCGACCGCTCGGCGCGAATATTTTCAAAGTCCCCGGTCGTGTCGGTCCCGACCGCTCGGCGCGAACAATTTCCAAGTTCCCGGTCGTGCCGGTCCGTACTTCTCGGTGCGAACATTATATATGTAGAACGTAATATAACCTAACCTAACCCAACCTAACCTCTCGGTGGTATTATTTTACAGAAAGCCGGGCGTGTCTACTCCTACTTCTCGGTGCGAATATTATGTATATAACATAATATAACCTAACCTAATGCAACCTGGTCGCTCGGTGCGAATATTTTCTAAATTCCCAGTCGTGTCGGTTCCGACCGCTCGGCGCGAATATTTTCTAAGTCCCCGGTCGTGTCGGTCCCGACCGCTCGGCGCGAATACTTTCAAAGTCCCCGGTCGTGTCGGTCCCGACCGCTCGGCGCGAACAATTTCCAAGTTCCCGGTCGTGCCGGTCCGTACTTCTCGGTGCGAACATTATATATGTAGAACGTAATATAACCTAACCTAACCCAACCTAACCTCTCGGTGGTATTATTTTACAGAAAGCCGGGCGTGTCTACTCCTACTTCTCGGTGCGAATATTATGTATATAACATAATATAACCTAACCTAATGCAACCTGGTCGCTCGGTGCGAATATTTTCTAAATTCCCAGTCGTGTCGGTTCCGACCGCTCGGCGCGAATATTTTCTAAGTCCCCGGTCGTGTCGGTCCCGACCGCTCGGCGCGAATATTTTCAAAGTCCCCGGTCGTGTCGGTCCCGACCGCTCGGCGCGAACAATTTCCAAGTTCCCGGTCGTGCCGGTCCGTACTTCTCGGTGCGAACATTATATATGTAGAACGTAATATAACCTAACCTAACCCAACCTAACCTCTCGGTGGTATTATTTTACAGAAAGCCGGGCGTGTCTACTCCTACTTCTCGGTGCGAATATTATGTATATAACATAATATAACCTAACCTAATGCAACCTGGTCGCTCGGTGCGAATATTTTCTAAATTCCCAGTCGTGTCGGTTCCGACCGCTCGGCGCGAACAATTTCCAAGTTCCCGGTCGTGCCGGTCCGTACTTCTCGGTGCGAACATTATATATGTAGAACGTAATATAACCTAACCTAACCCAACCTAACCTCTCGGTGGTATTATTTTACAGAAAGCCGGGCGTGTCTACTCCTACTTCTCGGTGCGAATATTATGTATATAACATAATATAACCTAACCTAATGCAACCTGGTCGCTCGGTGCGAATATTTTCTAAATTCCCAGTCGTGTCGGTTCCGACCGCTCGGCGCGAACAATTTCCAAGTTCCCGGTCGTGCCGGTCCGTACTTCTCGGTGCGAACATTATATATGTAGAACGTAATATAACCTAACCTAACCCAACCTAACCTCTCGGTGGTATTATTTTACAGAAAGCCGGGCGTGTCTACTCCTACTTCTCGGTGCGAATATTATGTATATAACATAATATAACCTAACCTAATGCAACCTGGTCGCTCGGTGCGAATATTTTCTAAATTCCCAGTCGTGTCGGTTCCGACCGCTCGGCGCGAATATTTTCTAAGTCCCCGGTCGTGTCGGTCCCGACCTCACAGCGGGAATATTTTCAAAGTCCCCGGTCGTGTCGGTCCCGACCGCTCGGCGCGAACAATTTCCAAGTTCCCGGTCGTGCCGGTCCGTACTTCTCGGTGCGAACATTATATATGTAGAACGTAATATAACCTAACCTAACCCAACCTAACCTCTCGGTGGTATTAATTTACAGAAAGCCGGGCGTGTCTACTCCTACTTCTCGGTGCGAATATTATGTATATAACATAATATAACCTAACCTAATGCAACCTGGTCGCTCGGTGCGAATATTTTCTAAATTCCCAGTCGTGTCGGTTCCGACCGCTCGGCGCGAATATTTTCTAAGTCCCCGGTCGTGTCGGTCCCGACCGCTCGGCGCGAATATTTTCAAAGTCCCCGGTCGTGTCGGTCCCGACCGCTCGGCGCGAACAATTTCCAAGTTCCCGGTCGTGCCGGTCCGTACTTCTCGGTGCGAACATTATATATGTAGAACGTAATATAACCTAACCTAACCCAACCTAACCTCTCGGTGGTATTATTTTACAGAAAGCCGGGCGTGTCTACTCCTACTTCTCGGAGCGAATATTATGTATATAACATAATATAACCTAACCTAATGCAACCTGGTCGCTCGGCGCGAATATTTTCTAAGTCCCCGGTCGTGTCGGTCCCGACCGCTCGGCGCGAATATTTTCAAAGTCCCCGGTCGTGTCGGTCCCGACCGCTCGGCGCGAATACTTTCAAAGTCCCCGGTCGTGTCGGTCCCGACCGCTCGGCGCGAACAATTTCCAAGTTCCCGGTCGTGCCGGTCCGTACTTCTCGGTGCGAACATTATATATGTAGAACGTAATATAACCTAACCTAACCCAACCTAACCTCTCGGTGGTATTATTTTACAGAAAGCCGGGCGTGTCTACTCCTACTTCTCGGTGCGAATATTATGTATATAACATAATATAACCTAACCTAATGCAACCTGGTCGCTCGGTGCGAATATTTTCTAAATTCCCAGTCGTGTCGGTTCCGACCGCTCGGCGCGAACAATTTCCAAGTTCCCGGTCGTGCCGGTCCGTACTTCTCGGTGCGAACATTATATATGTAGAACGTAATATAACCTAACCTAACCCAACCTAACCTCTCGGTGGTATTATTTTACAGAAAGCCGGGCGTGTCTACTCCTACTTCTCGGTGCGAATATTATGTATATAACATAATATAACCTAACCTAATGCAACCTGGTCGCTCGGTGCGAATATTTTCTAAATTCCCAGTCGTGTCGGTTCCGACCGCTCGGCGCGAATATTTTCTAAGTCCCCGGTCGTGTCGGTCCCGACCGCTCGGCGCGAATATTTTCAAAGTCCCCGGTCGTGTCGGTCCCGACCGCTCGGCGCGAACAATTTCCAAGTTCCCGGTCGTGCCGGTCCGTACTTCTCGGTGCGAACATTATATATGTAGAACGTAATATAACCTAACCTAACCCAACCTAACCTCTCGGTGGTATTATTTTACAGAAAGCCGGGCGTGTCTACTCCTACTTCTCGGTGCGAATATTATGTATATAACATAATATAACCTAACCTAATGCAACCTGGTCGCTCGGCGCGAATATTTTCTAAGTCCCCGGTCGTGTCGGTCCCGACCGCTCGGCGCGAATATTTTCAAAGTCCCCGGTCGTGTCGGTCCCGACCGCTCGGCGCGAATACTTTCAAAGTCCCCGGTCGTGTCGGTCCCGACCGCTCGGCGCGAACAATTTCCAAGTTCCCGGTCGTGCCGGTCCGTACTTCTCGGTGCGAACATTATATATGTAGAACGTAATATAACCTAACCTAACCCAACCTAACCTCTCGGTGGTATTATTTTACAGAAAGCCGGGCGTGTCTACTCCTACTTCTCGGTGCGAATATTATGTATATAACATAATATAACCTAACCTAATGCAACCTGGTCGCTCGGCGCGAATATTTTCTAAGTCCCCGGTCGTGTCGGTCCCGACCGCTCGGCGCGAATATTTTCAAAGTCCCCGGTCGTGTCGGTCCCGACCGCTCGGCGCGAATACTTTCAAAGTCCCCGGTCGTGTCGGTCCCGACCGCTCGGCGCGAACAATTTCCAAGTTCGCGGTCGTGCCGGTCCGTACTTCTCGGTGCGAACATTATATATGTAGAACGTAATATAACCTAACCTAACCCAACCTAACCTCTCGGTGGTATTATTTTACAGAAAGCCGGGCGTGTCTACTCCTACTTCTCGGTGCGAATATTATGTATATAACATAATATAACCTAACCTAATGCAACCTGGTCGCTCGGTGCGAATATTTTCTAAATTCCCAGTCGTGTCGGTTCCGACCGCTCGGCGCGAACAATTTCCAAGTTCCCGGTCGTGCCGGTCCGTACTTCTCGGTGCGAACATTATATATGTAGAACGTAATATAACCTAACCTAACCCAACCTAACCTCTCGGTGGTATTATTTTACAGAAAGCCGGGCGTGTCTACTCCTACTTCTCGGTGCGAATATTATGTATATAACATAATATAACCTAACCTAATGCAACCTGGTCGCTCGGTGCGAATATTTTCTAAATTCCCAGTCGTGTCGGTTCCGACCGCTCGGCGCGAATATTTTCTAAGTCCCCGGTCGTGTCGGTCCCGACCGCTCGGCGCGAATATTTTCAAAGTCCCCGGTCGTGTCGGTCCCGACCGCTCGGCGCGAACAATTTCCAAGTTCCCGGTCGTGCCGGTCCGTACTTCTCGGTGCGAACATTATATATGTAGAACGTAATATAACCTAACCTAACCCAACCTAACCTCTCGGTGGTATTATTTTACAGAAAGCCGGGCGTGTCTACTCCTACTTCTCGGTGCGAATATTATGTATATAACATAATATAACCTAACCTAATGCAACCTGGTCGCTCGGTGCGAATATTTTCTAAATTCCCAGTCGTGTCGGTTCCGACCGCTCGGCGCGAATATTTTCTAAGTCCCCGGTCGTGTCGGTCCCGACCGCTCGGCGCGAATATTTTCAAAGTCCCCGGTCGTGTCGGTCCCGACCGCTCGGCGCGAACAATTTCCAAGTTCCCGGTCGTGCCGGTCCGTACTTCTCGGTGCGAACATTATATATGTAGAACGTAATATAACCTAACCTAACCCAACCTAACCTCTCGGTGGTATTATTTTACAGAAAGCCGGGCGTGTCTACTCCTACTTCTCGGTGCGAATATTATGTATATAACATAATATAACCTAACCTAATGCAACCTGGTCGCTCGGTGCGAATATTTTCTAAATTCCCAGTCGTGTCGGTTCCGACCGCTCGGCGCGAATATTTTCTAAGTCCCCGGTCGTGTCGGTCCCGACCTCACAGCGGGAATATTTTCAAAGTCCCCGGTCGTGTCGGTCCCGACCGCTCGGCGCGAACAATTTCCAAGTTCCCGGTCGTGCCGGTCCGTACTTCTCGGTGCGAACATTATATATGTAGAACGTAATATAACTTAACCTAACCCAACCTAACCTCTCGGTGGTATTATTTTACAGAAAGCCGGGCGTGTCTACTCCTACTTCTCGGTGCGAATATTTTGTATATAACATAATATAACCTAACCTAATGCAACCTGGTCGCTCGGTGCGAATATTTTCTAAATTCCCAGTCGTGTCGGTTCCGACCGCTCGGCGCGAATATTTTCTAAGTCCCCGGTCGTGTCGGTCCCGACCGCTCGGCGCGAATATTTTCAAAGTCCCCGGTCGTGTCGGTCCCGACCGCTCGGCGCGAACAATTTCCAAGTTCCCGGTCGTGCCGGTCCGTACTTCTCGGTGCGAACATTATATATGTAGAACGTAATATAACCTAACCTAACCCAACCTAACCTCTCGGTGGTATTATTTTACAGAAAGCCGGGCGTGTCTACTCCTACTTCTCGGTGCGAATATTATGTATATAACATAATATAACCTAACCTAATGCAACCTGGTCGCTCGGTGCGAATATTTTCTAAATTCCCAGTCGTGTCGGTTCCGACCGCTCGGCGCGAACAATTTCCAAGTTCCCGGTCGTGCCGGTCCGTACTTCTCGGTGCGAACATTATATATGTAGAACGTAATATAACCTAACCTAACCCAACCTAACCTCTCGGTGGTATTATTTTACAGAAAGCCGGGCGTGTCTACTCCTACTTCTCGGTGCGAATATTATGTATATAACATAATATAACCTAACCTAATGCAACCTGGTCGCTCGGTGCGAATATTTTCTAAATTCCCAGTCGTGTCGGTTCCGACCGCTCGGCGCGAATATTTTCTAAGTCCCCGGTCGTGTCGGTCCCGACCTCACAGCGGGAATATTTTCAAAGTCCCCGGTCGTGTCGGTCCCGACCGCTCGGCGCGAACAATTTCCAAGTTCCCGGTCGTGCCGGTCCGTACTTCTCGGTGCGAACATTATATATGTAGAACGTAATATAACCTAACCTAACCCAACCTAACCTCTCGGTGGTATTATTTTACAGAAAGCCGGGCGTGTCTACTCCTACTTCTCGGTGCGAATATTATGTATATAACATAATATAACCTAACCTAATGCAACCTGGTCGCTCGGTGCGAATATTTTCTAAATTCCCAGTCGTGTCGGTTCCGACCGCTCGGCGCGAATATTTTCTAAGTCCCCGGTCGTGTCGGTCCCGACCTCACAGCGGGAATATTTTCAAAGTCCCCGGTCGTGTCGGTCCCGACCGCTCGGCGCGAACAATTTCCAAGTTCCCGGTCGTGCCGGTCCGTACTTCTCGGTGCGAACATTATATATGTAGAACGTAATATAACTTAACCTAACCCAACCTAACCTCTCGGTGGTATTATTTTACAGAAAGCCGGGCGTGTCTACTCCTACTTCTCGGTGCGAATATTTTGTATATAACATAATATAACCTAACCTAATGCAACCTGGTCGCTCGGTGCGAATATTTTCTAAATTCCCAGTCGTGTCGGTTCCGACCGCTCGGCGCGAATATTTTCTAAGTCCCCGGTCGTGTCGGTCCCGACCGCTCGGCGCGAATATTTTCAAAGTCCCCGGTCGTGTCGGTCCCGACCGCTCGGCGCGAACAATTTCCAAGTTCCCGGTCGTGCCGGTCCGTACTTCTCGGTGCGAACATTATATATGTAGAACGTAATATAACCTAACCTAACCCAACCTAACCTCTCGGTGGTATTATTTTACAGAAAGCCGGGCGTGTCTACTCCTACTTCTCGGTGCGAATATTATGTATATAACATAATATAACCTAACCTAATGCAACCTGGTCGCTCGGTGCGAATATTTTCTAAATTCCCAGTCGTGTCGGTTCCGACCGCTCGGCGCGAACAATTTCCAAGTTCCCGGTCGTGCCGGTCCGTACTTCTCGGTGCGAACATTATATATGTAGAACGTAATATAACCTAACCTAACCCAACCTAACCTCTCGGTGGTATTATTTTACAGAAAGCCGGGCGTGTCTACTCCTACTTCTCGGTGCGAATATTATGTATATAACATAATATAACCTAACCTAATGCAACCTGGTCGCTCGGTGCGAATATTTTCTAAATTCCCAGTCGTGTCGGTTCCGACCGCTCGGCGCGAATATTTTCTAAGTCCCCGGTCGTGTCGGTCCCGACCTCACAGCGGGAATATTTTCAAAGTCCCCGGTCGTGTCGGTCCCGACCGCTCGGCGCGAACAATTTCCAAGTTCCCGGTCGTGCCGGTCCGTACTTCTCGGTGCGAACATTATATATGTAGAACGTAATATAACCTAACCTAACCCAACCTAACCTCTCGGTGGTATTATTTTACAGAAAGCCGGGCGTGTCTACTCCTACTTCTCGGTGCGAATATTATGTATATAACATAATATAACCTAACCTAATGCAACCTGGTCGCTCGGTGCGAATATTTTCTAAATTCCCAGTCGTGTCGGTTCCGACCGCTCGGCGCGAATATTTTCTAAGTCCCCGGTCGTGTCGGTCCCGACCGCTCGGCGCGAATATTTTCAAAGTCCCCGGTCGTGTCGGTCCCGACCGCTCGGCGCGAACAATTTCCAAGTTCCCGGTCGTGCCGGTCCGTACTTCTCGGTGCGAACATTATATATGTAGAACGTAATATAACCTAACCTAACCCAACCTAACCTCTCGGTGGTATTATTTTACAGAAAGCCGGGCGTGTCTACTCCTACTTCTCGGAGCGAATATTATGTATATAACATAATATAACCTAACCTAATGCAACCTGGTCGCTCGGCGCGAATATTTTCTAAGTCCCCGGTCGTGTCGGTCCCGACCGCTCGGCGCGAATACTTTCAAAGTCCCCGGTCGTGTCGGTCCCGACCGCTCGGCGCGAACAATTTCCAAGTTCCCGGTCGTGCCGGTCCGTACTTCTCGGTGCGAACATTATATATGTAGAACGTAATATAACCTAACCTAACCCAACCTAACCTCTCGGTGGTATTATTTTACAGAAAGCCGGGCGTGTCTACTCCTACTTCTCGGTGCGAATATTATGTATATAACATAATATAACCTAACCTAATGCAACCTGGTCGCTCGGTGCGAATATTTTCTAAATTCCCAGTCGTGTCGGTTCCGACCGCTCGGCGCGAACAATTTCCAAGTTCCCGGTCGTGCCGGTCCGTACTTCTCGGTGCGAACATTATATATGTAGAACGTAATATAACCTAACCTAACCCAACCTAACCTCTCGGTGGTATTATTTTACAGAAAGCCGGGCGTGTCTACTCCTACTTCTCGGTGCGAATATTATGTATATAACATAATATAACCTAACCTAATGCAACCTGGTCGCTCGGTGCGAATATTTTCTAAATTCCCAGTCGTGTCGGTTCCGACCGCTCGGCGCGAATATTTTCTAAGTCCCCGGTCGTGTCGGTCCCGACCGCTCGGCGCGAATATTTTCAAAGTCCCCGGTCGTGTCGGTCCCGACCGCTCGGCGCGAACAATTTCCAAGTTCCCGGTCGTGCCGGTCCGTACTTCTCGGTGCGAACATTATATATGTAGAACGTAATATAACCTAACCTAACCCAACCTAACCTCTCGGTGGTATTATTTTACAGAAAGCCGGGCGTGTCTACTCCTACTTCTCGGTGCGAATATTATGTATATAACATAATATAACCTAACCTAATGCAACCTGGTCGCTCGGTGCGAATATTTTCTAAATTCCCAGTCGTGTCGGTTCCGACCGCTCGGCGCGAATATTTTCTAAGTCCCCGGTCGTGTCGGTCCCGACCTCACAGCGGGAATATTTTCAAAGTCCCCGGTCGTGTCGGTCCCGACCGCTCGGCGCGAACAATTTCCAAGTTCCCGGTCGTGCCGGTCCGTACTTCTCGGTGCGAACATTATATATGTAGAACGTAATATAACCTAACCTAACCCAACCTAACCTCTCGGTGGTATTATTTTACAGAAAGCCGGGCGTGTCTACTCCTACTTCTCGGTGCGAATATTATGTATATAACATAATATAACCTAACCTAATGCAACCTGGTCGCTCGGTGCGAATATTTTCTAAATTCCCAGTCGTGTCGGTTCCGACCGCTCGGCGCGAATATTTTCTAAGTCCCCGGTCGTGTCGGTCCCGACCGCTCGGCGCGAATATTTTCAAAGTCCCCGGTCGTGTCGGTCCCGACCGCTCGGCGCGAACAATTTCCAAGTTCCCGGTCGTGCCGGTCCGTACTTCTCGGTGCGAACATTATATATGTAGAACGTAATATAACCTAACCTAACCCAACCTAACCTCTCGGTGGTATTATTTTACAGAAAGCCGGGCGTGTCTACTCCTACTTCTCGGTGCGAATATTATGTATATAACATAATATAACCTAACCTAATGCAACCTGGTCGCTCGGTGCGATTATTTTCTAAATTCCCAGTCGTGTCGGTTCCGACCGCTCGGCGCGAATATTTTCTAAGTCCCCGGTCGTGTCGGTCCCGACCGCTCGGCGCGAATATTTTCAAAGTCCACGGTCGTGTCGGTTCCGACCGCTCGGCGCGAACAATTTCCAAGTTCCCGGTCGTGCCGGTCCGTACTTCTCGGTGCGAACATTATATATGTAGAACGTAATATAACCTAACCTAACCCAACCTAACCTCTCGGTGGTATTATTTTACAGAAAGCCGGGCGTGTCTACTCCTACTTCTCGGTGCGAATATTATGTATATAACATAATATAACCTAACCTAATGCAACCTGGTCGCTCGGTGCGAATATTTTCTAAATTCCCAGTCGTGTCGGTTCCGACCGCTCGGCGCGAATATTTTCTAAGTCCCCGGTCGTGTCGGTCCCGACCTCACAGCGGGAATATTTTCAAAGTCCCCGGTCGTGTCGGTCCCGACCGCTCGGCGCGAACAATTTCCAAGTTCCCGGTCGTGCCGGTCCGTACTTCTCGGATCGAACATTATATATGTAGAACGTAATATAACCTAACCTAACCCAACCTAACCTCTCGGTGGTATTATTTTACAGAAAGCCGGGCGTGTCTACTCCTACTTCTCGGTGCGAATATTATGTATATAACATAATATAACCTAACCTAATGCAACCTGGTCGCTCGGTGCGAATATTTTCTAAATTCCCAGTCGTGTCGGTTCCGACCGCTCGGCGCGAACAATTTCCAAGTTCCCGGTCGTGCCGGTCCGTACTTCTCGGTGCGAACATTATATATGTAGAACGTAATATAACCTAACCTAACCCAACCTAACCTCTCGGTGGTATTATTTTACAGAAAGCCGGGCGTGTCTACTCCTACTTCTCGGTGCGAATATTATGTATATAACATAATATAACCTAACCTAATGCAACCTGGTCGCTCGGTGCGAATATTTTCTAAATTCCCAGTCGTGTCGGTTCCGACCGCTCGGCGCGAATATTTTCTAAGTCCCCGGTCGTGTCGGTCCCGACCTCACAGCGGGAATATTTTCAAAGTCCCCGGTCGTGTCGGTCCCGACCGCTCGGCGCGAACAATTTCCAAGTTCCCGGTCGTGCCGGTCCGTACTTCTCGGATCGAACATTATATATGTAGAACGTAATATAACCTAACCTAACCCAACCTAACCTCTCGGTGGTATTATTTTACAGAAAGCCGGGCGTGTCTACTCCTACTTCTCGGTGCGAATATTATGTATATAACATAATATAACCTAACCTAATGCAACCTGGTCGCTCGGTGCGAATATTTTCTAAATTCCCAGTCGTGTCGGTTCCGACCGCTCGGCGCGAACAATTTCCAAGTTCCCGGTCGTGCCGGTCCGTACTTCTCGGTGCGAACATTATATATGTAGAACGTAATATAACCTAACCTAACCCAACCTAACCTCTCGGTGGTATTATTTTACAGAAAGCCGGGCGTGTCTACTCCTACTTCTCGGTGCGAATATTATGTATATAACATAATATAACCTAACCTAATGCAACCTGGTCGCTCGGTGCGAATATTTTCTAAATTCCCAGTCGTGTCGGTTCCGACCGCTCGGCGCGAATATTTTCTAAGTCCCCGGTCGTGTCGGTCCCGACCGCTCGGCGCGAATATTTTCAAAGTCCCCGGTCGTGTCGGTCCCGACCGCTCGGCGCGAATACTTTCAAAGTCCCCGGTCGTGACGGTCCCGACCGCTCGGCGCGAACAATTTCCAAGTTCCCGGTCGTGCCGGTCCGTACTTCTCGGTGCGAACATTATATATGTAGAACGTAATATAACCTAACCTAACCCAACCTAACCTCTCGGTGGTATTATTTTACAGAAAGCCGGGCGTGTCTACTCCTACTTCTCGGTGCGAATATTATGTATATAACATAATATAACCTAACCTAATGCAACCTGGTCGCTCGGTGCGAATATTTTCTAAATTCCCAGTCGTGTCGGTTCCGACCGCTCGGCGCGAACAATTTCCAAGTTCCCGGTCGTGCCGGTCCGTACTTCTCGGTGCGAACATTATATATGTAGAACGTAATATAACCTAACCTAACCCAACCTAACCTCTCGGTGGTATTATTTTACAGAAAGCCGGGCGTGTCTACTCCTACTTCTCGGTGCGAATATTATGTATATAACATAATATAACCTAACCTAATGCAACCTGGTCGCTCGGTGCGATTATTTTCTAAATTCCCAGTCGTGTCGGTTCCGACCGCTCGGCGCGAATATTTTCTAAGTCCCCGGTCGTGTCGGTCCCGACCGCTCGGCGCGAATATTTTCAAAGTCCCCGGTCGTGTCGGTCCCGACCGCTCGGCGCGAACAATTTCCAAGTTCCCGGTCGTGCCGGTCCGTACTTCTCGGTGCGAACATTATATATGTAGAACGTAATATAACCTAACCTAACCCAACCTAACCTCTCGGTGGTATTATTTTACAGAAAGCCGGGCGTGTCTACTCCTACTTCTCGGTGCGAATATTATGTATATAACATAATATAACCTAACCTAATGCAACCTGGTCGCTCGGTGCGAATATTTTCTAAATTCCCAGTCGTGTCGGTTCCGACCGCTCGGCGCGAACAATTTCCAAGTTCCCGGTCGTGCCGGTCCGTACTTCTCGGTGCGAACATTATATATGTAGAACGTAATATAACCTAACCTAACCCAACCTAACCTCTCGGTGGTATTATTTTACAGAAAGCCGGGCGTGTCTACTCCTACTTCTCGGTGCGAATATTATGTATATAACATAATATAACCTAACCTAATGCAACCTGGTCGCTCGGTGCGAATATTTTCTAAATTCCCAGTCGTGTCGGTTCCGACCGCTCGGCGCGAATATTTTCTAAGTCCCCGGTCGTGTCGGTCCCGACCTCACAGCGGGAATATTTTCAAAGTCCCCGGTCGTGTCGGTCCCGACCGCTCGGCGCGAACAATTTCCAAGTTCCCGGTCGTGCCGGTCCGTACTTCTCGGTGCGAACATTATATATGTAGAACGTAATATAACCTAACCTAACCCAACCTAACCTCTCGGTGGTATTATTTTACAGAAAGCCGGGCGTGTCTACTCCTACTTCTCGGTGCGAATATTATGTATATAACATAATATAACCTAACCTAATGCAACCTGGTCGCTCGGTGCGAATATTTTCTAAATTCCCAGTCGTGTCGGTTCCGACCGCTCGGCGCGAATATTTTCTAAGTCCCCGGTCGTGTCGGTCCCGACCGCTCGGCGCGAATATTTTCAAAGTCCCCGGTCGTGTCGGTCCCGACCGCTCGGCGCGAACAATTTCCAAGTTCCCGGTCGTGCCGGTCCGTACTTCTCGGTGCGAACATTATATATGTAGAACGTAATATAACCTAACCTAACCCAACCTAACCTCTCGGTGGTATTATTTTACAGAAAGCCGGGCGTGTCTACTCCTACTTCTCGGAGCGAATATTATGTATATAACATAATATAACCTAACCTAATGCAACCTGGTCGCTCGGCGCGAATATTTTCTAAGTCCCCGGTCGTGTCGGTCCCGACCGCTCGGCGCGAATACTTTCAAAGTCCCCGGTCGTGTCGGTCCCGACCGCTCGGCGCGAACAATTTCCAAGTTCCCGGTCGTGCCGGTCCGTACTTCTCGGTGCGAACATTATATATGTAGAACGTAATATAACCTAACCTAACCCAACCTAACCTCTCGGTGGTATTATTTTACAGAAAGCCGGGCGTGTCTACTCCTACTTCTCGGTGCGAATATTATGTATATAACATAATATAACCTAACCTAATGCAACCTGGTCGCTCGGTGCGAATATTTTCTAAATTCCCAGTCGTGTCGGTTCCGACCGCTCGGCGCGAACAATTTCCAAGTTCCCGGTCGTGCCGGTCCGTACTTCTCGGTGCGAACATTATATATGTAGAACGTAATATAACCTAACCTAACCCAACCTAACCTCTCGGTGGTATTATTTTACAGAAAGCCGGGCGTGTCTACTCCTACTTCTCGGTGCGAATATTATGTATATAACATAATATAACCTAACCTAATGCAACCTGGTCGCTCGGTGCGAATATTTTCTAAATTCCCAGTCGTGTCGGTTCCGACCGCTCGGCGCGAATATTTTCTAAGTCCCCGGTCGTGTCGGTCCCGACCGCTCGGCGCGAATATTTTCAAAGTCCCCGGTCGTGTCGGTCCCGACCGCTCGGCGCGAACAATTTCCAAGTTCCCGGTCGTGCCGGTCCGTACTTCTCGGTGCGAACATTATATATGTAGAACGTAATATAACCTAACCTAACCCAACCTAACCTCTCGGTGGTATTATTTTACAGAAAGCCGGGCGTGTCTACTCCTACTTCTCGGTGCGAATATTATGTATATAACATAATATAACCTAACCTAATGCAACCTGGTCGCTCGGTGCGAATATTTTCTAAATTCCCAGTCGTGTCGGTTCCGACCGCTCGGCGCGAATATTTTCTAAGTCCCCGGTCGTGTCGGTCCCGACCTCACAGCGGGAATATTTTCAAAGTCCCCGGTCGTGTCGGTCCCGACCGCTCGGCGCGAACAATTTCCAAGTTCCCGGTCGTGCCGGTCCGTACTTCTCGGTGCGAACATTATATATGTAGAACGTAATATAACCTAACCTAACCCAACCTAACCTCTCGGTGGTATTATTTTACAGAAAGCCGGGCGTGTCTACTCCTACTTCTCGGTGCGAATATTATGTATATAACATAATATAACCTAACCTAATGCAACCTGGTCGCTCGGTGCGAATATTTTCTAAATTCCCAGTCGTGTCGGTTCCGACCGCTCGGCGCGAATATTTTCTAAGTCCCCGGTCGTGTCGGTCCCGACCGCTCGGCGCGAATATTTTCAAAGTCCCCGGTCGTGTCGGTCCCGACCGCTCGGCGCGAACAATTTCCAAGTTCCCGGTCGTGCCGGTCCGTACTTCTCGGTGCGAACATTATATATGTAGAACGTAATATAACCTAACCTAACCCAACCTAACCTCTCGGTGGTATTATTTTACAGAAAGCCGGGCGTGTCTACTCCTACTTCTCGGTGCGAATATTATGTATATAACATAATATAACCTAACCTAATGCAACCTGGTCGCTCGGTGCGATTATTTTCTAAATTCCCAGTCGTGTCGGTTCCGACCGCTCGGCGCGAATATTTTCTAAGTCCCCGGTCGTGTCGGTCCCGACCGCTCGGCGCGAATATTTTCAAAGTCCACGGTCGTGTCGGTTCCGACCGCTCGGCGCGAACAATTTCCAAGTTCCCGGTCGTGCCGGTCCGTACTTCTCGGTGCGAACATTATATATGTAGAACGTAATATAACCTAACCTAACCCAACCTAACCTCTCGGTGGTATTATTTTACAGAAAGCCGGGCGTGTCTACTCCTACTTCTCGGTGCGAATATTATGTATATAACATAATATAACCTAACCTAATGCAACCTGGTCGCTCGGTGCGAATATTTTCTAAATTCCCAGTCGTGTCGGTTCCGACCGCTCGGCGCGAATATTTTCTAAGTCCCCGGTCGTGTCGGTCCCGACCTCACAGCGGGAATATTTTCAAAGTCCCCGGTCGTGTCGGTCCCGACCGCTCGGCGCGAACAATTTCCAAGTTCCCGGTCGTGCCGGTCCGTACTTCTCGGATCGAACATTATATATGTAGAACGTAATATAACCTAACCTAACCCAACCTAACCTCTCGGTGGTATTATTTTACAGAAAGCCGGGCGTGTCTACTCCTACTTCTCGGTGCGAATATTATGTATATAACATAATATAACCTAACCTAATGCAACCTGGTCGCTCGGTGCGAATATTTTCTAAATTCCCAGTCGTGTCGGTTCCGACCGCTCGGCGCGAACAATTTCCAAGTTCCCGGTCGTGCCGGTCCGTACTTCTCGGTGCGAACATTATATATGTAGAACGTAATATAACCTAACCTAACCCAACCTAACCTCTCGGTGGTATTATTTTACAGAAAGCCGGGCGTGTCTACTCCTACTTCTCGGTGCGAATATTATGTATATAACATAATATAACCTAACCTAATGCAACCTGGTCGCTCGGTGCGAATATTTTCTAAATTCCCAGTCGTGTCGGTTCCGACCGCTCGGCGCGAATATTTTCTAAGTCCCCGGTCGTGTCGGTCCCGACCTCACAGCGGGAATATTTTCAAAGTCCCCGGTCGTGTCGGTCCCGACCGCTCGGCGCGAACAATTTCCAAGTTCCCGGTCGTGCCGGTCCGTACTTCTCGGATCGAACATTATATATGTAGAACGTAATATAACCTAACCTAACCCAACCTAACCTCTCGGTGGTATTATTTTACAGAAAGCCGGGCGTGTCTACTCCTACTTCTCGGTGCGAATATTATGTATATAACATAATATAACCTAACCTAATGCAACCTGGTCGCTCGGTGCGAATATTTTCTAAATTCCCAGTCGTGTCGGTTCCGACCGCTCGGCGCGAACAATTTCCAAGTTCCCGGTCGTGCCGGTCCGTACTTCTCGGTGCGAACATTATATATGTAGAACGTAATATAACCTAACCTAACCCAACCTAACCTCTCGGTGGTATTATTTTACAGAAAGCCGGGCGTGTCTACTCCTACTTCTCGGTGCGAATATTATGTATATAACATAATATAACCTAACCTAATGCAACCTGGTCGCTCGGTGCGAATATTTTCTAAATTCCCAGTCGTGTCGGTTCCGACCGCTCGGCGCGAATATTTTCTAAGTCCCCGGTCGTGTCGGTCCCGACCGCTCGGCGCGAATATTTTCAAAGTCCCCGGTCGTGTCGGTCCCGACCGCTCGGCGCGAATACTTTCAAAGTCCCCGGTCGTGACGGTCCCGACCGCTCGGCGCGAACAATTTCCAAGTTCCCGGTCGTGCCGGTCCGTACTTCTCGGTGCGAACATTATATATGTAGAACGTAATATAACCTAACCTAACCCAACCTAACCTCTCGGTGGTATTATTTTACAGAAAGCCGGGCGTGTCTACTCCTACTTCTCGGTGCGAATATTATGTATATAACATAATATAACCTAACCTAATGCAACCTGGTCGCTCGGTGCGAATATTTTCTAAATTCCCAGTCGTGTCGGTTCCGACCGCTCGGCGCGAACAATTTCCAAGTTCCCGGTCGTGCCGGTCCGTACTTCTCGGTGCGAACATTATATATGTAGAACGTAATATAACCTAACCTAACCCAACCTAACCTCTCGGTGGTATTATTTTACAGAAAGCCGGGCGTGTCTACTCCTACTTCTCGGTGCGAATATTATGTATATAACATAATATAACCTAACCTAATGCAACCTGGTCGCTCGGTGCGATTATTTTCTAAATTCCCAGTCGTGTCGGTTCCGACCGCTCGGCGCGAATATTTTCTAAGTCCCCGGTCGTGTCGGTCCCGACCGCTCGGCGCGAATATTTTCAAAGTCCACGGTCGTGTCGGTCCCGACCGCTCGGCGCGAACAATTTCCAAGTTCCCGGTCGTGCCGGTCCGTACTTCTCGGTGCGAACATTATATATGTAGAACGTAATATAACCTAACCTAACCCAACCTAACCTCTCGGTGGTATTATTTTACAGAAAGCCGGGCGTGTCTACTCCTACTTCTCGGTGCGAATATTATGTATATAACATAATATAACCTAACCTAATGCAACCTGGTCGCTCGGTGCGAATATTTTCTAAATTCCCAGTCGTGTCGGTTCCGACCGCTCGGCGCGAATATTTTCTAAGTCCCCGGTCGTGTCGGTCCCGACCTCACAGCGGGAATATTTTCAAAGTCCCCGGTCGTGTCGGTCCCGACCGCTCGGCGCGAACAATTTCCAAGTTCCCGGTCGTGCCGGTCCGTACTTCTCGGATCGAACATTATATATGTAGAACGTAATATAACCTAACCTAACCCAACCTAACCTCTCGGTGGTATTATTTTACAGAAAGCCGGGCGTGTCTACTCCTACTTCTCGGTGCGAATATTATGTATATAACATAATATAACCTAACCTAATGCAACCTGGTCGCTCGGTGCGAATATTTTCTAAATTCCCAGTCGTGTCGGTTCCGACCGCTCGGCGCGAACAATTTCCAAGTTCCCGGTCGTGCCGGTCCGTACTTCTCGGTGCGAACATTATATATGTAGAACGTAATATAACCTAACCTAACCCAACCTAACCTCTCGGTGGTATTATTTTACAGAAAGCCGGGCGTGTCTACTCCTACTTCTCGGTGCGAATATTATGTATATAACATAATATAACCTAACCTAATGCAACCTGGTCGCTCGGTGCGATTATTTTCTAAATTCCCAGTCGTGTCGGTTCCGACCGCTCGGCGCGAATATTTTCTAAGTCCCCGGTCGTGTCGGTCCCGACCGCTCGGCGCGAATATTTTCAAAGTCCACGGTCGTGTCGGTCCCGACCGCTCGGCGCGAACAATTTCCAAGTTCCCGGTCGTGCCGGTCCGTACTTCTCGGTGCGAACATTATATATGTAGAACGTAATATAACCTAACCTAACCCAACCTAACCTCTCGGTGGTATTATTTTACAGAAAGCCGGGCGTGTCTACTCCTACTTCTCGGTGCGAATATTATGTATATAACATAATATAACCTAACCTAATGCAACCTGGTCGCTCGGTGCGAATATTTTCTAAATTCCCAGTCGTGTCGGTTCCGACCGCTCGGCGCGAATATTTTCTAAGTCCCCGGTCGTGTCGGTCCCGACCTCACAGCGGGAATATTTTCAAAGTCCCCGGTCGTGTCGGTCCCGACCGCTCGGCGCGAACAATTTCCAAGTTCCCGGTCGTGCCGGTCCGTACTTCTCGGATCGAACATTATATATGTAGAACGTAATATAACCTAACCTAACCCAACCTAACCTCTCGGTGGTATTATTTTACAGAAAGCCGGGCGTGTCTACTCCTACTTCTCGGTGCGAATATTATGTATATAACATAATATAACCTAACCTAATGCAACCTGGTCGCTCGGTGCGAATATTTTCTAAATTCCCAGTCGTGTCGGTTCCGACCGCTCGGCGCGAACAATTTCCAAGTTCCCGGTCGTGCCGGTCCGTACTTCTCGGTGCGAACATTATATATGTAGAACGTAATATAACCTAACCTAACCCAACCTAACCTCTCGGTGGTATTATTTTACAGAAAGCCGGGCGTGTCTACTCCTACTTCTCGGTGCGAATATTATGTATATAACATAATATAACCTAACCTAATGCAACCTGGTCGCTCGGTGCGAATATTTTCTAAATTCCCAGTCGTGTCGGTTCCGACCGCTCGGCGCGAATATTTTCTAAGTCCCCGGTCGTGTCGGTCCCGACCGCTCGGCGCGAATATTTTCAAAGTCCCCGGTCGTGTCGGTCCCGACCGCTCGGCGCGAATACTTTCAAAGTCCCCGGTCGTGACGGTCCCGACCGCTCGGCGCGAACAATTTCCAAGTTCCCGGTCGTGCCGGTCCGTACTTCTCGGTGCGAACATTATATATGTAGAACGTAATATAACCTAACCTAACCCAACCTAACCTCTCGGTGGTATTATTTTACAGAAAGCCGGGCGTGTCTACTCCTACTTCTCGGTGCGAATATTATGTATATAACATAATATAACCTAACCTAATGCAACCTGGTCGCTCGGTGCGAATATTTTCTAAATTCCCAGTCGTGTCGGTTCCGACCGCTCGGCGCGAACAATTTCCAAGTTCCCGGTCGTGCCGGTCCGTACTTCTCGGTGCGAACATTATATATGTAGAACGTAATATAACCTAACCTAACCCAACCTAACCTCTCGGTGGTATTATTTTACAGAAAGCCGGGCGTGTCTACTCCTACTTCTCGGTGCGAATATTATGTATATAACATAATATAACCTAACCTAATGCAACCTGGTCGCTCGGTGCGATTATTTTCTAAATTCCCAGTCGTGTCGGTTCCGACCGCTCGGCGCGAATATTTTCTAAGTCCCCGGTCGTGTCGGTCCCGACCGCTCGGCGCGAATATTTTCAAAGTCCACGGTCGTGTCGGTCCCGACCGCTCGGCGCGAACAATTTCCAAGTTCCCGGTCGTGCCGGTCCGTACTTCTCGGTGCGAACATTATATATGTAGAACGTAATATAACCTAACCTAACCCAACCTAACCTCTCGGTGGTATTATTTTACAGAAAGCCGGGCGTGTCTACTCCTACTTCTCGGTGCGAATATTATGTATATAACATAATATAACCTAACCTAATGCAACCTGGTCGCTCGGTGCGAATATTTTCTAAATTCCCAGTCGTGTCGGTTCCGACCGCTCGGCGCGAATATTTTCTAAGTCCCCGGTCGTGTCGGTCCCGACCTCACAGCGGGAATATTTTCAAAGTCCCCGGTCGTGTCGGTCCCGACCGCTCGGCGCGAATATTTTCAAAGTCCCCGGTCGTGTCGGTCCCGACCGCTCGGCGCGAACAATTTCCAAGTTCCCGGTCGTGCCGGTCCGTACTTCTCGGTGCGAACATTATATATGTAGAACGTAATATAACCTAACCTAACCCAACCTAACCTCTCGGTGGTATTATTTTACAGAAAGCCGGGCGTGTCTACTCCTACTTCTCGGTGCGAATATTATGTATATAACATAATATAACCTAACCTAATGCAACCTGGTCGCTCGGTGCGAATATTTTCTAAATTCCCAGTCGTGTCGGTTCCGACCGCTCGGCGCGAACAATTTCCAAGTTCCCGGTCGTGCCGGTCCGTACTTCTCGGTGCGAACATTATATATGTAGAACGTAATATAACCTAACCTAACCCAACCTAACCTCTCGGTGGTATTATTTTACAGAAAGCCGGGCGTGTCTACTCCTACTTCTCGGTGCGAATATTATGTATATAACATAATATAACCTAACCTAATGCAACCTGGTCGCTCGGTGCGATTATTTTCTAAATTCCCAGTCGTGTCGGTTCCGACCGCTCGGCGCGAATATTTTCTAAGTCCCCGGTCGTGTCGGTCCCGACCGCTCGGCGCGAATATTTTCAAAGTCCACGGTCGTGTCGGTCCCGACCGCTCGGCGCGAACAATTTCCAAGTTCCCGGTCGTGCCGGTCCGTACTTCTCGGTGCGAACATTATATATGTAGAACGTAATATAACCTAACCTAACCCAACCTAACCTCTCGGTGGTATTATTTTACAGAAAGCCGGGCGTGTCTACTCCTACTTCTCGGTGCGAATATTATGTATATAACATAATATAACCTAACCTAATGCAACCTGGTCGCTCGGTGCGAATATTTTCTAAATTCCCAGTCGTGTCGGTTCCGACCGCTCGGCGCGAATATTTTCTAAGTCCCCGGTCGTGTCGGTCCCGACCTCACAGCGGGAATATTTTCAAAGTCCCCGGTCGTGTCGGTCCCGACCGCTCGGCGCGAACAATTTCCAAGTTCCCGGTCGTGCCGGTCCGTACTTCTCGGATCGAACATTATATATGTAGAACGTAATATAACCTAACCTAACCCAACCTAACCTCTCGGTGGTATTATTTTACAGAAAGCCGGGCGTGTCTACTCCTACTTCTCGGTGCGAATATTATGTATATAACATAATATAACCTAACCTAATGCAACCTGGTCGCTCGGTGCGAATATTTTCTAAATTCCCAGTCGTGTCGGTCCGTACTTCTCGGTGCGAACATTATATATGTAGAACGTAATATAACCTAACCTAACCCAACCTAACCTCTCGGTGGTATTATTTTACAGAAAGCCGGGCGTGTCTACTCCTACTTCTCGGTGCGAATATTATGTATATAACATAATATAACCTAACCTAATGCAACCTGGTCGCTCGGTGCGAATATTTTCTAAATTCCCAGTCGTGTCGGTTCCGACCGCTCGGCGCGAATATTTTCTAAGTCCCCGGTCGTGTCGGTCCCGACCTCACAGCGGGAATATTTTCAAAGTCCCCGGTCGTGTCGGTCCCGACCGCTCGGCGCGAATATTTTCAAAGTCCCCGGTCGTGTCGGTCCCGACCGCTCGGCGCGAACAATTTCCAAGTTCCCGGTCGTGCCGGTCCGTACTTCTCGGTGCGAACATTATATATGTAGAACGTAATATAACCTAACCTAACCCAACCTAACCTCTCGGTGGTATTATTTTACAGAAAGCCGGGCGTGTCTACTCCTACTTCTCGGTGCGAATATTATGTATATAACATAATATAACCTAACCTAATGCAACCTGGTCGCTCGGTGCGAATATTTTCTAAATTCCCAGTCGTGTCGGTTCCGACCGCTCGGCGCGAACAATTTCCAAGTTCCCGGTCGTGCCGGTCCGTACTTCTCGGTGCGAACATTATATATGTAGAACGTAATATAACCTAACCTAACCCAACCTAACCTCTCGGTGGTATTATTTTACAGAAAGCCGGGCGTGTCTACTCCTACTTCTCGGTGCGAATATTATGTATATAACATAATATAACCTAACCTAATGCAACCTGGTCGCTCGGTGCGAATATTTTCTAAATTCCCAGTCGTGTCGGTTCCGACCGCTCGGCGCGAATATTTTCTAAGTCCCCGGTCGTGTCGGTCCCGACCGCTCGGCGCGAATATTTTCAAAGTCCCCGGTCGTGTCGGTCCCGACCGCTCGGCGCGAACAATTTCCAAGTTCCCGGTCGTGCCGGTCCGTACTTCTCGGTGCGAACATTATATATGTAGAACGTAATATAACCTAACCTAACCCAACCTAACCTCTCGGTGGTATTATTTTACAGAAAGCCGGGCGTGTCTACTCCTACTTCTCGGTGCGAATATTATGTATATAACATAATATAACCTAACCTAATGCAACCTGGTCGCTCGGTGCGAATATTTTCTAAATTCCCAGTCGTGTCGGTTCCGACCGCTCGGCGCGAATATTTTCTAAGTCCCCGGTCGTGTCGGTCCCGACCGCTCGGCGCGAATATTTTCAAAGTCCCCGGTCGTGTCGGTCCCGACCGCTCGGCGCGAACAATTTCCAAGTTCCCGGTCGTGCCGGTCCGTACTTCTCGGTGCGAACATTATATATGTAGAACGTAATATAACCTAACCTAACCCAACCTAACCTCTCGGTGGTATTATTTTACAGAAAGCCGGGCGTGTCTACTCCTACTTCTCGGTGCGAATATTATGTATATAACATAATATAACCTAACCTAATGCAACCTGGTCGCTCGGTGCGAATATTTTCTAAATTCCCAGTCGTGTCGGTTCCGACCGCTCGGCGCGAACAATTTCCAAGTTCCCGGTCGTGCCGGTCCGTACTTCTCGGTGCGAACATTATATATGTAGAACGTAATATAACCTAACCTAACCCAACCTAACCTCTCGGTGGTATTATTTTACAGAAAGCCGGGCGTGTCTACTCCTACTTCTCGGTGCGAATATTATGTATATAACATAATATAACCTAACCTAATGCAACCTGGTCGCTCGGTGCGAATATTTTCTAAATTCCCAGTCGTGTCGGTTCCGACCGCTCGGCGCGAATATTTTCTAAGTCCCCGGTCGTGTCGGTCCCGACCGCTCGGCGCGAATATTTTCAAAGTCCCCGGTCGTGTCGGTCCCGACCGCTCGGCGCGAACAATTTCCAAGTTCCCGGTCGTGCCGGTCCGTACTTCTCGGTGCGAACATTATATATGTAGAACGTAATATAACCTAACCTAACCCAACCTAACCTCTCGGTGGTATTATTTTACAGAAAGCCGGGCGTGTCTACTCCTACTTCTCGGTGCGAATATTATGTATATAACATAATATAACCTAACCTAATGCAACCTGGTCGCTCGGTGCGAATATTTTCTAAATTCCCAGTCGTGTCGGTCCGTACTTCTCGGTGCGAACATTATATATGTAGAACGTAATATAACCTAACCTAACCCAACCTAACCTCTCGGTGGTATTATTTTACAGAAAGCCGGGCGTGTCTACTCCTACTTCTCGGTGCGAATATTATGTATATAACATAATATAACCTAACCTAATGCAACCTGGTCGCTCGGTGCGAATATTTTCTAAATTCCCAGTCGTGTCGGTTCCGACCGCTCGGCGCGAATATTTTCTAAGTCCCCGGTCGTGTCGGTCCCGACCTCACAGCGGGAATATTTTCAAAGTCCCCGGTCGTGTCGGTCCCGACCGCTCGGCGCGAATATTTTCAAAGTCCCCGGTCGTGTCGGTCCCGACCGCTCGGCGCGAACAATTTCCAAGTTCCCGGTCGTGCCGGTCCGTACTTCTCGGTGCGAACATTATATATGTAGAACGTAATATAACCTAACCTAACCCAACCTAACCTCTCGGTGGTATTATTTTACAGAAAGCCGGGCGTGTCTACTCCTACTTCTCGGTGCGAATATTATGTATATAACATAATATAACCTAACCTAATGCAACCTGGTCGCTCGGTGCGAATATTTTCTAAATTCCCAGTCGTGTCGGTTCCGACCGCTCGGCGCGAACAATTTCCAAGTTCCCGGTCGTGCCGGTCCGTACTTCTCGGTGCGAACATTATATATGTAGAACGTAATATAACCTAACCTAACCCAACCTAACCTCTCGGTGGTATTATTTTACAGAAAGCCGGGCGTGTCTACTCCTACTTCTCGGTGCGAATATTATGTATATAACATAATATAACCTAACCTAATGCAACCTGGTCGCTCGGTGCGAATATTTTCTAAATTCCCAGTCGTGTCGGTTCCGACCGCTCGGCGCGAATATTTTCTAAGTCCCCGGTCGTGTCGGTCCCGACCGCTCGGCGCGAATATTTTCAAAGTCCCCGGTCGTGTCGGTCCCGACCGCTCGGCGCGAACAATTTCCAAGTTCCCGGTCGTGCCGGTCCGTACTTCTCGGTGCGAACATTATATATGTAGAACGTAATATAACCTAACCTAACCCAACCTAACCTCTCGGTGGTATTATTTTACAGAAAGCCGGGCGTGTCTACTCCTACTTCTCGGTGCGAATATTATGTATATAACATAATATAACCTAACCTAATGCAACCTGGTCGCTCGGTGCGAATATTTTCTAAATTCCCAGTCGTGTCGGTTCCGACCGCTCGGCGCGAATATTTTCTAAGTCCCCGGTCGTGTCGGTCCCGACCTCACAGCGGGAATATTTTCAAAGTCCCCGGTCGTGTCGGTCCCGACCGCTCGGCGCGAATATTTTCAAAGTCCCCGGTCGTGTCGGTCCCGACCGCTCGGCGCGAACAATTTCCAAGTTCCCGGTCGTGCCGGTCCGTACTTCTCGGTGCGAACATTATATATGTAGAACGTAATATAACCTAACCTAACCCAACCTAACCTCTCGGTGGTATTATTTTACAGAAAGCCGGGCGTGTCTACTCCTACTTCTCGGTGCGAATATTATGTATATAACATAATATAACCTAACCTAATGCAACCTGGTCGCTCGGTGCGAATATTTTCTAAATTCCCAGTCGTGTCGGTTCCGACCGCTCGGCGCGAATATTTTCTAAGTCCCCGGTCGTGTCGGTCCCGACCTCACAGCGGGAATATTTTCAAAGTCCCCGGTCGTGTCGGTCCCGACCGCTCGGCGCGAACAATTTCCAAGTTCCCGGTCGTGCCGGTCCGTACTTCTCGGATCGAACATTATATATGTAGAACGTAATATAACCTAACCTAACCCAACCTAACCTCTCGGTGGTATTATTTTACAGAAAGCCGGGCGTGTCTACTCCTACTTCTCGGTGCGAATATTATGTATATAACATAATATAACCTAACCTAATGCAACCTGGTCGCTCGGTGCGAATATTTTCTAAATTCCCAGTCGTGTCGGTTCCGACCGCTCGGCGCGAATATTTTCTAAGTCCCCGGTCGTGTCGGTCCCGACCTCACAGCGGGAATATTTTCAAAGTCCCCGGTCGTGTCGGTCCCGACCGCTCGGCGCGAATATTTTCAAAGTCCCCGGTCGTGTCGGTCCCGACCGCTCGGCGCGAACAATTTCCAAGTTCCCGGTCGTGCCGGTCCGTACTTCTCGGTGCGAACATTATATATGTAGAACGTAATATAACCTAACCTAACCCAACCTAACCTCTCGGTGGTATTATTTTACAGAAAGCCGGGCGTGTCTACTCCTACTTCTCGGTGCGAATATTATGTATATAACATAATATAACCTAACCTAATGCAACCTGGTCGCTCGGTGCGAATATTTTCTAAATTCCCAGTCGTGTCGGTTCCGACCGCTCGGCGCGAATATTTTCTAAGTCCCCGGTCGTGTCGGTCCCGACCTCACAGCGGGAATATTTTCAAAGTCCCCGGTCGTGTCGGTCCCGACCGCTCGGCGCGAACAATTTCCAAGTTCCCGGTCGTGCCGGTCCGTACTTCTCGGTGCGAACATTATATATGTAGAACGTAATATAACCTAACCTAACCCAACCTAACCTCTCGGTGGTATTATTTTACAGAAAGCCGGGCGTGTCTACTCCTACTTCTCGGTGCGAATATTATGTATATAACATAATATAACCTAACCTAATGCAACCTGGTCGCTCGGTGCGAATATTTTCTAAATTCCCAGTCGTGTCGGTTCCGACCGCTCGGCGCGAATATTTTCTAAGTCCCCGGTCGTGTCGGTCCCGACCGCTCGGCGCGAATATTTTCAAAGTCCCCGGTCGTGTCGGTCCCGACCGCTCGGCGCGAACAATTTCCAAGTTCCCGGTCGTGCCGGTCCGTACTTCTCGGTGCGAACATTATATATGTAGAACGTAATATAACCTAACCTAACCCAACCTAACCTCTCGGTGGTATTATTTTACAGAAAGCCGGGCGTGTCTACTCCTACTTCTCGGTGCGAATATTATGTATATAACATAATATAACCTAACCTAATGCAACCTGGTCGCTCGGTGCGAATATTTTCTAAATTCCCAGTCGTGTCGGTTCCGACCGCTCGGCGCGAACAATTTCCAAGTTCCCGGTCGTGCCGGTCCGTACTTCTCGGTGCGAACATTATATATGTAGAACGTAATATAACCTAACCTAACCCAACCTAACCTCTCGGTGGTATTATTTTACAGAAAGCCGGGCGTGTCTACTCCTACTTCTCGGTGCGAATATTATGTATATAACATAATATAACCTAACCTAATGCAACCTGGTCGCTCGGTGCGATTATTTTCTAAATTCCCAGTCGTGTCGGTTCCGACCGCTCGGCGCGAATATTTTCTAAGTCCCCGGTCGTGTCGGTCCCGACCGCTCGGCGCGAATATTTTCAAAGTCCACGGTCGTGTCGGTCCCGACCGCTCGGCGCGAACAATTTCCAAGTTCCCGGTCGTGCCGGTCCGTACTTCTCGGTGCGAACATTATATATGTAGAACGTAATATAACCTAACCTAACCCAACCTAACCTCTCGGTGGTATTATTTTACAGAAAGCCGGGCGTGTCTACTCCTACTTCTCGGTGCGAATATTATGTATATAACATAATATAACCTAACCTAATGCAACCTGGTCGCTCGGTGCGAATATTTTCTAAATTCCCAGTCGTGTCGGTTCCGACCGCTCGGCGCGAATATTTTCTAAGTCCCCGGTCGTGTCGGTCCCGACCTCACAGCGGGAATATTTTCAAAGTCCCCGGTCGTGTCGGTCCCGACCGCTCGGCGCGAACAATTTCCAAGTTCCCGGTCGTGCCGGTCCGTACTTCTCGGATCGAACATTATATATGTAGAACGTAATATAACCTAACCTAACCCAACCTAACCTCTCGGTGGTATTATTTTACAGAAAGCCGGGCGTGTCTACTCCTACTTCTCGGTGCGAATATTATGTATATAACATAATATAACCTAACCTAATGCAACCTGGTCGCTCGGTGCGAATATTTTCTAAATTCCCAGTCGTGTCGGTTCCGACCGCTCGGCGCGAACAATTTCCAAGTTCCCGGTCGTGCCGGTCCGTACTTCTCGGTGCGAACATTATATATGTAGAACGTAATATAACCTAACCTAACCCAACCTAACCTCTCGGTGGTATTATTTTACAGAAAGCCGGGCGTGTCTACTCCTACTTCTCGGTGCGAATATTATGTATATAACATAATATAACCTAACCTAATGCAACCTGGTCGCTCGGTGCGAATATTTTCTAAATTCCCAGTCGTGTCGGTTCCGACCGCTCGGCGCGAATATTTTCTAAGTCCCCGGTCGTGTCGGTCCCGACCGCTCGGCGCGAATATTTTCAAAGTCCCCGGTCGTGTCGGTCCCGACCGCTCGGCGCGAATACTTTCAAAGTCCCCGGTCGTGACGGTCCCGACCGCTCGGCGCGAACAATTTCCAAGTTCCCGGTCGTGCCGGTCCGTACTTCTCGGTGCGAACATTATATATGTAGAACGTAATATAACCTAACCTAACCCAACCTAACCTCTCGGTGGTATTATTTTACAGAAAGCCGGGCGTGTCTACTCCTACTTCTCGGTGCGAATATTATGTATATAACATAATATAACCTAACCTAATGCAACCTGGTCGCTCGGTGCGAATATTTTCTAAATTCCCAGTCGTGTCGGTTCCGACCGCTCGGCGCGAACAATTTCCAAGTTCCCGGTCGTGCCGGTCCGTACTTCTCGGTGCGAACATTATATATGTAGAACGTAATATAACCTAACCTAACCCAACCTAACCTCTCGGTGGTATTATTTTACAGAAAGCCGGGCGTGTCTACTCCTACTTCTCGGTGCGAATATTATGTATATAACATAATATAACCTAACCTAATGCAACCTGGTCGCTCGGTGCGATTATTTTCTAAATTCCCAGTCGTGTCGGTTCCGACCGCTCGGCGCGAATATTTTCTAAGTCCCCGGTCGTGTCGGTCCCGACCGCTCGGCGCGAATATTTTCAAAGTCCCCGGTCGTGTCGGTCCCGACCGCTCGGCGCGAACAATTTCCAAGTTCCCGGTCGTGCCGGTCCGTACTTCTCGGTGCGAACATTATATATGTAGAACGTAATATAACCTAACCTAACCCAACCTAACCTCTCGGTGGTATTATTTTACAGAAAGCCGGGCGTGTCTACTCCTACTTCTCGGTGCGAATATTATGTATATAACATAATATAACCTAACCTAATGCAACCTGGTCGCTCGGTGCGAATATTTTCTAAATTCCCAGTCGTGTCGGTTCCGACCGCTCGGCGCGAACAATTTCCAAGTTCCCGGTCGTGCCGGTCCGTACTTCTCGGTGCGAACATTATATATGTAGAACGTAATATAACCTAACCTAACCCAACCTAACCTCTCGGTGGTATTATTTTACAGAAAGCCGGGCGTGTCTACTCCTACTTCTCGGTGCGAATATTATGTATATAACATAATATAACCTAACCTAATGCAACCTGGTCGCTCGGTGCGATTATTTTCTAAATTCCCAGTCGTGTCGGTTCCGACCGCTCGGCGCGAATATTTTCAAAGTCCCCGGTCGTGTCGGTCCCGACCGCTCGGCGCGAATACTTTCAAAGTCCCCGGTCGTGACGGTCCCGACCGCTCGGCGCGAACAATTTCCAAGTTCCCGGTCGTGCCGGTCCGTACTTCTCGGTGCGAACATTATATATGTAGAACGTAATATAACCTAACCTAACCCAACCTAACCTCTCGGTGGTATTATTTTACAGAAAGCCGGGCGTGTCTACTCCTACTTCTCGGTGCGAATATTATGTATATAACATAATATAACCTAACCTAATGCAACCTGGTCGCTCGGTGCGAATATTTTCTAAATTCCCAGTCGTGTCGGTTCCGACCGCTCGGCGCGAACAATTTCCAAGTTCCCGGTCGTGCCGGTCCGTACTTCTCGGTGCGAACATTATATATGTAGAACGTAATATAACCTAACCTAACCCAACCTAACCTCTCGGTGGTATTATTTTACAGAAAGCCGGGCGTGTCTACTCCTACTTCTCGGTGCGAATATTATGTATATAACATAATATAACCTAACCTAATGCAACCTGGTCGCTCGGTGCGAATATTTTCTAAATTCCCAGTCGTGTCGGTTCCGACCGCTCGGCGCGAACAATTTCCAAGTTCCCGGTCGTGCCGGTCCGTACTTCTCGGTGCGAACATTATATATGTAGAACGTAATATAACCTAACCTAACCCAACCTAACCTCTCGGTGGTATTATTTTACAGAAAGCCGGGCGTGTCTACTCCTACTTCTCGGTGCGAATATTATGTATATAACATAATATAACCTAACCTAATGCAACCTGGTCGCTCGGTGCGAATATTTTCTAAATTCCCAGTCGTGTCGGTTCCGACCGCTCGGCGCGAATATTTTCTAAGTCCCCGGTCGTGTCGGTCCCGACCGCTCGGCGCGAATATTTTCAAAGTCCCCGGTCGTGTCGGTCCCGACCGCTCGGCGCGAATACTTTCAAAGTCCCCGGTCGTGACGGTCCCGACCGCTCGGCGCGAACAATTTCCAAGTTCCCGGTCGTGCCGGTCCGTACTTCTCGGTGCGAACATTATATATGTAGAACGTAATATAACCTAACCTAACCCAACCTAACCTCTCGGTGGTATTATTTTACAGAAAGCCGGGCGTGTCTACTCCTACTTCTCGGTGCGAATATTATGTATATAACATAATATAACCTAACCTAATGCAACCTGGTCGCTCGGTGCGAATATTTTCTAAATTCCCAGTCGTGTCGGTTCCGACCGCTCGGCGCGAACAATTTCCAAGTTCCCGGTCGTGCCGGTCCGTACTTCTCGGTGCGAACATTATATATGTAGAACGTAATATAACCTAACCTAACCCAACCTAACCTCTCGGTGGTATTATTTTACAGAAAGCCGGGCGTGTCTACTCCTACTTCTCGGTGCGAATATTATGTATATAACATAATATAACCTAACCTAATGCAACCTGGTCGCTCGGTGCGATTATTTTCTAAATTCCCAGTCGTGTCGGTTCCGACCGCTCGGCGCGAATATTTTCTAAGTCCCCGGTCGTGTCGGTCCCGACCGCTCGGCGCGAATATTTTCAAAGTCCCCGGTCGTGTCGGTCCCGACCGCTCGGCGCGAACAATTTCCAAGTTCCCGGTCGTGCCGGTCCGTACTTCTCGGTGCGAACATTATATATGTAGAACGTAATATAACCTAACCTAACCCAACCTAACCTCTCGGTGGTATTATTTTACAGAAAGCCGGGCGTGTCTACTCCTACTTCTCGGTGCGAATATTATGTATATAACATAATATAACCTAACCTAATGCAACCTGGTCGCTCGGTGCGAATATTTTCTAAATTCCCAGTCGTGTCGGTTCCGACCGCTCGGCGCGAACAATTTCCAAGTTCCCGGTCGTGCCGGTCCGTACTTCTCGGTGCGAACATTATATATGTAGAACGTAATATAACCTAACCTAACCCAACCTAACCTCTCGGTGGTATTATTTTACAGAAAGCCGGGCGTGTCTACTCCTACTTCTCGGTGCGAATATTATGTATATAACATAATATAACCTAACCTAATGCAACCTGGTCGCTCGGTGCGATTATTTTCTAAATTCCCAGTCGTGTCGGTTCCGACCGCTCGGCGCGAATATTTTCAAAGTCCCCGGTCGTGTCGGTCCCGACCGCTCGGCGCGAATACTTTCAAAGTCCCCGGTCGTGACCGTCCCGACCGCTCGGCGCGAACAATTTCCAAGTTCCCGGTCGTGCCGGTCCGTACTTCTCGGTGCGAACATTATATATGTAGAACGTAATATAACCTAACCTAACCCAACCTAACCTCTCGGTGGTATTATTTTACAGAAAGCCGGGCGTGTCTACTCCTACTTCTCGGTGCGAATATTATGTATATAACATAATATAACCTAACCTAATGCAACCTATTCGCTCGGTGCGAATATTTTCTAAATTCCCAGTCGTGTCGGTTCCGACCGCTCGGCGCGAACAATTTCCAAGTTCCCGGTCGTGCCGGTCCGTACTTCTCGGTGCGAACATTATATATGTAGAACGTAATATAACCTAACCTAACCCAACCTAACCTCTCGGTGGTATTATTTTACAGAAAGCCGGGCGTGTCTACTCCTACTTCTCGGTGCGAATATTATGTATATAACATAATATAACCTAACCTAATGCAACCTGGTCGCTCGGTGCGAATATTTTCTAAATTCCCAGTCGTGTCGGTTCCGACCGCTCGGCGCGAATATTTTCTAAGTCCCCGGTCGTGTCGGTCCCGACCTCACAGCGGGAATATTTTCAAAGTCCCCGGTCGTGTCGGTCCCGACCGCTCGGCGCGAATATTTTCAAAGTCCCCGGTCGTGTCGGTCCCGACCGCTCGGCGCGAACAATTTCCAAGTTCCCGGTCGTGCCGGTCCGTACTTCTCGGTGCGAACATTATATATGTAGAACGTAATATAACCTAACCTAACCCAACCTAACCTCTCGGTGGTATTATTTTACAGAAAGCCGGGCGTGTCTACTCCTACTTCTCGGTGCGAATATTATGTATATAACATAATATAACCTAACCTAATGCAACCTGGTCGCTCGGTGCGAATATTTTCTAAATTCCCAGTCGTGTCAGTTCCGACCGCTCGGCGCGAATATTTTCTAAGTCCCCGGTCGTGTCGGTCCCGACCGCTCGGCGCGAATATTTTCAAAGTCCCCGGTCGTGTCGGTCCCGACCGCTCGGCGCGAACAATTTCCAAGTTCCCGGTCGTGCCGGTCCGTACTTCTCGGTGCGAACATTATATATGTAGAACGTAATATAACCTAACCTAACCCAACCTAACCTCTCGGTGGTATTATTTTACAGAAAGCCGGGCGTGTCTACTCCTACTTCTCGGTGCGAATATTATGTATATAACATAATATAACCTAACCTAATGCAACCTGGTCGCTCGGTGCGAATATTTTCTAAATTCCCAGTCGTGTCAGTTCCGACCGCTCGGCGCGAATATTTTCTAAGTCCCCGGTCGTGTCGGTCCCGACCGCTCGGCGCGAATATTTTCAAAGTCCCCGGTCGTGTCGGTCCCGACCGCTCGGCGCGAACAATTTCCAAGTTCCCGGTCGTGCCGGTCCGTACTTCTCGGTGCGAACATTATATATGTAGAACGTAATATAACCTAACCTAACCCAACCTAACCTCTCGGTGGTATTATTTTACAGAAAGCCGGGCGTGTCTACTCCTACTTCTCGGTGCGAATATTATGTATATAACATAATATAACCTAACCTAATGCAACCTGGTCGCTCGGTGCGATTATTTTCTAAATTCCCAGTCGTGTCGGTTCCGACCGCTCGGCGCGAATATTTTCTAAGTCCCCGGTCGTGTCGGTCCCGACCGCTCGGCGCGAATATTTTCAAAGTCCCCGGTCGTGTCGGTCCCGACCGCTCGGCGCGAACAATTTCCAAGTTCCCGGTCGTGCCGGTCCGTACTTCTCGGTGCGAACATTATATATGTAGAACGTAATATAACCTAACCTAACCCAACCTAACCTCTCGGTGGTATTATTTTACAGAAAGCCGGGCGTGTCTACTCCTACTTCTCGGTGCGAATATTATGTATATAACATAATATAACCTAACCTAATGCAACCTGGTCGCTCGGTGCGAATATTTTCTAAATTCCCAGTCGTGTCGGTTCCGACCGCTCGGCGCGAACAATTTCCAAGTTCCCGGTCGTGCCGGTCCGTACTTCTCGGTGCGAACATTATATATGTAGAACGTAATATAACCTAACCTAACCCAACCTAACCTCTCGGTGGTATTATTTTACAGAAAGCCGGGCGTGTCTACTCCTACTTCTCGGTGCGAATATTATGTATATAACATAATATAACCTAACCTAATGCAACCTGGTCGCTCGGTGCGATTATTTTCTAAATTCCCAGTCGTGTCGGTTCCGACCGCTCGGCGCGAATATTTTCAAAGTCCCCGGTCGTGTCGGTCCCGACCGCTCGGCGCGAATACTTTCAAAGTCCCCGGTCGTGACGGTCCCGACCGCTCGGCGCGAACAATTTCCAAGTTCCCGGTCGTGCCGGTCCGTACTTCTCGGTGCGAACATTATATATGTAGAACGTAATATAACCTAACCTAACCCAACCTAACCTCTCGGTGGTATTATTTTACAGAAAGCCGGGCGTGTCTACTCCTACTTCTCGGTGCGAATATTATGTATATAACATAATATAACCTAACCTAATGCAACCTATTCGCTCGGTGCGAATATTTTCTAAATTCCCAGTCGTGTCGGTTCCGACCGCTCGGCGCGAACAATTTCCAAGTTCCCGGTCGTGCCGGTCCGTACTTCTCGGTGCGAACATTATATATGTAGAACGTAATATAACCTAACCTAACCCAACCTAACCTCTCGGTGGTATTATTTTACAGAAAGCCGGGCGTGTCTACTCCTACTTCTCGGTGCGAATATTATGTATATAACATAATATAACCTAACCTAATGCAACCTGGTCGCTCGGTGCGAATATTTTCTAAATTCCCAGTCGTGTCGGTTCCGACCGCTCGGCGCGAATATTTTCTAAGTCCCCGGTCGTGTCGGTCCCGACCTCACAGCGGGAATATTTTCAAAGTCCCCGGTCGTGTCGGTCCCGACCGCTCGGCGCGAATATTTTCAAAGTCCCCGGTCGTGTCGGTCCCGACCGCTCGGCGCGAACAATTTCCAAGTTCCCGGTCGTGCCGGTCCGTACTTCTCGGTGCGAACATTATATATGTAGAACGTAATATAACCTAACCTAACCCAACCTAACCTCTCGGTGGTATTATTTTACAGAAAGCCGGGCGTGTCTACTCCTACTTCTCGGTGCGAATATTATGTATATAACATAATATAACCTAACCTAATGCAACCTGGTCGCTCGGTGCGAATATTTTCTAAATTCCCAGTCGTGTCAGTTCCGACCGCTCGGCGCGAATATTTTCTAAGTCCCCGGTCGTGTCGGTCCCGACCGCTCGGCGCGAATATTTTCAAAGTCCCCGGTCGTGTCGGTCCCGACCGCTCGGCGCGAACAATTTCCAAGTTCCCGGTCGTGCCGGTCCGTACTTCTCGGTGCGAACATTATATATGTAGAACGTAATATAACCTAACCTAACCCAACCTAACCTCTCGGTGGTATTATTTTACAGAAAGCCGGGCGTGTCTACTCCTACTTCTCGGTGCGAATATTATGTATATAACATAATATAACCTAACCTAATGCAACCTGGTCGCTCGGTGCGAATATTTTCTAAATTCCCAGTCGTGTCAGTTCCGACCGCTCGGCGCGAATATTTTCTAAGTCCCCGGTCGTGTCGGTCCCGACCGCTCGGCGCGAATATTTTCAAAGTCCCCGGTCGTGTCGGTCCCGACCGCTCGGCGCGAACAATTTCCAAGTTCCCGGTCGTGCCGGTCCGTACTTCTCGGTGCGAACATTATATATGTAGAACGTAATATAACCTAACCTAACCCAACCTAACCTCTCGGTGGTATTATTTTACAGAAAGCCGGGCGTGTCTACTCCTACTTCTCGGTGCGAATATTATGTATATAACATAATATAACCTAACCTAATGCAACCTGGTCGCTCGGTGCGATTATTTTCTAAATTCCCAGTCGTGTCGGTTCCGACCGCTCGGCGCGAATATTTTCTAAGTCCCCGGTCGTGTCGGTCCCGACCGCTCGGCGCGAATATTTTCAAAGTCCCCGGTCGTGTCGGTCCCGACCGCTCGGCGCGAACAATTTCCAAGTTCCCGGTCGTGCCGGTCCGTACTTCTCGGTGCGAACATTATATATGTAGAACGTAATATAACCTAACCTAACCCAACCTAACCTCTCGGTGGTATTATTTTACAGAAAGCCGGGCGTGTCTACTCCTACTTCTCGGTGCGAATATTATGTATATAACATAATATAACCTAACCTAATGCAACCTGGTCGCTCGGTGCGAATATTTTCTAAATTCCCAGTCGTGTCGGTTCCGACCGCTCGGCGCGAACAATTTCCAAGTTCCCGGTCGTGCCGGTCCGTACTTCTCGGTGCGAACATTATATATGTAGAACGTAATATAACCTAACCTAACCCAACCTAACCTCTCGGTGGTATTATTTTACAGAAAGCCGGGCGTGTCTACTCCTACTTCTCGGTGCGAATATTATGTATATAACATAATATAACCTAACCTAATGCAACCTGGTCGCTCGGTGCGATTATTTTCTAAATTCCCAGTCGTGTCGGTTCCGACCGCTCGGCGCGAATATTTTCAAAGTCCCCGGTCGTGTCGGTCCCGACCGCTCGGCGCGAATACTTTCAAAGTCCCCGGTCGTGACGGTCCCGACCGCTCGGCGCGAACAATTTCCAAGTTCCCGGTCGTGCCGGTCCGTACTTCTCGGTGCGAACATTATATATGTAGAACGTAATATAACCTAACCTAACCCAACCTAACCTCTCGGTGGTATTATTTTACAGAAAGCCGGGCGTGTCTACTCCTACTTCTCGGTGCGAATATTATGTATATAACATAATATAACCTAACCTAATGCAACCTATTCGCTCGGTGCGAATATTTTCTAAATTCCCAGTCGTGTCGGTTCCGACCGCTCGGCGCGAACAATTTCCAAGTTCCCGGTCGTGCCGGTCCGTACTTCTCGGTGCGAACATTATATATGTAGAACGTAATATAACCTAACCTAACCCAACCTAACCTCTCGGTGGTATTATTTTACAGAAAGCCGGGCGTGTCTACTCCTACTTCTCGGTGCGAATATTATGTATATAACATAATATAACCTAACCTAATGCAACCTGGTCGCTCGGTGCGAATATTTTCTAAATTCCCAGTCGTGTCGGTTCCGACCGCTCGGCGCGAATATTTTCTAAGTCCCCGGTCGTGTCGGTCCCGACCTCACAGCGGGAATATTTTCAAAGTCCCCGGTCGTGTCGGTCCCGACCGCTCGGCGCGAATATTTTCAAAGTCCCCGGTCGTGTCGGTCCCGACCGCTCGGCGCGAACAATTTCCAAGTTCCCGGTCGTGCCGGTCCGTACTTCTCGGTGCGAACATTATATATGTAGAACGTAATATAACCTAACCTAACCCAACCTAACCTCTCGGTGGTATTATTTTACAGAAAGCCGGGCGTGTCTACTCCTACTTCTCGGTGCGAATATTATGTATATAACATAATATAACCTAACCTAATGCAACCTGGTCGCTCGGTGCGAATATTTTCTAAATTCCCAGTCGTGTCAGTTCCGACCGCTCGGCGCGAATATTTTCTAAGTCCCCGGTCGTGTCGGTCCCGACCGCTCGGCGCGAATATTTTCAAAGTCCCCGGTCGTGTCGGTCCCGACCGCTCGGCGCGAACAATTTCCAAGTTCCCGGTCGTGCCGGTCCGTACTTCTCGGTGCGAACATTATATATGTAGAACGTAATATAACCTAACCTAACCCAACCTAACCTCTCGGTGGTATTATTTTACAGAAAGCCGGGCGTGTCTACTCCTACTTCTCGGTGCGAATATTATGTATATAACATAATATAACCTAACCTAATGCAACCTGGTCGCTCGGTGCGAATATTTTCTAAATTCCCAGTCGTGTCAGTTCCGACCGCTCGGCGCGAATATTTTCTAAGTCCCCGGTCGTGTCGGTCCCGACCGCTCGGCGCGAATATTTTCAAAGTCCCCGGTCGTGTCGGTCCCGACCGCTCGGCGCGAACAATTTCCAAGTTCCCGGTCGTGCCGGTCCGTACTTCTCGGTGCGAACATTATATATGTAGAACGTAATATAACCTAACCTAACCCAACCTAACCTCTCGGTGGTATTATTTTACAGAAAGCCGGGCGTGTCTACTCCTACTTCTCGGTGCGAATATTATGTATATAACATAATATAACCTAACCTAATGCAACCTGGTCGCTCGGTGCGATTATTTTCTAAATTCCCAGTCGTGTCGGTTCCGACCGCTCGGCGCGAATATTTTCTAAGTCCCCGGTCGTGTCGGTCCCGACCGCTCGGCGCGAATATTTTCAAAGTCCACGGTCGTGTCGGTCCCGACCGCTCGGCGCGAACAATTTCCAAGTTCCCGGTCGTGCCGGTCCGTACTTCTCGGTGCGAACATTATATATGTAGAACGTAATATAACCTAACCTAACCCAACCTAACCTCTCGGTGGTATTATTTTACAGAAAGCCGGGCGTGTCTACTCCTACTTCTCGGTGCGAATATTATGTATATAACATAATATAACCTAACCTAATGCAACCTGGTCGCTCGGTGCGAATATTTTCTAAATTCCCAGTCGTGTCGGTTCCGACCGCTCGGCGCGAATATTTTCTAAGTCCCCGGTCGTGTCGGTCCCGACCTCACAGCGGGAATATTTTCAAAGTCCCCGGTCGTGTCGGTCCCGACCGCTCGGCGCGAATATTTTCAAAGTCCCCGGTCGTGTCGGTCCCGACCGCTCGGCGCGAACAATTTCCAAGTTCCCGGTCGTGCCGGTCCGTACTTCTCGGTGCGAACATTATATATGTAGAACGTAATATAACCTAACCTAACCCAACCTAACCTCTCGGTGGTATTATTTTACAGAAAGCCGGGCGTGTCTACTCCTACTTCTCGGTGCGAATATTATGTATATAACATAATATAACCTAACCTAATGCAACCTGGTCGCTCGGTGCGAATATTTTCTAAATTCCCAGTCGTGTCGGTTCCGACCGCTCGGCGCGAATATTTTCTAAGTCCCCGGTCGTGTCGGTCCCGACCGCTCGGCGCGAATATTTTCAAAGTCCCCGGTCGTGTCGGTCCCGACCGCTCGGCGCGAATACTTTCAAAGTCCCCGGTCGTGACGGTCCCGACCGCTCGGCGCGAACAATTTCCAAGTTCCCGGTCGTGCCGGTCCGTACTTCTCGGTGCGAACATTATATATGTAGAACGTAATATAACCTAACCTAACCCAACCTAACCTCTCGGTGGTATTATTTTACAGAAAGCCGGGCGTGTCTACTCCTACTTCTCGGTGCGAATATTATGTATATAACATAATATAACCTAACCTAATGCAACCTATTCGCTCGGTGCGAATATTTTCTAAATTCCCAGTCGTGTCGGTTCCGACCGCTCGGCGCGAACAATTTCCAAGTTCCCGGTCGTGCCGGTCCGTACTTCTCGGTGCGAACATTATATATGTAGAACGTAATATAACCTAACCTAACCCAACCTAACCTCTCGGTGGTATTATTTTACAGAAAGCCGGGCGTGTCTACTCCTACTTCTCGGTGCGAATATTATGTATATAACATAATATAACCTAACCTAATGCAACCTGGTCGCTCGGTGCGAATATTTTCTAAATTCCCAGTCGTGTCGGTTCCGACCGCTCGGCGCGAATATTTTCTAAGTCCCCGGTCGTGTCGGTCCCGACCTCACAGCGGGAATATTTTCAAAGTCCCCGGTCGTGTCGGTCCCGACCGCTCGGCGCGAATATTTTCAAAGTCCCCGGTCGTGTCGGTCCCGACCGCTCGGCGCGAACAATTTCCAAGTTCCCGGTCGTGCCGGTCCGTACTTCTCGGTGCGAACATTATATATGTAGAACGTAATATAACCTAACCTAACCCAACCTAACCTCTCGGTGGTATTATTTTACAGAAAGCCGGGCGTGTCTACTCCTACTTCTCGGTGCGAATATTATGTATATAACATAATATAACCTAACCTAATGCAACCTGGTCGCTCGGTGCGAATATTTTCTAAATTCCCAGTCGTGTCGGTTCCGACCGCTCGGCGCGAATATTTTCTAAGTCCCCGGTCGTGTCGGTCCCGACCGCTCGGCGCGAATATTTTCAAAGTCCCCGGTCGTGTCGGTCCCGACCGCTCGGCGCGAATACTTTCAAAGTCCCCGGTCGTGACGGTCCCGACCGCTCGGCGCGAACAATTTCCAAGTTCCCGGTCGTGCCGGTCCGTACTTCTCGGTGCGAACATTATATATGTAGAACGTAATATAACCTAACCTAACCCAACCTAACCTCTCGGTGGTATTATTTTACAGAAAGCCGGGCGTGTCTACTCCTACTTCTCGGTGCGAATATTATGTATATAACATAATATAACCTAACCTAATGCAACCTATTCGCTCGGTGCGAATATTTTCTAAATTCCCAGTCGTGTCGGTTCCGACCGCTCGGCGCGAACAATTTCCAAGTTCCCGGTCGTGCCGGTCCGTACTTCTCGGTGCGAACATTATATATGTAGAACGTAATATAACCTAACCTAACCCAACCTAACCTCTCGGTGGTATTATTTTACAGAAAGCCGGGCGTGTCTACTCCTACTTCTCGGTGCGAATATTATGTATATAACATAATATAACCTAACCTAATGCAACCTGGTCGCTCGGTGCGAATATTTTCTAAATTCCCAGTCGTGTCGGTTCCGACCGCTCGGCGCGAATATTTTCTAAGTCCCCGGTCGTGTCGGTCCCGACCTCACAGCGGGAATATTTTCAAAGTCCCCGGTCGTGTCGGTCCCGACCGCTCGGCGCGAATATTTTCAAAGTCCCCGGTCGTGTCGGTCCCGACCGCTAGGCGCGAACAATTTCCAAGTTCCCGGTCGTGCCGGTCCGTACTTCTCGGTGCGAACATTATATATGTAGAACGTAATATAACCTAACCTAACCCAACCTAACCTCTCGGTGGTATTATTTTACAGAAAGCCGGGCGTGTCTACTCCTACTTCTCGGTGCGAATATTATGTATATAACATAATATAACCTAACCTAATGCAACCTGGTCGCTCGGTGCGAATATTTTCTAAATTCCCAGTCGTGTCAGTTCCGACCGCTCGGCGCGAATATTTTCTAAGTCCCCGGTCGTGTCGGTCCCGACCGCTCGGCGCGAATATTTTCAAAGTCCCCGGTCGTGTCGGTCCCGACCGCTCGGCGCGAACAATTTCCAAGTTCCCGGTCGTGCCGGTCCGTACTTCTCGGTGCGAACATTATATATGTAGAACGTAATATAACCTAACCTAACCCAACCTAACCTCTCGGTGGTATTATTTTACAGAAAGCCGGGCGTGTCTACTCCTACTTCTCGGTGCGAATATTATGTATATAACATAATATAACCTAACCTAATGCAACCTGGTCGCTCGGTGCGAATATTTTCTAAATTCCCAGTCGTGTCGGTTCCGACCGCTCGGCGCGAATATTTTCTAAGTCCCCGGTCGTGTCGGTCCCGACCGCTCGGCGCGAATATTTTCAAAGTCCCCGGTCGTGTCGGTCCCGACCGCTCGGCGCGAACAATTTCCAAGTTCCCGGTCGTGCCGGTCCGTACTTCTCGGTGCGAACATTATATATGTAGAACGTAATATAACCTAACCTAACCCAACCTAACCTCTCGGTGGTATTATTTTACAGAAAGCCGGGCGTGTCTACTCCTACTTCTCGGTGCGAATATTATGTATATAACATAATATAACCTAACCTAATGCAACCTGGTCGCTCGGTGCGATTATTTTCTAAATTCCCAGTCGTGTCGGTTCCGACCGCTCGGCGCGAATATTTTCTAAGTCCCCGGTCGTGTCGGTCCCGACCGCTCGGCGCGAATATTTTCAAAGTCCACGGTCGTGTCGGTCCCGACCGCTCGGCGCGAACAATTTCCAAGTTCCCGGTCGTGCCGGTCCGTACTTCTCGGTGCGAACATTATATATGTAGAACGTAATATAACCTAACCTAACCCAACCTAACCTCTCGGTGGTATTATTTTACAGAAAGCCGGGCGTGTCTACTCCTACTTCTCGGTGCGAATATTATGTATATAACATAATATAACCTAACCTAATGCAACCTGGTCGCTCGGTGCGATTATTTTCTAAATTCCCAGTCGTGTCGGTTCCGACCGCTCGGCGCGAATATTTTCAAAGTCCCCGGTCGTGTCAGTTCCGACCGCTCGGCGCGAATATTTTCTAAGTCCCCGGTCGTGTCGGTCCCGACCGCTCGGCGCGAATATTTTCAAAGTCCCCGGTCGTGTCGGTCCCGACCGCTCGGCGCGAACAATTTCCAAGTTCCCGGTCGTGCCGGTCCGTACTTCTCGGTGCGAACATTATATATGTAGAACGTAATATAACCTAACCTAACCCAACCTAACCTCTCGGTGGTATTATTTTACAGAAAGCCGGGCGTGTCTACTCCTACTTCTCGGTGCGAATATTATGTATATAACATAATATAACCTAACCTAATGCAACCTGGTCGCTCGGTGCGAATATTTTCTAAATTCCCAGTCGTGTCGGTTCCGACCGCTCGGCGCGAATATTTTCTAAGTCCCCGGTCGTGTCGGTCCCGACCTCACAGCGGGAATATTTTCAAAGTCCCCGGTCGTGTCGGTCCCGACCGCTCGGCGCGAATATTTTCAAAGTCCCCGGTCGTGTCGGTCCCGACCGCTCGGCGCGAACAATTTCCAAGTTCCCGGTCGTGCCGGTCCGTACTTCTCGGTGCGAACATTATATATGTAGAACGTAATATAACCTAACCTAACCCAACCTAACCTCTCGGTGGTATTATTTTACAGAAAGCCGGGCGTGTCTACTCCTACTTCTCGGTGCGAATATTATGTATATAACATAATATAACCTAACCTAATGCAACCTGGTCGCTCGGTGCGAATATTTTCTAAATTCCCAGTCGTGTCAGTTCCGACCGCTCGGCGCGAATATTTTCTAAGTCCCCGGTCGTGTCGGTCCCGACCGCTCGGCGCGAATATTTTCAAAGTCCCCGGTCGTGTCGGTCCCGACCGCTCGGCGCGAACAATTTCCAAGTTCCCGGTCGTGCCGGTCCGTACTTCTCGGTGCGAACATTATATATGTAGAACGTAATATAACCTAACCTAACCCAACCTAACCTCTCGGTGGTATTATTTTACAGAAAGCCGGGCGTGTCTACTCCTACTTCTCGGTGCGAATATTATGTATATAACATAATATAACCTAACCTAATGCAACCTGGTCGCTCGGTGCGAATATTTTCTAAATTCCCAGTCGTGTCAGTTCCGACCGCTCGGCGCGAATATTTTCTAAGTCCCCGGTCGTGTCGGTCCCGACCGCTCGGCGCGAATATTTTCAAAGTCCCCGGTCGTGTCGGTCCCGACCGCTCGGCGCGAACAATTTCCAAGTTCCCGGTCGTGCCGGTCCGTACTTCTCGGTGCGAACATTATATATGTAGAACGTAATATAACCTAACCTAACCCAACCTAACCTCTCGGTGGTATTATTTTACAGAAAGCCGGGCGTGTCTACTCCTACTTCTCGGTGCGAATATTATGTATATAACATAATATAACCTAACCTAATGCAACCTGGTCGCTCGGTGCGATTATTTTCTAAATTCCCAGTCGTGTCGGTTCCGACCGCTCGGCGCGAATATTTTCTAAGTCCCCGGTCGTGTCGGTCCCGACCGCTCGGCGCGAATATTTTCAAAGTCCACGGTCGTGTCGGTCCCGACCGCTCGGCGCGAACAATTTCCAAGTTCCCGGTCGTGCCGGTCCGTACTTCTCGGTGCGAACATTATATATGTAGAACGTAATATAACCTAACCTAACCCAACCTAACCTCTCGGTGGTATTATTTTACAGAAAGCCGGGCGTGTCTACTCCTACTTCTCGGTGCGAATATTATGTATATAACATAATATAACCTAACCTAATGCAACCTGGTCGCTCGGTGCGAATATTTTCTAAATTCCCAGTCGTGTCGGTTCCGACCGCTCGGCGCGAATATTTTCTAAGTCCCCGGTCGTGTCGGTCCCGACCTCACAGCGGGAATATTTTCAAAGTCCCCGGTCGTGTCGGTCCCGACCGCTCGGCGCGAATATTTTCAAAGTCCCCGGTCGTGTCGGTCCCGACCGCTCGGCGCGAACAATTTCCAAGTTCCCGGTCGTGCCGGTCCGTACTTCTCGGTGCGAACATTATATATGTAGAACGTAATATAACCTAACCTAACCCAACCTAACCTCTCGGTGGTATTATTTTACAGAAAGCCGGGCGTGTCTACTCCTACTTCTCGGTGCGAATATTATGTATATAACATAATATAACCTAACCTAATGCAACCTGGTCGCTCGGTGCGAATATTTTCTAAATTCCCAGTCGTGTCGGTTCCGACCGCTCGGCGCGAATATTTTCTAAGTCCCCGGTCGTGTCGGTCCCGACCGCTCGGCGCGAATATTTTCAAAGTCCCCGGTCGTGTCGGTCCCGACCGCTCGGCGCGAATACTTTCAAAGTCCCCGGTCGTGACGGTCCCGACCGCTCGGCGCGAACAATTTCCAAGTTCCCGGTCGTGCCGGTCCGTACTTCTCGGTGCGAACATTATATATGTAGAACGTAATATAACCTAACCTAACCCAACCTAACCTCTCGGTGGTATTATTTTACAGAAAGCCGGGCGTGTCTACTCCTACTTCTCGGTGCGAATATTATGTATATAACATAATATAACCTAACCTAATGCAACCTATTCGCTCGGTGCGAATATTTTCTAAATTCCCAGTCGTGTCGGTTCCGACCGCTCGGCGCGAACAATTTCCAAGTTCCCGGTCGTGCCGGTCCGTACTTCTCGGTGCGAACATTATATATGTAGAACGTAATATAACCTAACCTAACCCAACCTAACCTCTCGGTGGTATTATTTTACAGAAAGCCGGGCGTGTCTACTCCTACTTCTCGGTGCGAATATTATGTATATAACATAATATAACCTAACCTAATGCAACCTGGTCGCTCGGTGCGAATATTTTCTAAATTCCCAGTCGTGTCGGTTCCGACCGCTCGGCGCGAATATTTTCTAAGTCCCCGGTCGTGTCGGTCCCGACCTCACAGCGGGAATATTTTCAAAGTCCCCGGTCGTGTCGGTCCCGACCGCTCGGCGCGAATATTTTCAAAGTCCCCGGTCGTGTCGGTCCCGACCGCTAGGCGCGAACAATTTCCAAGTTCCCGGTCGTGCCGGTCCGTACTTCTCGGTGCGAACATTATATATGTAGAACGTAATATAACCTAACCTAACCCAACCTAACCTCTCGGTGGTATTATTTTACAGAAAGCCGGGCGTGTCTACTCCTACTTCTCGGTGCGAATATTATGTATATAACATAATATAACCTAACCTAATGCAACCTGGTCGCTCGGTGCGAATATTTTCTAAATTCCCAGTCGTGTCAGTTCCGACCGCTCGGCGCGAATATTTTCTAAGTCCCCGGTCGTGTCGGTCCCGACCGCTCGGCGCGAATATTTTCAAAGTCCCCGGTCGTGTCGGTCCCGACCGCTCGGCGCGAACAATTTCCAAGTTCCCGGTCGTGCCGGTCCGTACTTCTCGGTGCGAACATTATATATGTAGAACGTAATATAACCTAACCTAACCCAACCTAACCTCTCGGTGGTATTATTTTACAGAAAGCCGGGCGTGTCTACTCCTACTTCTCGGTGCGAATATTATGTATATAACATAATATAACCTAACCTAATGCAACCTGGTCGCTCGGTGCGATTATTTTCTAAATTCCCAGTCGTGTCGGTTCCGACCGCTCGGCGCGAATATTTTCTAAGTCCCCGGTCGTGTCGGTCCCGACCGCTCGGCGCGAATATTTTCAAAGTCCACGGTCGTGTCGGTCCCGACCGCTCGGCGCGAACAATTTCCAAGTTCCCGGTCGTGCCGGTCCGTACTTCTCGGTGCGAACATTATATATGTAGAACGTAATATAACCTAACCTAACCCAACCTAACCTCTCGGTGGTATTATTTTACAGAAAGCCGGGCGTGTCTACTCCTACTTCTCGGTGCGAATATTATGTATATAACATAATATAACCTAACCTAATGCAACCTGGTCGCTCGGTGCGAATATTTTCTAAATTCCCAGTCGTGTCGGTTCCGACCGCTCGGCGCGAATATTTTCTAAGTCCCCGGTCGTGTCGTTCCCGACCTCACAGCGGGAATATTTTCAAAGTCCCCGGTCGTGTCGGTCCCGACCGCTCGGCGCGAATATTTTCAAAGTCCCCGGTCGTGTCGGTCCCGACCGCTCGGCGCGAACAATTTCCAAGTTCCCGGTCGTGCCGGTCCGTACTTCTCGGTGCGAACATTATATATGTAGAACGTAATATAACCTAACCTAACCCAACCTAACCTCTCGGTGGTATTATTTTACAGAAAGCCGGGCGTGTCTACTCCTACTTCTCGGTGCGAATATTATGTATATAACATAATATAACCTAACCTAATGCAACCTGGTCGCTCGGTGCGAATATTTTCTAAATTCCCAGTCGTGTCGGTTCCGACCGCTCGGCGCGAATATTTTCTAAGTCCCCGGTCGTGTCGGTCCCGACCTCACAGCGGGAATATTTTCAAAGTCCCCGGTCGTGTCGGTCCCGACCGCTCGGCGCGAATATTTTCAAAGTCCCCGGTCGTGTCGGTCCCGACCGCTCGGCGCGAACAATTTCCAAGTTCCCGGTCGTGCCGGTCCGTACTTCTCGGTGCGAACATTATATATGTAGAACGTAATATAACCTAACCTAACCCAAACTAACCTCTCGGCGGTATTATTTTACAGAAAGCCGGGCGTGTCTACTCCTACTTCTCGGTGCGAATATTATGTATATAACATAATATAACCTAACCTAATGCAACCTGGTCGCTCGGTGCAAATATTTTCTAAATTCCCAGTCGTGTCGGTTCCGACCGCTCGGCGCGAATATTTTCTAAGTCTCCGGTCGTGTCGGTCCCGACCTCACAGCGGGAATATTTTCAAAGTCCCCGGTAGTGTCGGTCCCGACCGCTCGGCGCGAATATTTTCAAAGTCCCCGGTCGTGTCGGTCCCGACCGCTCGGCGCGAACAATTTCCAAGTTCCCGGTCGTGCCGGTCCGTACTTCTCGGTGCGAACATTATATATGTAGAACGTAATATAACCTAACCTAACCCAACCTAACCTCTCGGTGGTATTATTTTACAGAAAGCCGGGCGTGTCTACTCCTACTTCTCGGTGCGAATATTATGTATATAACATAATATAACCTAACCTAATGCAACCTGGTCGCTCGGTGCGAATATTTTCTAAATTCCCAGTCGTGTCGGTTCCGACCGCTCGGCGCGAATATTTTCTAAGTCCCCGGTCGTGTCGGTCCCGACCTCACAGCGGGAATATTTTCAAAGTCCCCGGTCGTGTCGGTCCCGACCGCTCGGCGCGAACAATTTCCAAGTTCCCGGTCGTGCCGGTCCGTACTTCTCGGTGCGAACATTATATATGTAGAACGTAATATAACCTAACCTAACCCAACCTAACCTCTCGGTGGTATTATTTTACAGAAAGCCGGGCGTGTCTACTCCTACTTCTCGGTGCGAATATTATGTATATAACATAATATAACCTAACCTAATGCAACCTGGTCGCTCGGTGCGAATATTTTCTAAATTCCCAGTCGTGTCGGTTCCGACCGCTCGGCGCGAATATTTTCTAAGTCCCCGGTCGTGTCGGTCCCGACCGCTCGGCGCGAATATTTTCAAAGTCCCCGGTCGTGTCGGTCCCGACCGCTCGGCGCGAACAATTTCCAAGTTCCCGGTCGTGCCGGTCCGTACTTCTCGGTGCGAACATTATATATGTAGAACGTAATATAACCTAACCTAACCCAACCTAACCTCTCGGTGGTATTATTTTACAGAAAGCCGGGCGTGTCTACTCCTACTTCTCGGTGCGAATATTATGTATATAACATAATATAACCTAACCTAATGCAACCTGGTCGCTCGGTGCGAATATTTTCTAAATTCCCAGTCGTGTCGGTTCCGACCGCTCGGCGCGAATATTTTCTAAGTCCCCGGTCGTGTCGGTCCCGACCTCACAGCGGGAATATTTTCAAAGTCCCCGGTCGTGTCGGTCCCGACCGCTCGGCGCGAATATTTTCAAAGTCCCCGGTCGTGTCGGTCCCGACCGCTCGGCGCGAACAATTTCCAAGTTCCCGGTCGTGCCGGTCCGTACTTCTCGGTGCGAACATTATATATGTAGAACGTAATATAACCTAACCTAACCCAACCTAACCTCTCGGTGGTATTATTTTACAGAAAGCCGGGCGTGTCTACTCCTACTTCTCGGTGCGAATATTATGTATATAACATAATATAACCTAACCTAATGCAACCTGGTCGCTCGGTGCGAATATTTTCTAAATTCCCAGTCGTGTCGGTTCCGACCGCTCGGCGCGAATATTTTCTAAGTCCCCGGTCGTGTCGGTCCCGACCGCTCGGCGCGAATATTTTCAAAGTCCCCGGTCGTGTCGGTCCCGACCGCTCGGCGCGAACAATTTCCAAGTTCCCGGTCGTGCCGGTCCGTACTTCTCGGTGCGAACATTATATATGTAGAACGTAATATAACCTAACCTAACCCAACCTAACCTCTCGGTGGTATTATTTTACAGAAAGCCGGGCGTGTCTACTCCTACTTCTCGGTGCGAATATTATGTATATAACATAATATAACCTAACCTAATGCAACCTGGTCGCTCGGTGCGAATATTTTCTAAATTCCCAGTCGTGTCGGTTCCGACCGCTCGGCGCGAACAATTTCCAAGTTCCCGGTCGTGCCGGTCCGTACTTCTCGGTGCGAACATTATATATGTAGAACGTAATATAACCTAACCTAACCCAACCTAACCTCTCGGTGGTATTATTTTACAGAAAGCCGGGCGTGTCTACTCCTACTTCTCGGTGCGAATATTATGTATATAACATAATATAACCTAACCTAATGCAACCTGGTCGCTCGGTGCGATTATTTTCTAAATTCCCAGTCGTGTCGGTTCCGACCGCTCGGCGCGAATATTTTCTAAGTCCCCGGTCGTGTCGGTCCCGACCGCTCGGCGCGAATATTTTCAAAGTCCACGGTCGTGTCGGTCCCGACCGCTCGGCGCGAACAATTTCCAAGTTCCCGGTCGTGCCGGTCCGTACTTCTCGGTGCGAACATTATATATGTAGAACGTAATATAACCTAACCTAACCCAACCTAACCTCTCGGTGGTATTATTTTACAGAAAGCCGGGCGTGTCTACTCCTACTTCTCGGTGCGAATATTATGTATATAACATAATATAACCTAACCTAATGCAACCTGGTCGCTCGGTGCGAATATTTTCTAAATTCCCAGTCGTGTCGGTTCCGACCGCTCGGCGCGAATATTTTCTAAGTCCCCGGTCGTGTCGGTCCCGACCTCACAGCGGGAATATTTTCAAAGTCCCCGGTCGTGTCGGTCCCGACCGCTCGGCGCGAACAATTTCCAAGTTCCCGGTCGTGCCGGTCCGTACTTCTCGGATCGAACATTATATATGTAGAACGTAATATAACCTAACCTAACCCAACCTAACCTCTCGGTGGTATTATTTTACAGAAAGCCGGGCGTGTCTACTCCTACTTCTCGGTGCGAATATTATGTATATAACATAATATAACCTAACCTAATGCAACCTGGTCGCTCGGTGCGAATATTTTCTAAATTCCCAGTCGTGTCGGTTCCGACCGCTCGGCGCGAACAATTTCCAAGTTCCCGGTCGTGCCGGTCCGTACTTCTCGGTGCGAACATTATATATGTAGAACGTAATATAACCTAACCTAACCCAACCTAACCTCTCGGTGGTATTATTTTACAGAAAGCCGGGCGTGTCTACTCCTACTTCTCGGTGCGAATATTATGTATATAACATAATATAACCTAACCTAATGCAACCTGGTCGCTCGGTGCGAATATTTTCTAAATTCCCAGTCGTGTCGGTTCCGACCGCTCGGCGCGAATATTTTCTAAGTCCCCGGTCGTGTCGGTCCCGACCGCTCGGCGCGAATATTTTCAAAGTCCCCGGTCGTGTCGGTCCCGACCGCTCGGCGCGAATACTTTCAAAGTCCCCGGTCGTGACGGTCCCGACCGCTCGGCGCGAACAATTTCCAAGTTCCCGGTCGTGCCGGTCCGTACTTCTCGGTGCGAACATTATATATGTAGAACGTAATATAACCTAACCTAACCCAACCTAACCTCTCGGTGGTATTATTTTACAGAAAGCCGGGCGTGTCTACTCCTACTTCTCGGTGCGAATATTATGTATATAACATAATATAACCTAACCTAATGCAACCTGGTCGCTCGGTGCGAATATTTTCTAAATTCCCAGTCGTGTCGGTTCCGACCGCTCGGCGCGAACAATTTCCAAGTTCCCGGTCGTGCCGGTCCGTACTTCTCGGTGCGAACATTATATATGTAGAACGTAATATAACCTAACCTAACCCAACCTAACCTCTCGGTGGTATTATTTTACAGAAAGCCGGGCGTGTCTACTCCTACTTCTCGGTGCGAATATTATGTATATAACATAATATAACCTAACCTAATGCAACCTGGTCGCTCGGTGCGATTATTTTCTAAATTCCCAGTCGTGTCGGTTCCGACCGCTCGGCGCGAATATTTTCTAAGTCCCCGGTCGTGTCGGTCCCGACCGCTCGGCGCGAATATTTTCAAAGTCCACGGTCGTGTCGGTCCCGACCGCTCGGCGCGAACAATTTCCAAGTTCCCGGTCGTGCCGGTCCGTACTTCTCGGTGCGAACATTATATATGTAGAACGTAATATAACCTAACCTAACCCAACCTAACCTCTCGGTGGTATTATTTTACAGAAAGCCGGGCGTGTCTACTCCTACTTCTCGGTGCGAATATTATGTATATAACATAATATAACCTAACCTAATGCAACCTGGTCGCTCGGTGCGAATATTTTCTAAATTCCCAGTCGTGTCGGTTCCGACCGCTCGGCGCGAATATTTTCTAAGTCCCCGGTCGTGTCGGTCCCGACCTCACAGCGGGAATATTTTCAAAGTCCCCGGTCGTGTCGGTCCCGACCGCTCGGCGCGAACAATTTCCAAGTTCCCGGTCGTGCCGGTCCGTACTTCTCGGATCGAACATTATATATGTAGAACGTAATATAACCTAACCTAACCCAACCTAACCTCTCGGTGGTATTATTTTACAGAAAGCCGGGCGTGTCTACTCCTACTTCTCGGTGCGAATATTATGTATATAACATAATATAACCTAACCTAATGCAACCTGGTCGCTCGGTGCGAATATTTTCTAAATTCCCAGTCGTGTCGGTTCCGACCGCTCGGCGCGAACAATTTCCAAGTTCCCGGTCGTGCCGGTCCGTACTTCTCGGTGCGAACATTATATATGTAGAACGTAATATAACCTAACCTAACCCAACCTAACCTCTCGGTGGTATTATTTTACAGAAAGCCGGGCGTGTCTACTCCTACTTCTCGGTGCGAATATTATGTATATAACATAATATAACCTAACCTAATGCAACCTGGTCGCTCGGTGCGAATATTTTCTAAATTCCCAGTCGTGTCGGTTCCGACCGCTCGGCGCGAATATTTTCTAAGTCCCCGGTCGTGTCGGTCCCGACCTCACAGCGGGAATATTTTCAAAGTCCCCGGTCGTGTCGGTCCCGACCGCTCGGCGCGAATATTTTCAAAGTCCCCGGTCGTGTCGGTCCCGACCGCTCGGCGCGAACAATTTCCAAGTTCCCGGTCGTGCCGGTCCGTACTTCTCGGTGCGAACATTATATATGTAGAACGTAATATAACCTAACCTAACCCAACCTAACCTCTCGGTGGTATTATTTTACAGAAAGCCGGGCGTGTCTACTCCTACTTCTCGGTGCGAATATTATGTATATAACATAATATAACCTAACCTAATGCAACCTGGTCGCTCGGTGCGAATATTTTCTAAATTCCCAGTCGTGTCGGTTCCGACCGCTCGGCGCGAATATTTTCTAAGTCCCCGGTCGTGTCGGTCCCGACCGCTCGGCGCGAATATTTTCAAAGTCCCCGGTCGTGTCGGTCCCGACCGCTCGGCGCGAATACTTTCAAAGTCCCCGGTCGTGACGGTCCCGACCGCTCGGCGCGAACAATTTCCAAGTTCCCGGTCGTGCCGGTCCGTACTTCTCGGTGCGAACATTATATATGTAGAACGTAATATAACCTAACCTAACCCAACCTAACCTCTCGGTGGTATTATTTTACAGAAAGCCGGGCGTGTCTACTCCTACTTCTCGGTGCGAATATTATGTATATAACATAATATAACCTAACCTAATGCAACCTGGTCGCTCGGTGCGAATATTTTCTAAATTCCCAGTCGTGTCGGTTCCGACCGCTCGGCGCGAACAATTTCCAAGTTCCCGGTCGTGCCGGTCCGTACTTCTCGGTGCGAACATTATATATGTAGAACGTAATATAACCTAACCTAACCCAACCTAACCTCTCGGTGGTATTATTTTACAGAAAGCCGGGCGTGTCTACTCCTACTTCTCGGTGCGAATATTATGTATATAACATAATATAACCTAACCTAATGCAACCTGGTCGCTCGGTGCGAATATTTTCTAAATTCCCAGTCGTGTCAGTTCCGACCGCTCGGCGCGAATATTTTCTAAGTCCCCGGTCGTGTCGGTCCCGACCGCTCGGCGCGAATATTTTCAAAGTCCCCGGTCGTGTCGGTCCCGACCGCTCGGCGCGAACAATTTCCAAGTTCCCGGTCGTGCCGGTCCGTACTTCTCGGTGCGAACATTATATATGTAGAACGTAATATAACCTAACCTAACCCAACCTAACCTCTCGGTGGTATTATTTTACAGAAAGCCGGGCGTGTCTACTCCTACTTCTCGGTGCGAATATTATGTATATAACATAATATAACCTAACCTAATGCAACCTGGTCGCTCGGTGCGAATATTTTCTAAATTCCCAGTCGTGTCAGTTCCGACCGCTCGGCGCGAATATTTTCAAAGTCCCCGGTCGTGTCGGTCCCGACCGCTCGGCGCGAATACTTTCAAAGTCCCCGGTCGTGACGGTCCCGACCGCTCGGCGCGAACAATTTCCAAGTTCCCGGTCGTGCCGGTCCGTACTTCTCGGTGCGAACATTATATATGTAGAACGTAATATAACCTAACCTAACCCAACCTAACCTCTCGGTGGTATTATTTTACAGAAAGCCGGGCGTGTCTACTCCTACTTCTCGGTGCGAATATTATGTATATAACATAATATAACCTAACCTAATGCAACCTGGTCGCTCGGTGCGAATATATTCTAAATTCCCAGTCGTGTCAGTTCCGACCGCTCGGCGCGAATATTTTCTAAGTCCCCGGTCGTGTCGGTCCCGACCGCTCGGCGCGAATATTTTCAAAGTCCCCGGTCGTGTCGGTCCCGACCGCTCGGCGCGAATATTTTCAAAGTCCCCGGTCGTGTCGGTCCCGACCGCTCGGCGCGAACCATTTCCAAGTTCCCGGTCGTGCCGGTCCGTACTTCTCGGTGCGAACATTATATATGTAGAACGTAATATAACCTAACCTAACCCAAACTAACCTCTCGGCGGTATTATTTAACAGAAAGCCGGGCGTGTCTACTCCTACTTCTCGGTGCGAATATTATGTATATAACATAATATAACCTAACCTAATGCAACCTGGTCGCTCGGTGCAAATATTTTCTAAATTCCCAGTCGTGTCGGTTCCGACCGCTCGGCGCGAACATTTTCTAAGTCTCCGGTCGTGTCGGTCCCGACCTCACAGCGGGAATATTTTCAAAGTCCCCGGTAGTGTCGGTCCCGACCGCTCGGCGCGAATATTTTCAAAGTCCCCGGTCGTGTCGGTCCCGACCGCTCGGCGCGAACAATTTCCAAGTTCCCGGTCGTGCCGGTCCGTACTTCTCGGTGCGAACATTATATATGTAGAACGTAATATAACCTAACCTAACCCAACCTAACCTCTCGGCGGTATTATTTAACAGAAAGCCGGGCGTGTCTACTCCTACTTCTCGGTGCGAATATTATGTATATAACATAATATAACCTAACCTAATGCAACCTGGTCGCTCGGTGCAAATATTTTCTAAATTCCCAGTCGTGTCGGTTCCGACCGCTCGGCGCGAATATTTTCTAAGTCTCCGGTCGTGTCGGTCCCGACCTCACAGCGGGAATATTTTCAAAGTCCCCGGTAGTGTCGGTCCCGACCGCTCGGCGCGAATATTTTCAAAGTCCCCGGTCGTGTCGGTCCCGACCGCTCGGCGCGAACAATTTCCAAGTTCCCGGTCGTGCCGGTCCGTACTTCTCGGTGCGAACATTATATATGTAGAACGTAATATAACCTAACCTAACCCAACCTAACCTCTCGGTGGTATTATTTTACAGAAAGCCGGGCGTGTCTACTCCTACTTCTCGGTGCGAATATTATGTATATAACATAATATAACCTAACCTAATGCAACCTGGTCGCTCGGTGCGAATATTTTCTAAATTCCCAGTCGTGTCGGTTCCGACCGCTCGGCGCGAATATTTTCTAAGTCCCCGGTCGTGTCGGTCCCGACCGCTCGGCGCGAATATTTTCAAAGTCCCCGGTCGTGTCGGTCCCGACCGCTCGGCGCGAATACTTTCAAAGTCCCCGGTCGTGTCGGTCCCGACCGCTCGGCGCGAACAATTTCCAAGTTCCCGGTCGTGCCGGTCCGTACTTCTCGGTGCGAACATTATATATGTAGAACGTAATATAACCTAACCTAACCCAACCTAACCTCTCGGTGGTATTATTTTACAGAAAGCCGGGCGTGTCTACTCCTACTTCTCGGTGCGAATATTATGTATATAACATAATATAACCTAACCTAATGCAACCTGGTCGCTCGGTGCGAATATTTTCTAAATTCCCAGTCGTGTCGGTTCCGACCGCTCGGCGCGAACAATTTCCAAGTTCCCGGTCGTGCCGGTCCGTACTTCTCGGTGCGAACATTATATATGTAGAACGTAATATAACCTAACCTAACCCAACCTAACCTCTCGGTGGTATTATTTTACAGAAAGCCGGGCGTGTCTACTCCTACTTCTCGGTGCGAATATTATGTATATAACATAATATAACCTAACCTAATGCAACCTGGTCGCTCGGTGCGAATATTTTCTAAATTCCCAGTCGTGTCGGTTCCGACCGCTCGGCGCGAACAATTTCCAAGTTCCCGGTCGTGCCGGTCCGTACTTCTCGGTGCGAACATTATATATGTAGAACGTAATATAACCTAACCTAACCCAACCTAACCTCTCGGTGGTATTATTTTACAGAAAGCCGGGCGTGTCTACTCCTACTTCTCGGTGCGAATATTATGTATATAACATAATATAACCTAACCTAATGCAACCTGGTCGCTCGGTGCGAATATTTTCTAAATTCCCAGTCGTGTCGGTTCCGACCGCTCGGCGCGAATATTTTCTAAGTCCCCGGTCGTGTCGGTCCCGACCTCACAGCGGGAATATTTTCAAAGTCCCCGGTCGTGTCGGTCCCGACCGCTCGGCGCGAATATTTTCAAAGTCCCCGGTCGTGTCGGTCCCGACCGCTCGGCGCGAACAATTTCCAAGTTCCCGGTCGTGCCGGTCCGTACTTCTCGGTGCGAACATTATATATGTAGAACGTAATATAACCTAACCTAACCCAACCTAACCTCTCGGTGGTATTATTTTACAGAAAGCCGGGCGTGTCTACTCCTACTTCTCGGTGCGAATATTATGTATATAACATAATATAACCTAACCTAATGCAACCTGGTCGCTCGGTGCGAATATTTTCTAAATTCCCAGTCGTGTCGGTTCCGACCGCTCGGCGCGAATATTTTCAAAGTCCCCGGTCGTGTCGGTCCCGACCGCTCGGCGCGAATACTTTCAAAGTCCCCGGTCGTGTCGGTCCCGACCGCTCGGCGCGAACAATTTCCAAGTTCCCGGTCGTGCCGGTCCGTACTTCTCGGTGCGAACATTATATATGTAGAACGTAATATAACCTAACCTAACCCAACCTAACCTCTCGGTGGTATTATTTTACAGAAAGCCGGGCGTGTCTACTCCTACTTCTCGGTGCGAATATTATGTATATAACATAATATAACCTAACCTAATGCAACCTGGTCGCTCGGTGCGAATATTTTCTAAATTCCCAGTCGTGTCGGTTCCGACCGCTCGGCGCGAACAATTTCCAAGTTCCCGGTCGTGCCGGTCCGTACTTCTCGGTGCGAACATTATATATGTAGAACGTAATATAACCTAACCTAACCCAACCTAACCTCTCGGTGGTATTATTTTACAGAAAGCCGGGCGTGTCTACTCCTACTTCTCGGTGCGAATATTATGTATATAACATAATATAACCTAACCTAATGCAACCTGGTCGCTCGGTGCGAATATTTTCTAAATTCCCAGTCGTGTCGGTTCCGACCGCTCGGCGCGAATATTTTCTAAGTCCCCGGTCGTGTCGGTCCCGACCTCACAGCGGGAATATTTTCAAAGTCCCCGGTCGTGTCGGTCCCGACCGCTCGGCGCGAATATTTTCAAAGTCCCCGGTCGTGTCGGTCCCGACCGCTCGGCGCGAACAATTTCCAAGTTCCCGGTCGTGCCGGTCCGTACTTCTCGGTGCGAACATTATATATGTAGAACGTAATATAACCTAACCTAACCCAACCTAACCTCTCGGTGGTATTATTTTACAGAAAGCCGGGCGTGTCTACTCCTACTTCTCGGTGCGAATATTATGTATATAACATAATATAACCTAACCTAATGCAACCTGGTCGCTCGGTGCGAATATTTTCTAAATTCCCAGTCGTGTCAGTTCCGACCGCTCGGCGCGAATATTTTCTAAGTCCCCGGTCGTGTCGGTCCCGACCGCTCGGCGCGAATATTTTCAAAGTCCCCGGTCGTGTCGGTCCCGACCGCTCGGCGCGAACAATTTCCAAGTTCCCGGTCGTGCCGGTCCGTACTTCTCGGTGCGAACATTATATATGTAGAACGTAATATAACCTAACCTAACCCAACCTAACCTCTCGGTGGTATTATTTTGCAGAAAGCCGGGCGTGTCTACTCCTACTTCTCGGTGCGAATATTATGTATATAACATAATATAACCTAACCTAATGCAACCTGGTCGCTCGGTGCGAATATTTTCTAAATTCCCAGTCGTGTCAGTTCCGACCGCTCGGCGCGAATATTTTCTAAGTCCCCGGTCGTGTCGGTCCCGACCGCTCGGCGCGAATATTTTCAAAGTCCCCGGTCGTGTCGGTCCCGACCGCTCGGCGCGAACAATTTCCAAGTTCCCGGTCGTGCCGGTCCGTACTTCTCGGTGCGAACATTATATATGTAGAACGTAATATAACCTAACCTAACCCAACCTAACCTCTCGGTGGTATTATTTTACAGAAAGCCGGGCGTGTCTACTCCTACTTCTCGGTGCGAATATTATGTATATAACATAATATAACCTAACCTAATGCAACCTGGTCGCTCGGTGCGAATATTTTCTAAATTCCCAGTCGTGTCAGTTCCGACCGCTCGGCGCGAATATTTTCTAAGTCCCCGGTCGTGTCGGTCCCGACCGCTCGGCGCGAATATTTTCAAAGTCCCCGGTCGTGTCGGTCCCGACCGCTCGGCGCGAATATTTTCAAAGTCCCCGGTCGTGTCGGTCCCGACCGCTCGGCGCGAACCATTTCCAAGTTCCCGGTCGTGCCGGTCCGTACTTCTCGGTGCGAACATTATATATGTAGAACGTAATATAACCTAACCTAACCCAAACTAACCTCTCGGCGGTATTATTTTACAGAAAGCCGGGCGTGTCTACTCCTACTTCTCGGTGCGAATATTATGTATATAACATAATATAACCTAACCTAATGCAACCTGGTCGCTCGGTGCAAATATTTTCTAAATTCCCAGTCGTGTCGGTTCCGACCGCTCGGCGCGAATATTTTCTAAGTCTCCGGTCGTGTCGGTCCCGACCTCACAGCGGGAATATTTTCAAAGTCCCCGGTAGTGTCGGTCCCGACCGCTCGGCGCGAATATTTTCAAAGTCCCCGGTCGTGTCGGTCCCGACCGCTCGGCGCGAACAATTTCCAAGTTCCCGGTCGTGCCGGTCCGTACTTCTCGGTGCGAACATTATATATGTAGAACGTAATATAACCTAACCTAACCCAACCTAACCTCTCGGTGGTATTATTTTACAGAAAGCCGGGCGTGTCTACTCCTACTTCTCGGTGCGAATATTATGTATATAACATAATATAACCTAACCTAATGCAACCTGGTCGCTCGGTGCGAATATTTTCTAAATTCCCAGTCGTGTCGGTTCCGACCGCTCGGCGCGAATATTTTCTAAGTCCCCGGTCGTGTCGGTCCCGACCGCTCGGCGCGAATATTTTCAAAGTCCCCGGTCGTGTCGGTCCCGACCGCTCGGCGCGAATACTTTCAAAGTCCCCGGTCGTGTCGGTCCCGACCGCTCGGCGCGAACAATTTCCAAGTTCCCGGTCGTGCCGGTCCGTACTTCTCGGTGCGAACATTATATATGTAGAACGTAATATAACCTAACCTAACCCAACCTAACCTCTCGGTGGTATTATTTTACAGAAAGCCGGGCGTGTCTACTCCTACTTCTCGGTGCGAATATTATGTGTATAACATAATATAACCTAACCTAATGCAACCTGGTCGCTCGGTGCGAATATTTTCTAAATTCCCAGTCGTGTCGGTTCCGACCGCTCGGCGCGAACAATTTCCAAGTTCCCGGTCGTGCCGGTCCGTACTTCTCGGTGCGAACATTATATATGTAGAACGTAATATAACCTAACCTAACCCAACCTAACCTCTCGGTGGTATTATTTTACAGAAAGCCGGGCGTGTCTACTCCTACTTCTCGGTGCGAATATTATGTATATAACATAATATAACCTAACCTAATGCAACCTGGTCGCTCGGTGCGAATATTTTCTAAATTCCCAGTCGTGTCGGTTCCGACCGCTCGGCGCGAATATTTTCTAAGTCCCCGGTCGTGTCGGTCCCGACCTCACAGCGGGAATATTTTCAAAGTCCCCGGTCGTGTCGGTCCCGACCGCTCGGCGCGAATATTTTCAAAGTCCCCGGTCGTGTCGGTCCCGACCGCTCGGCGCGAACAATTTCCAAGTTCCCGGTCGTGCCGGTCCGTACTTCTCGGTGCGAACATTATATATGTAGAACGTAATATAACCTAACCTAACCCAACCTAACCTCTCGGTGGTATTATTTTACAGAAAGCCGGGCGTGTCTACTCCTACTTCTCGGTGCGAATATTATGTATATAACATAATATAACCTAACCTAATGCAACCTGGTCGCTCGGTGCGAATATTTTCTAAATTCCCAGTCGTGTCAGTTCCGACCGCTCGGCGCGAATATTTTCTAAGTCCCCGGTCGTGTCGGTCCCGACCGCTCGGCGCGAATATTTTCAAAGTCCCCGGTCGTGTCGGTCCCGACCGCTCGGCGCGAATATTTTCAAAGTCCCCGGTCGTGTCGGTCCCGACCGCTCGGCGCGAACCATTTCCAAGTTCCCGGTCGTGCCGGTCCGTACTTCTCGGTGCGAACATTATATATGTAGAACGTAATATAACCTAACCTAACCCAAACTAACCTCTCGGCGGTATTATTTTACAGAAAGCCGGGCGTGTCTACTCCTACTTCTCGGTGCGAATATTATGTATATAACATAATATAACCTAACCTAATGCAACCTGGTCGCTCGGTGCAAATATTTTCTAAATTCCCAGTCGTGTCGGTTCCGACCGCTCGGCGCGAATATTTTCTAAGTCTCCGGTCGTGTCGGTCCCGACCTCACAGCGGGAATATTTTCAAAGTCCCCGGTAGTGTCGGTCCCGACCGCTCGGCGCGAATATTTTCAAAGTCCCCGGTCGTGTCGGTCCCGACCGCTCGGCGCGAACAATTTCCAAGTTCCCGGTCGTGCCGGTCCGTACTTCTCGGTGCGAACATTATATATGTAGAACGTAATATAACCTAACCTAACCCAACCTAACCTCTCGGTGGTATTATTTTACAGAAAGCCGGGCGTGTCTACTCCTACTTCTCGGTGCGAATATTATGTATATAACATAATATAACCTAACCTAATGCAACCTGGTCGCTCGGTGCGAATATTTTCTAAATTCCCAGTCGTGTCGGTTCCGACCGCTCGGCGCGAATATTTTCTAAGTCCCCGGTCGTGTCGGTCCCGACCGCTCGGCGCGAATATTTTCAAAGTCCCCGGTCGTGTCGGTCCCGACCGCTCGGCGCGAATACTTTCAAAGTCCCCGGTCGTGTCGGTCCCGACCGCTCGGCGCGAACAATTTCCAAGTTCCCGGTCGTGCCGGTCCGTACTTCTCGGTGCGAACATTATATATGTAGAACGTAATATAACCTAACCTAACCCAACCTAACCTCTCGGTGGTATTATTTTACAGAAAGCCGGGCGTGTCTACTCCTACTTCTCGGTGCGAATATTATGTGTATAACATAATATAACCTAACCTAATGCAACCTGGTCGCTCGGTGCGAATATTTTCTAAATTCCCAGTCGTGTCGGTTCCGACCGCTCGGCGCGAACAATTTCCAAGTTCCCGGTCGTGCCGGTCCGTACTTCTCGGTGCGAACATTATATATGTAGAACGTAATATAACCTAACCTAACCCAACCTAACCTCTCGGTGGTATTATTTTACAGAAAGCCGGGCGTGTCTACTCCTACTTCTCGGTGCGAATATTATGTATATAACATAATATAACCTAACCTAATGCAACCTGGTCGCTCGGTGCGAATATTTTCTAAATTCCCAGTCGTGTCGGTTCCGACCGCTCGGCGCGAATATTTTCTAAGTCCCCGGTCGTGTCGGTCCCGACCTCACAGCGGGAATATTTTCAAAGTCCCCGGTCGTGTCGGTCCCGACCGCTCGGCGCGAATATTTTCAAAGTCCCCGGTCGTGTCGGTCCCGACCGCTCGGCGCGAACAATTTCCAAGTTCCCGGTCGTGCCGGTCCGTACTTCTCGGTGCGAACATTATATATGTAGAACGTAATATAACCTAAAATAACCCAACCTAACCTCTCGGTGGTATTATTTTACAGAAAGCCGGGCGTGTCTACTCCTACTTCTCGGTGCGAATATTATGTATATAACATAATATAACCTAACCTAATGCAACCTGGTCGCTCGGTGCGAATATTTTCTAAATTCCCAGTCGTGTCAGTTCCGACCGCTCGGCGCGAATATTTTCTAAGTCCCCGGTCGTGTCGGTCCCGACCGCTCGGCGCGAATATTTTCAAAGTCCCCGGTCGTGTCGGTCCCGACCGCTCGGCGCGAACAATTTCCAAGTTCCCGGTCGTGCCGGTCCGTACTTCTCGGTGCGAACATTATATATGTAGAACGTAATATAACCTAACCTAACCCAACCTAACCTCTCGGTGGTATTATTTTACAGAAAGCCGGGCGTGTCTACTCCTACTTCTCGGTGCGAATATTATGTATATAACATAATATAACCTAACCTAATGCAACCTGGTCGCTCGGTGCGAATATTTTCTAAATTCCCAGTCGTGTCAGTTCCGACCGCTCGGCGCGAATATTTTCAAAGTCCCCGGTCGTGTCGGTCCCGACCGCTCGGCGCGAATACTTTCAAAGTCCCCGGTCGTGACGGTCCCGACCGCTCGGCGCGAACAATTTCCAAGTTCCCGGTCGTGCCGGTCCGTACTTCTCGGTGCGAACATTATATATGTAGAACGTAATATAACCTAACCTAACCCAACCTAACCTCTCGGTGGTATTATTTTACAGAAAGCCGGGCGTGTCTACTCCTACTTCTCGGTGCGAATATTATGTATATAACATAATATAACCTAACCTAATGCAACCTGGTCGCTCGGTGCGAATATATTCTAAATTCCCAGTCGTGTCAGTTCCGACCGCTCGGCGCGAATATTTTCTAAGTCCCCGGTCGTGTCGGTCCCGACCGCTCGGCGCGAATATTTTCAAAGTCCCCGGTCGTGTCGGTCCCGACCGCTCGGCGCGAATATTTTCAAAGTCCCCGGTCGTGTCGGTCCCGACCGCTCGGCGCGAACCATTTCCAAGTTCCCGGTCGTGCCGGTCCGTACTTCTCGGTGCGAACATTATATATGTAGAACGTAATATAACCTAACCTAACCCAAACTAACCTCTCGGCGGTATTATTTAACAGAAAGCCGGGCGTGTCTACTCCTACTTCTCGGTGCGAATATTATGTATATAACATAATATAACCTAACCTAATGCAACCTGGTCGCTCGGTGCAAATATTTTCTAAATTCCCAGTCGTGTCGGTTCCGACCGCTCGGCGCGAATATTTTCTAAGTCTCCGGTCGTGTCGGTCCCGACCTCACAGCGGGAATATTTTCAAAGTCCCCGGTAGTGTCGGTCCCGACCGCTCGGCGCGAATATTTTCAAAGTCCCCGGTCGTGTCGGTCCCGACCGCTCGGCGCGAACAATTTCCAAGTTCCCGGTCGTGCCGGTCCGTACTTCTCGGTGCGAACATTATATATGTAGAACGTAATATAACCTAACCTAACCCAACCTAACCTCTCGGCGGTATTATTTAACAGAAAGCCGGGCGTGTCTACTCCTACTTCTCGGTGCGAATATTATGTATATAACATAATATAACCTAACCTAATGCAACCTGGTCGCTCGGTGCAAATATTTTCTAAATTCCCAGTCGTGTCGGTTCCGACCGCTCGGCGCGAATATTTTCTAAGTCTCCGGTCGTGTCGGTCCCGACCTCACAGCGGGAATATTTTCAAAGTCCCCGGTAGTGTCGGTCCCGACCGCTCGGCGCGAATATTTTCAAAGTCCCCGGTCGTGTCGGTCCCGACCGCTCGGCGCGAACAATTTCCAAGTTCCCGGTCGTGCCGGTCCGTACTTCTCGGTGCGAACATTATATATGTAGAACGTAATATAACCTAACCTAACCCAACCTAACCTCTCGGTGGTATTATTTTACAGAAAGCCGGGCGTGTCTACTCCTACTTCTCGGTGCGAATATTATGTATATAACATAATATAACCTAACCTAATGCAACCTGGTCGCTCGGTGCGAATATTTTCTAAATTCCCAGTCGTGTCGGTTCCGACCGCTCGGCGCGAATATTTTCTAAGTCCCCGGTCGTGTCGGTCCCGACCGCTCGGCGCGAATATTTTCAAAGTCCCCGGTCGTGTCGGTCCCGACCGCTCGGCGCGAATACTTTCAAAGTCCCCGGTCGTGTCGGTCCCGACCGCTCGGCGCGAACAATTTCCAAGTTCCCGGTCGTGCCGGTCCGTACTTCTCGGTGCGAACATTATATATGTAGAACGTAATATAACCTAACCTAACCCAACCTAACCTCTCGGTGGTATTATTTTACAGAAAGCCGGGCGTGTCTACTCCTACTTCTCGGTGCGAATATTATGTATATAACATAATATAACCTAACCTAATGCAACCTGGTCGCTCGGTGCGAATATTTTCTAAATTCCCAGTCGTGTCGGTTCCGACCGCTCGGCGCGAACAATTTCCAAGTTCCCGGTCGTGCCGGTCCGTACTTCTCGGTGCGAACATTATATATGTAGAACGTAATATAACCTAACCTAACCCAACCTAACCTCTCGGTGGTATTATTTTACAGAAAGCCGGGCGTGTCTACTCCTACTTCTCGGTGCGAATATTATGTATATAACATAATATAACCTAACCTAATGCAACCTGGTCGCTCGGTGCGAATATTTTCTAAATTCCCAGTCGTGTCGGTTCCGACCGCTCGGCGCGAACAATTTCCAAGTTCCCGGTCGTGCCGGTCCGTACTTCTCGGTGCGAACATTATATATGTAGAACGTAATATAACCTAACCTAACCCAACCTAACCTCTCGGTGGTATTATTTTACAGAAAGCCGGGCGTGTCTACTCCTACTTCTCGGTGCGAATATTATGTATATAACATAATATAACCTAACCTAATGCAACCTGGTCGCTCGGTGCGAATATTTTCTAAATTCCCAGTCGTGTCGGTTCCGACCGCTCGGCGCGAATATTTTCTAAGTCCCCGGTCGTGTCGGTCCCGACCTCACAGCGGGAATATTTTCAAAGTCCCCGGTCGTGTCGGTCCCGACCGCTCGGCGCGAATATTTTCAAAGTCCCCGGTCGTGTCGGTCCCGACCGCTCGGCGCGAACAATTTCCAAGTTCCCGGTCGTGCCGGTCCGTACTTCTCGGTGCGAACATTATATATGTAGAACGTAATATAACCTAACCTAACCCAACCTAACCTCTCGGTGGTATTATTTTACAGAAAGCCGGGCGTGTCTACTCCTACTTCTCGGTGCGAATATTATGTATATAACATAATATAACCTAACCTAATGCAACCTGGTCGCTCGGTGCGAATATTTTCTAAATTCCCAGTCGTGTCGGTTCCGACCGCTCGGCGCGAATATTTTCAAAGTCCCCGGTCGTGTCGGTCCCGACCGCTCGGCGCGAATACTTTCAAAGTCCCCGGTCGTGTCGGTCCCGACCGCTCGGCGCGAACAATTTCCAAGTTCCCGGTCGTGCCGGTCCGTACTTCTCGGTGCGAACATTATATATGTAGAACGTAATATAACCTAACCTAACCCAACCTAACCTCTCGGTGGTATTATTTTACAGAAAGCCGGGCGTGTCTACTCCTACTTCTCGGTGCGAATATTATGTATATAACATAATATAACCTAACCTAATGCAACCTGGTCGCTCGGTGCGAATATTTTCTAAATTCCCAGTCGTGTCGGTTCCGACCGCTCGGCGCGAACAATTTCCAAGTTCCCGGTCGTGCCGGTCCGTACTTCTCGGTGCGAACATTATATATGTAGAACGTAATATAACCTAACCTAACCCAACCTAACCTCTCGGTGGTATTATTTTACAGAAAGCCGGGCGTGTCTACTCCTACTTCTCGGTGCGAATATTATGTATATAACATAATATAACCTAACCTAATGCAACCTGGTCGCTCGGTGCGAATATTTTCTAAATTCCCAGTCGTGTCGGTTCCGACCGCTCGGCGCGAATATTTTCTAAGTCCCCGGTCGTGTCGGTCCCGACCTCACAGCGGGAATATTTTCAAAGTCCCCGGTCGTGTCGGTCCCGACCGCTCGGCGCGAATATTTTCAAAGTCCCCGGTCGTGTCGGTCCCGACCGCTCGGCGCGAACAATTTCCAAGTTCCCGGTCGTGCCGGTCCGTACTTCTCGGTGCGAACATTATATATGTAGAACGTAATATAACCTAACCTAACCCAACCTAACCTCTCGGTGGTATTATTTTACAGAAAGCCGGGCGTGTCTACTCCTACTTCTCGGTGCGAATATTATGTATATAACATAATATAACCTAACCTAATGCAACCTGGTCGCTCGGTGCGAATATTTTCTAAATTCCCAGTCGTGTCAGTTCCGACCGCTCGGCGCGAATATTTTCTAAGTCCCCGGTCGTGTCGGTCCCGACCGCTCGGCGCGAATATTTTCAAAGTCCCCGGTCGTGTCGGTCCCGACCGCTCGGCGCGAACAATTTCCAAGTTCCCGGTCGTGCCGGTCCGTACTTCTCGGTGCGAACATTATATATGTAGAACGTAATATAACCTAACCTAACCCAACCTAACCTCTCGGTGGTATTATTTTGCAGAAAGCCGGGCGTGTCTACTCCTACTTCTCGGTGCGAATATTATGTATATAACATAATATAACCTAACCTAATGCAACCTGGTCGCTCGGTGCGAATATTTTCTAAATTCCCAGTCGTGTCAGTTCCGACCGCTCGGCGCGAATATTTTCTAAGTCCCCGGTCGTGTCGGTCCCGACCGCTCGGCGCGAATATTTTCAAAGTCCCCGGTCGTGTCGGTCCCGACCGCTCGGCGCGAACAATTTCCAAGTTCCCGGTCGTGCCGGTCCGTACTTCTCGGTGCGAACATTATATATGTAGAACGTAATATAACCTAACCTAACCCAACCTAACCTCTCGGTGGTATTATTTTACAGAAAGCCGGGCGTGTCTACTCCTACTTCTCGGTGCGAATATTATGTATATAACATAATATAACCTAACCTAATGCAACCTGGTCGCTCGGTGCGAATATTTTCTAAATTCCCAGTCGTGTCAGTTCCGACCGCTCGGCGCGAATATTTTCTAAGTCCCCGGTCGTGTCGGTCCCGACCGCTCGGCGCGAATATTTTCAAAGTCCCCGGTCGTGTCGGTCCCGACCGCTCGGCGCGAATATTTTCAAAGTCCCCGGTCGTGTCGGTCCCGACCGCTCGGCGCGAACCATTTCCAAGTTCCCGGTCGTGCCGGTCCGTACTTCTCGGTGCGAACATTATATATGTAGAACGTAATATAACCTAACCTAACCCAAACTAACCTCTCGGCGGTATTATTTTACAGAAAGCCGGGCGTGTCTACTCCTACTTCTCGGTGCGAATATTATGTATATAACATAATATAACCTAACCTAATGCAACCTGGTCGCTCGGTGCAAATATTTTCTAAATTCCCAGTCGTGTCGGTTCCGACCGCTCGGCGCGAATATTTTCTAAGTCTCCGGTCGTGTCGGTCCCGACCTCACAGCGGGAATATTTTCAAAGTCCCCGGTAGTGTCGGTCCCGACCGCTCGGCGCGAATATTTTCAAAGTCCCCGGTCGTGTCGGTCCCGACCGCTCGGCGCGAACAATTTCCAAGTTCCCGGTCGTGCCGGTCCGTACTTCTCGGTGCGAACATTATATATGTAGAACGTAATATAACCTAACCTAACCCAACCTAACCTCTCGGTGGTATTATTTTACAGAAAGCCGGGCGTGTCTACTCCTACTTCTCGGTGCGAATATTATGTATATAACATAATATAACCTAACCTAATGCAACCTGGTCGCTCGGTGCGAATATTTTCTAAATTCCCAGTCGTGTCGGTTCCGACCGCTCGGCGCGAATATTTTCTAAGTCCCCGGTCGTGTCGGTCCCGACCGCTCGGCGCGAATATTTTCAAAGTCCCCGGTCGTGTCGGTCCCGACCGCTCGGCGCGAATACTTTCAAAGTCCCCGGTCGTGTCGGTCCCGACCGCTCGGCGCGAACAATTTCCAAGTTCCCGGTCGTGCCGGTCCGTACTTCTCGGTGCGAACATTATATATGTAGAACGTAATATAACCTAACCTAACCCAACCTAACCTCTCGGTGGTATTATTTTACAGAAAGCCGGGCGTGTCTACTCCTACTTCTCGGTGCGAATATTATGTGTATAACATAATATAACCTAACCTAATGCAACCTGGTCGCTCGGTGCGAATATTTTCTAAATTCCCAGTCGTGTCGGTTCCGACCGCTCGGCGCGAACAATTTCCAAGTTCCCGGTCGTGCCGGTCCGTACTTCTCGGTGCGAACATTATATATGTAGAACGTAATATAACCTAACCTAACCCAACCTAACCTCTCGGTGGTATTATTTTACAGAAAGCCGGGCGTGTCTACTCCTACTTCTCGGTGCGAATATTATGTATATAACATAATATAACCTAACCTAATGCAACCTGGTCGCTCGGTGCGAATATTTTCTAAATTCCCAGTCGTGTCGGTTCCGACCGCTCGGCGCGAATATTTTCTAAGTCCCCGGTCGTGTCGGTCCCGACCTCACAGCGGGAATATTTTCAAAGTCCCCGGTCGTGTCGGTCCCGACCGCTCGGCGCGAATATTTTCAAAGTCCCCGGTCGTGTCGGTCCCGACCGCTCGGCGCGAACAATTTCCAAGTTCCCGGTCGTGCCGGTCCGTACTTCTCGGTGCGAACATTATATATGTAGAACGTAATATAACCTAACCTAACCCAACCTAACCTCTCGGTGGTATTATTTTACAGAAAGCCGGGCGTGTCTACTCCTACTTCTCGGTGCGAATATTATGTATATAACATAATATAACCTAACCTAATGCAACCTGGTCGCTCGGTGCGAATATTTTCTAAATTCCCAGTCGTGTCAGTTCCGACCGCTCGGCGCGAATATTTTCTAAGTCCCCGGTCGTGTCGGTCCCGACCGCTCGGCGCGAATATTTTCAAAGTCCCCGGTCGTGTCGGTCCCGACCGCTCGGCGCGAATATTTTCAAAGTCCCCGGTCGTGTCGGTCCCGACCGCTCGGCGCGAACCATTTCCAAGTTCCCGGTCGTGCCGGTCCGTACTTCTCGGTGCGAACATTATATATGTAGAACGTAATATAACCTAACCTAACCCAAACTAACCTCTCGGCGGTATTATTTTACAGAAAGCCGGGCGTGTCTACTCCTACTTCTCGGTGCGAATATTATGTATATAACATAATATAACCTAACCTAATGCAACCTGGTCGCTCGGTGCAAATATTTTCTAAATTCCCAGTCGTGTCGGTTCCGACCGCTCGGCGCGAATATTTTCTAAGTCTCCGGTCGTGTCGGTCCCGACCTCACAGCGGGAATATTTTCAAAGTCCCCGGTAGTGTCGGTCCCGACCGCTCGGCGCGAATATTTTCAAAGTCCCCGGTCGTGTCGGTCCCGACCGCTCGGCGCGAACAATTTCCAAGTTCCCGGTCGTGCCGGTCCGTACTTCTCGGTGCGAACATTATATATGTAGAACGTAATATAACCTAACCTAACCCAACCTAACCTCTCGGTGGTATTATTTTACAGAAAGCCGGGCGTGTCTACTCCTACTTCTCGGTGCGAATATTATGTATATAACATAATATAACCTAACCTAATGCAACCTGGTCGCTCGGTGCGAATATTTTCTAAATTCCCAGTCGTGTCGGTTCCGACCGCTCGGCGCGAATATTTTCTAAGTCCCCGGTCGTGTCGGTCCCGACCGCTCGGCGCGAATATTTTCAAAGTCCCCGGTCGTGTCGGTCCCGACCGCTCGGCGCGAATACTTTCAAAGTCCCCGGTCGTGTCGGTCCCGACCGCTCGGCGCGAACAATTTCCAAGTTCCCGGTCGTGCCGGTCCGTACTTCTCGGTGCGAACATTATATATGTAGAACGTAATATAACCTAACCTAACCCAACCTAACCTCTCGGTGGTATTATTTTACAGAAAGCCGGGCGTGTCTACTCCTACTTCTCGGTGCGAATATTATGTGTATAACATAATATAACCTAACCTAATGCAACCTGGTCGCTCGGTGCGAATATTTTCTAAATTCCCAGTCGTGTCGGTTCCGACCGCTCGGCGCGAACAATTTCCAAGTTCCCGGTCGTGCCGGTCCGTACTTCTCGGTGCGAACATTATATATGTAGAACGTAATATAACCTAACCTAACCCAACCTAACCTCTCGGTGGTATTATTTTACAGAAAGCCGGGCGTGTCTACTCCTACTTCTCGGTGCGAATATTATGTATATAACATAATATAACCTAACCTAATGCAACCTGGTCGCTCGGTGCGAATATTTTCTAAATTCCCAGTCGTGTCGGTTCCGACCGCTCGGCGCGAATATTTTCTAAGTCCCCGGTCGTGTCGGTCCCGACCTCACAGCGGGAATATTTTCAAAGTCCCCGGTCGTGTCGGTCCCGACCGCTCGGCGCGAATATTTTCAAAGTCCCCGGTCGTGTCGGTCCCGACCGCTCGGCGCGAACAATTTCCAAGTTCCCGGTCGTGCCGGTCCGTACTTCTCGGTGCGAACATTATATATGTAGAACGTAATATAACCTAAAATAACCCAACCTAACCTCTCGGTGGTATTATTTTACAGAAAGCCGGGCGTGTCTACTCCTACTTCTCGGTGCGAATATTATGTATATAACATAATATAACCTAACCTAATGCAACCTGGTCGCTCGGTGCGAATATTTTCTAAATTCCCAGTCGTGTCAGTTCCGACCGCTCGGCGCGAATATTTTCTAAGTCCCCGGTCGTGTCGGTCCCGACCGCTCGGCGCGAATATTTTCAAAGTCCCCGGTCGTGTCGGTCCCGACCGCTCGGCGCGAACAATTTCCAAGTTCCCGGTCGTGCCGGTCCGTACTTCTCGGTGCGAACATTATATATGTAGAACGTAATATAACCTAACCTAACCCAACCTAACCTCTCGGTGGTATTATTTTACAGAAAGCCGGGCGTGTCTACTCCTACTTCTCGGTGCGAATATTATGTATATAACATAATATAACCTAACCTAATGCAACCTGGTCGCTCGGTGCGAATATTTTCTAAATTCCCAGTCGTGTCGGTTCCGACCGCTCGGCGCGAATATTTTCTAAGTCCCCGGTCGTGTCGGTCCCGACCTCACAGCGGGAATATTTTCAAAGTCCCCGGTCGTGTCGGTCCCGACCGCTCGGCGCGAATATTTTCAAAGTCTCCGGTCGTGTCGGTCCCGACCGCTCGGCGCGAACAATTTCCAAGTTCCCGGTCGTGCCGGTCCGTACTTCTCGGTGCGAACATTATATATGTAGAACGTAATATAACCTAACCTAACCCAACCTAACCTCTCGGTGGTATTATTTTACAGAAAGCCGGGCGTGTCTACTCCTACTTCTCGGTGCGAATATTATGTATATAACATAATATAACCTAACCTAATGCAACCTGGTCGCTCGGTGCGAATATTTTCTAAATTCCCAGTCGTGTCGGTTCCGACCGCTCGGCGCGAACAATTTCCAAGTTCCCGGTCGTGCCGGTCCGTACTTCTCGGTGCGAACATTATATATGTAGAACGTAATATAACCTAACCTAACCCAACCTAACCTCTCGGTGGTATTATTTTACAGAAAGCCGGGCGTGTCTACTCCTACTTCTCGGTGCGAATATTATGTATATAACATAATATAACCTAACCTAATGCAACCTGGTCGCTCGGTGCGAATATTTTCTAAATTCCCAGTCGTGTCGGTTCCGACCGCTCGGCGCGAATATTTTCTAAGTCCCCGGTCGTGTCGGTCCCGACCTCACAGCGGGAATATTTTCAAAGTCCCCGGTCGTGTCGGTCCCGACCGCTCGGCGCGAATATTTTCAAAGTCCCCGGTCGTGTCGGTCCCGACCGCTCGGCGCGAACAATTTCCAAGTTCCCGGTCGTGCCGGTCCGTACTTCTCGGTGCGAACATTATATATGTAGAACGTAATATAACCTAACCTAACCCAACCTAACCTCTCGGTGGTATTATTTTACAGAAAGCCGGGCGTGTCTACTCCTACTTCTCGGTGCGAATATTATGTATATAACATAATATAACCTAACCTAATGCAACCTGGTCGCTCGGTGCGAATATTTTCTAAATTCCCAGTCGTGTCAGTTCCGACCGCTCGGCGCGAATATTTTCTAAGTCCCCGGTCGTGTCGGTCCCGACCGCTCGGCGCGAATATTTTCAAAGTCCCCGGTCGTGTCGGTCCCGACCGCTCGGCGCGAATATTTTCAAAGTCCCCGGTCGTGTCGGTCCCGACCGCTCGGCGCGAACCATTTCCAAGTTCCCGGTCGTGCCGGTCCGTACTTCTCGGTGCGAACATTATATATGTAGAACGTAATATAACCTAACCTAACCCAAACTAACCTCTCGGCGGTATTATTTTACAGAAAGCCGGGCGTGTCTACTCCTACTTCTCGGTGCGAATATTATGTATATAACATAATATAACCTAACCTAATGCAACCTGGTCGCTCGGTGCAAATATTTTCTAAATTCCCAGTCGTGTCGGTTCCGACCGCTCGGCGCGAATATTTTCTAAGTCTCCGGTCGTGTCGGTCCCGACCTCACAGCGGGAATATTTTCAAAGTCCCCGGTAGTGTCGGTCCCGACCGCTCGGCGCGAATATTTTCAAAGTCCCCGGTCGTGTCGGTCCCGACCGCTCGGCGCGAACAATTTCCAAGTTCCCGGTCGTGCCGGTCCGTACTTCTCGGTGCGAACATTATATATGTAGAACGTAATATAACCTAACCTAACCCAACCTAACCTCTCGGTGGTATTATTTTACAGAAAGCCGGGCGTGTCTACTCCTACTTCTCGGTGCGAATATTATGTATATAACATAATATAACCTAACCTAATGCAACCTGGTCGCTCGGTGCGAATATTTTCTAAATTCCCAGTCGTGTCGGTTCCGACCGCTCGGCGCGAATATTTTCTAAGTCCCCGGTCGTGTCGGTCCCGACCGCTCGGCGCGAATATTTTCAAAGTCCCCGGTCGTGTCGGTCCCGACCGCTCGGCGCGAATACTTTCAAAGTCCCCGGTCGTGTCGGTCCCGACCGCTCGGCGCGAACAATTTCCAAGTTCCCGGTCGTGCCGGTCCGTACTTCTCGGTGCGAACATTATATATGTAGAACGTAATATAACCTAACCTAACCCAACCTAACCTCTCGGTGGTATTATTTTACAGAAAGCCGGGCGTGTCTACTCCTACTTCTCGGTGCGAATATTATGTGTATAACATAATATAACCTAACCTAATGCAACCTGGTCGCTCGGTGCGAATATTTTCTAAATTCCCAGTCGTGTCGGTTCCGACCGCTCGGCGCGAACAATTTCCAAGTTCCCGGTCGTGCCGGTCCGTACTTCTCGGTGCGAACATTATATATGTAGAACGTAATATAACCTAACCTAACCCAACCTAACCTCTCGGTGGTATTATTTTACAGAAAGCCGGGCGTGTCTACTCCTACTTCTCGGTGCGAATATTATGTATATAACATAATATAACCTAACCTAATGCAACCTGGTCGCTCGGTGCGAATATTTTCTAAATTCCCAGTCGTGTCGGTTCCGACCGCTCGGCGCGAATATTTTCTAAGTCCCCGGTCGTGTCGGTCCCGACCTCACAGCGGGAATATTTTCAAAGTCCCCGGTCGTGTCGGTCCCGACCGCTCGGCGCGAATATTTTCAAAGTCCCCGGTCGTGTCGGTCCCGACCGCTCGGCGCGAACAATTTCCAAGTTCCCGGTCGTGCCGGTCCGTACTTCTCGGTGCGAACATTATATATGTAGAACGTAATATAACCTAAAATAACCCAACCTAACCTCTCGGTGGTATTATTTTACAGAAAGCCGGGCGTGTCTACTCCTACTTCTCGGTGCGAATATTATGTATATAACATAATATAACCTAACCTAATGCAACCTGGTCGCTCGGTGCGAATATTTTCTAAATTCCCAGTCGTGTCAGTTCCGACCGCTCGGCGCGAATATTTTCTAAGTCCCCGGTCGTGTCGGTCCCGACCGCTCGGCGCGAATATTTTCAAAGTCCCCGGTCGTGTCGGTCCCGACCGCTCGGCGCGAACAATTTCCAAGTTCCCGGTCGTGCCGGTCCGTACTTCTCGGTGCGAACATTATATATGTAGAACGTAATATAACCTAACCTAACCCAACCTAACCTCTCGGTGGTATTATTTTACAGAAAGCCGGGCGTGTCTACTCCTACTTCTCGGTGCGAATATTATGTATATAACATAATATAACCTAACCTAATGCAACCTGGTCGCTCGGTGCGAATATTTTCTAAATTCCCAGTCGTGTCGGTTCCGACCGCTCGGCGCGAATATTTTCTAAGTCCCCGGTCGTGTCGGTCCCGACCTCACAGCGGGAATATTTTCAAAGTCCCCGGTCGTGTCGGTCCCGACCGCTCGGCGCGAATATTTTCAAAGTCTCCGGTCGTGTCGGTCCCGACCGCTCGGCGCGAACAATTTCCAAGTTCCCGGTCGTGCCGGTCCGTACTTCTCGGTGCGAACATTATATATGTAGAACGTAATATAACCTAACCTAACCCAACCTAACCTCTCGGTGGTATTATTTTACAGAAAGCCGGGCGTGTCTACTCCTACTTCTCGGTGCGAATATTATGTATATAACATAATATAACCTAACCTAATGCAACCTGGTCGCTCGGTGCGAATATTTTCTGAATTCCCAGTCGTGTCGGTTCCGACCGCTCGGCGCGAATATTTTCTAAGTCCCCGGTCGTGTCGGTCCCGACCTCACAGCGGGAATATTTTCAAAGTCCCCGGTCGTGTCGGTCCCGACCGCTCGGCGCGAACAATTTCCAAGTTCCCGGTCGTGCCGGTCCGTACTTCTCGGATCGAACATTATATATGTAGAACGTAATATAACCTAACCTAACCCAACCTAACCTCTCGGTGGTATTATTTTACAGAAAGCCGGGCGTGTCTACTCCTACTTCTCGGTGCGAATATTATGTATATAACATAATATAACCTAACCTAATGCAACCTGGTCGCTCGGTGCGAATATTTTCTAAATTCCCAGTCGTGTCGGTTCCGACCGCTCGGCGCGAATATTTTCTAAGTCCCCGGTCGTGTCGGTCCCGACCTCACAGCGGGAATATTTTCAAAGTCCCCGGTCGTGTCGGTCCCGACCGCTCGGCGCGAACAATTTCCGAGTTCCCGGTCGTGCCGGTCCGTACTTCTCGGTGCGAACATTATATATGTAGAACGTAATATAACCTAACCTAACCCAACCTAACCTCTCGGTGGTATTATTTTACAGAAAGCCGGGCGTGTCTACTCCTACTTCTCGGTGCGAATATTATGTATATAACATAATATAACCTAACCTAATGCAACCTGGTCGCTCGGTGCGAATATTTTCTAAATTCCCAGTCGTGTCGGTTCCGACCGCTCGGCGCGAACAATTTCCAAGTTCCCGGTCGTGCCGGTCCGTACTTCTCGGTGCGAACATTATATATGTAGAACGTAATATAACCTAACCTAACCCAACCTAACCTCTCGGTGGTATTATTTTACAGAAAGCCGGGCGTGTCTACTCCTACTTCTCGGTGCGAATATTATGTATATAACATAATATAACCTAACCTAATGCAACCTGGTCGCTCGGTGCGAATATTTTCTAAATTCCCAGTCGTGTCGGTTCCGACCGCTCGGCGCGAACAATTTCCAAGTTCCCGGTCGTGCCGGTCCGTACTTCTCGGTGCGAACATTATATATGTAGAACGTAATATAACCTAACCTAACCCAACCTAACCTCTCGGTGGTATTATTTTACAGAAAGCCGGGCGTGTCTACTCCTACTTCTCGGTGCGAATATTATGTATATAACATAATATAACCTAACCTAATGCAACCTGGTCGCTCGGTGCGAATATTTTCTAAATTCCCAGTCGTGTCGGTTCCGACCGCTCGGCGCGAATATTTTCTAAGTCCCCGGTCGTGTCGGTCCCGACCTCACAGCGGGAATATTTTCAAAGTCCCCGGTCGTGTCGGTCCCGACCGCTCGGCGCGAATATTTTCAAAGTCCCCGGTCGTGTCGGTCCCGACCGCTCGGCGCGAACAATTTCCAAGTTCCCGGTCGTGCCGGTCCGTACTTCTCGGTGCGAACATTATATATGTAGAACGTAATATAACCTAACCTAACCCAACCTAACCTCTCGGTGGTATTATTTTACAGAAAGCCGGGCGTGTCTACTCCTACTTCTCGGTGCGAATATTATGTATATAACATAATATAACCTAACCTAATGCAACCTGGTCGCTCGGTGCGAATATTTTCTAAATTCCCAGTCGTGTCGGTTCCGACCGCTCGGCGCGAATATTTTCAAAGTCCCCGGTCGTGTCGGTCCCGACCGCTCGGCGCGAATACTTTCAAAGTCCCCGGTCGTGTCGGTCCCGACCGCTCGGCGCGAACAATTTCCAAGTTCCCGGTCGTGCCGGTCCGTACTTCTCGGTGCGAACATTATATATGTAGAACGTAATATAACCTAACCTAACCCAACCTAACCTCTCGGTGGTATTATTTTACAGAAAGCCGGGCGTGTCTACTCCTACTTCTCGGTGCGAATATTATGTATATAACATAATATAACCTAACCTAATGCAACCTGGTCGCTCGGTGCGAATATTTTCTAAATTCCCAGTCGTGTCGGTTCCGACCGCTCGGCGCGAACAATTTCCAAGTTCCCGGTCGTGCCGGTCCGTACTTCTCGGTGCGAACATTATATATGTAGAACGTAATATAACCTAACCTAACCCAACCTAACCTCTCGGTGGTATTATTTTACAGAAAGCCGGGCGTGTCTACTCCTACTTCTCGGTGCGAATATTATGTATATAACATAATATAACCTAACCTAATGCAACCTGGTCGCTCGGTGCGAATATTTTCTAAATTCCCAGTCGTGTCGGTTCCGACCGCTCGGCGCGAATATTTTCTAAGTCCCCGGTCGTGTCGGTCCCGACCTCACAGCGGGAATATTTTCAAAGTCCCCGGTCGTGTCGGTCCCGACCGCTCGGCGCGAATACTTTCAAAGTCCCCGGTCGTGTCGGTCCCGACCGCTCGGCGCGAACAATTTCCAAGTTCCCGGTCGTGCCGGTCCGTACTTCTCGGTGCGAACATTATATATGTAGAACGTAATATAACCTAACCTAACCCAACCTAACCTCTCGGTGGTATTATTTTACAGAAAGCCGGGCGTGTCTACTCCTACTTCTCGGTGCGAATATTATGTATATAACATAATATAACCTAACCTAATGCAACCTGGTCGCTCGGTGCGAATATTTTCTAAATTCCCAGTCGTGTCAGTTCCGACCGCTCGGCGCGAATATTTTCTAAGTCCCCGGTCGTGTCGGTCCCGACCGCTCGGCGCGAATATTTTCAAAGTCCCCGGTCGTGTCGGTCCCGACCGCTCGGCGCGAACAATTTCCAAGTTCCCGGTCGTGCCGGTCCGTACTTCTCGGTGCGAACATTATATATGTAGAACGTAATATAACCTAACCTAACCCAACCTAACCTCTCGGTGGTATTATTTTACAGAAAGCCGGGCGTGTCTACTCCTACTTCTCGGTGCGAATATTATGTATATAACATAATATAACCTAACCTAATGCAACCTGGTCGCTCGGTGCGAATATTTTCTAAATTCCCAGTCGTGTCAGTTCCGACCGCTCGGCGCGAATATTTTCTAAGTCCCCGGTCGTGTCGGTCCCGACCGCTCGGCGCGAATATTTTCAAAGTCCCCGGTCGTGTCGGTCCCGACCGCTCGGCGCGAACAATTTCCAAGTTCCCGGTCGTGCCGGTCCGTACTTCTCGGTGCGAACATTATATATGTAGAACGTAATATAACCTAACCTAACCCAACCTAACCTCTCGGTGGTATTATTTTACAGAAAGCCGGGCGTGTCTACTCCTACTTCTCGGTGCGAATATTATGTATATAACATAATATAACCTAACCTAATGCAACCTGGTCGCTCGGTGCGAATATTTTCTAAATTCCCAGTCGTGTCGGTTCCGACCGCTCGGCGCGAATATTTTCTAAGTCCCCGGTCGTGTCGGTCCCGACCTCACAGCGGGAATATTTTCAAAGTCCCCGGTCGTGTCGGTCCCGACCGCTCGGCGCGAACAATTTCCAAGTTCCCGGTCGTGCCGGTCCGTACTTCTCGGTGCGAACATTATATATGTAGAACGTAATATAACCTAACCTAACCCAACCTAACCTCTCGGTGGTATTATTTTACAGAAAGCCGGGCGTGTCTACTCCTACTTCTCGGTGCGAATATTATGTATATAACATAATATAACCTAACCTAATGCAACCTGGTCGCTCGGTGCGAATATTTTCTAAATTCCCAGTCGTGTCGGTTCCGACCGCTCGGCGCGAACAATTTCCAAGTTCCCGGTCGTGCCGGTCCGTACTTCTCGGTGCGAACATTATATATGTAGAACGTAATATAACCTAACCTAACCCAACCTAACCTCTCGGTGGTATTATTTTACAGAAAGCCGGGCGTGTCTACTCCTACTTCTCGGTGCGAATATTATGTATATAACATAATATAACCTAACCTAATGCAACCTGGTCGCTCGGTGCGAATATTTTCTAAATTCCCAGTCGTGTCGGTTCCGACCGCTCGGCGCGAACAATTTCCAAGTTCCCGGTCGTGCCGGTCCGTACTTCTCGGTGCGAACATTATATATGTAGAACGTAATATAACCTAACCTAACCCAACCTAACCTCTCGGTGGTATTATTTTACAGAAAGCCGGGCGTGTCTACTCCTACTTCTCGGTGCGAATATTATGTATATAACATAATATAACCTAACCTAATGCAACCTGGTCGCTCGGTGCGAATATTTTCTAAATTCCCAGTCGTGTCGGTTCCGACCGCTCGGCGCGAATATTTTCTAAGTCCCCGGTCGTGTCGGTCCCGACCTCACAGCGGGAATATTTTCAAAGTCCCCGGTCGTGTCGGTCCCGACCGCTCGGCGCGAATATTTTCAAAGTCCCCGGTCGTGTCGGTCCCGACCGCTCGGCGCGAACAATTTCCAAGTTCCCGGTCGTGCCGGTCCGTACTTCTCGGTGCGAACATTATATATGTAGAACGTAATATAACCTAACCTAACCCAACCTAACCTCTCGGTGGTATTATTTTACAGAAAGCCGGGCGTGTCTACTCCTACTTCTCGGTGCGAATATTATGTATATAACATAATATAACCTAACCTAATGCAACCTGGTCGCTCGGTGCGAATATTTTCTAAATTCCCAGTCGTGTCGGTTCCGACCGCTCGGCGCGAATATTTTCTAAGTCCCCGGTCGTGTCGGTCCCGACCGCTCGGCGCGAATACTTTCAAAGTTCCCGGTCGTGTCGGTCCCGACCGCTCGGCGCGAACAATTTCCAAGTTCCCGGTCGTGCCGGTCCGTACTTCTCGGTGCGAACATTATATATGTAGAACGTAATATAACCTAACCTAACCCAACCTAACCTCTCGGTGGTATTATTTTACAGAAAGCCGGGCGTGTCTACTCCTACTTCTCGGTGCGAATATTATGTATATAACATAATATAACCTAACCTAATGCAACCTGGTCGCTCGGTGCGAATATTTTCTAAATTCCCAGTCGTGTCGGTTCCGACCGCTCGGCGCGAACAATTTCCAAGTTCCCGGTCGTGCCGGTCCGTACTTCTCGGTGCGAACATTATATATGTAGAACGTAATATAACCTAACCTAACCCAACCTAACCTCTCGGTGGTATTATTTTACAGAAAGCCGGGCGTGTCTACTCCTACTTCTCGGTGCGAATATTATGTATATAACATAATATAACCTAACCTAATGCAACCTGGTCGCTCGGTGCGAATATTTTCTAAATTCCCAGTCGTGTCGGTTCCGACCGCTCGGCGCGAATATTTTCTAAGTCCCCGGTCGTGTCGGTCCCGACCGCTCGGCGCGAATATTTTCAAAGTCCCCGGTCGTGTCGGTCCCGACCGCTCGGCGCGAACAATTTCCAAGTTCCCGGTCGTGCCGGTCCGTACTTCTCGGTGCGAACATTATATATGTAGAACGTAATATAACCTAACCTAACCCAACCTAACCTCTCGGTGGTATTATTTTACAGAAAGCCGGGCGTGTCTACTCCTACTTCTCGGTGCGAATATTATGTATATAACATAATATAACCTAACCTAATGCAACCTGGTCGCTCGGTGCGAATATTTTCTAAATTACCAGTCGTGTCGGTTCCGACCGCTCGGCGCGAACAATTTCCAAGTTCCCGGTCGTGCCGGTCCGTACTTCTCGGTGCGAACATTATATATGTAGAACGTAATATAACCTAACCTAACCCAACCTAACCTCTCGGTGGTATTATTTTACAGAAAGCCGGGCGTGTCTACTCCTACTTCTCGGTGCGAATATTATGTATATAACATAATATAACCTAACCTAATGCAACCTGGTCGCTCGGTGCGAATATTTTCTAAATTCCCAGTCGTGTCGGTTCCGACCGCTCGGCGCGAATATTTTCAAAGTCCCCGGTCGTGTCGGTCCCGACCTCACAGCGGGAATATTTTCAAAGTCCCCGGTCGTGTCGGTCCCGACCGCTCGGCGCGAATATTTTCAAAGTCCCCGGTCGTGTCGGTCCCGACCGCTCGGCGCGAACAATTTCCAAGTTCCCGGTCGTGCCGGTCCGTACTTCTCGGTGCGAACATTATATATGTAGAACGTAATATAACCTAACCTAACCCAACCTAACCTCTCGGTGGTATTATTTTACAGAAAGCCGGGCGTGTCTACTCCTACTTCTCGGTGCGAATATTATGTATATAACATAATATAACCTAACCTAATGCAACCTGGTCGCTCGGTGCAAATATTTTCTAAATTCCCAGTCGTGTCGGTTCCGACCGCTCGGCGCGAATATTTTCTAAGTCTCCGGTCGTGTCGGTCCCGACCTCACAGCGGGAATATTTTCAAAGTCCCCGGTCGTGTCGGTCCCGACCGCTCGGCGCGAATATTTTCAAAGTCCCCGGTCGTGTCGGTCCGGACCGCTCGTCGCGAACAATTTCCAAGTTCCCGGTCGTGCCGGTCCGTACTTCTCGGTGCGAACATTATATATGTAGAACGTAATATAACCTAACCTAACCCAACCTAACCTCTCGGTGGTATTATTTTACAGAAAGCCGGGCGTGTCTACTCCTACTTCTCGGTGCGAATATTATGTATATAACATAATATAACCTAACCTAATGCAACCTGGTCGCTCGGTGCGAATATTTTCTAAATTCCCAGTCGTGTCGGTTCCGACCGCTCGGCGCGAACAATTTCCAAGTTCCCGGTCGTGCCGGTCCGTACTTCTCGGTGCGAACATTATATATGTAGAACGTAATATAACCTAACCTAACCCAACCTAACCTCTCGGTGGTATTATTTTACAGAAAGCCGGGCGTGTCTACTCCTACTTCTCGGTGCGAATATTATGTATATAACATAATATAACCTAACCTAATGCAACCTGGTCGCTCGGTGCAAATATTTTCTAAATTCCCAGTCGTGTCGGTTCCGACCGCTCGGCGCGAATATTTTCTAAGTCTCCGGTCGTGTCGGTCCCGACCTCACAGCGGGAATATTTTCAAAGTCCCCGGTCGTGTCGGTCCCGACCGCTCGGCGCGAATATTTTCAAAGTCCCCGGTCGTGTCGGTCCGGACCGCTCGTCGCGAACAATTTCCAAGTTCCCGGTCGTGCCGGTCCGTACTTCTCGGTGCGAACATTATATATGTAGAACGTAATATAACCTAACCTAACCCAACCTAACCTCTCGGTGGTATTATTTTACAGAAAGCCGGGCGTGTCTACTCCTACTTCTCGGTGCGAATATTATGTATATAACATAATATAACCTAACCTAATGCAACCTGGTCGCTCGGTGCGAATATTTTCTAAATTCCCAGTCGTGTCGGTTCCGACCGCTCGGCGCGAACAATTTCCAAGTTCCCGGTCGTGCCGGTCCGTACTTCTCGGTGCGAACATTATATATGTAGAACGTAATATAACCTAACCTAACCCAACCTAACCTCTCGGTGGTATTATTTTACAGAAAGCCGGGCGTGTCTACTCCTACTTCTCGGTGCGAATATTATGTATATAACATAATATAACCTAACCTAATGCAACCTGGTCGCTCGGTGCGAATATTTTCTAAATTCCCAGTCGTGTCGGTTCCGACCGCTCGGCGCAAATATTTTCTAAGTCCCCGGTCGTGTCGGTCCCGACCGCTCGGCGCGAATATTTTCAAAGTCCCCGGTCGTGTCGGTCCCGACCGCTCGGCGCGAATACTTTCAAAGTCCCCGGTCGTGTCGGTCCCGACCGCTCGGCGCGAACAATTTCCAAGTTCCCGGTCGTGCCGGTCCGTACTTCTCGGTGCGAACATTATATATGTAGAACGTAATATAACCTAACCTAACCCAACCTAACCTCTCGGTGGTATTATTTTACAGAAAGCCGGGCGTGTCTACTCCTACTTCTCGGTGCGAATATTATGTATATAACATAATATAACCTAACCTAATGCAACCTGGTCGCTCGGTGCGAATATTTTCTAAATTCCCAGTCGTGTCGGTTCCGACCGCTCGGCGCGAACAATTTCCAAGTTCCCGGTCGTGCCGGTCCGTACTTCTCGGTGCGAACATTATATATGTAGAACGTAATATAACCTAACCTAACCCAACCTAACCTCTCGGTGGTATTATTTTACAGAAAGCCGGGCGTGTCTACTCCTACTTCTCGGTGCGAATATTATGTATATAACATAATATAACCTAACCTAATGCAACCTGGTCGCTCGGTGCGAATATTTTCTAAATTCCCAGTCGTGTCGGTTCCGACCGCTCGGCGCGAACAATTTCCAAGTTCCCGGTCGTGCCGGTCCGTACTTCTCGGTGCGAACATTATATATGTAGAACGTAATATAACCTAACCTAACCCAACCTAACCTCTCGGTGGTATTATTTTACAGAAAGCCGGGCGTGTCTACTCCTACTTCTCGGTGCGAATATTATGTATATAACATAATATAACCTAACCTAATGCAACCTGGTCGCTCGGTGCGAATATTTTCTAAATTCCCAGTCGTGTCGGTTCCGACCGCTCGGCGCGAATATTTTCTAAGTCCCCGGTCGTGTCGGTCCCGATCTCACAGCGGGAATATTTTCAAAGTCCCCGGTCGTGTCGGTCCCGACCGCTCGGCGCGAATATTTTCAAAGTCCCCGGTCGTGTCGGTCCCGACCGCTCGGCGCGAACAATTTCCAAGTTCCCGGTCGTGCCGGTCCGTACTTCTCGGTGCGAACATTATATATGTAGAACGTAATATAACCTAACCTAACCCAACCTAACCTCTCGGTGGTATTATTTTACAGAAAGCCGGGCGTGTCTACTCCTACTTCTCGGTGCGAATATTATGTATATAACATAATATAACCTAACCTAATGCAACCTGGTCGCTCGGTGCGAATATTTTCTAAATTACCAGTCGTGTCGGTTCCGACCGCTCGGCGCGAACAATTTCCAAGTTCCCGGTCGTGCCGGTCCGTACTTCTCGGTGCGAACATTATATATGTAGAACGTAATATAACCTAACCTAACCCAACCTAACCTCTCGGTGGTATTATTTTACAGAAAGCCGGGCGTGTCTACTCCTACTTCTCGGTGCGAATATTATGTATATAACATAATATAACCTAACCTAATGCAACCTGGTCGCTCGGTGCGAATATTTTCTAAATTCCCAGTCGTGTCGGTTCCGACCGCTCGGCGCGAATATTTTCAAAGTCCCCGGTCGTGTCGGTCCCGACCTCACAGCGGGAATATTTTCAAAGTCCCCGGTCGTGTCGGTCCCGACCGCTCGGCGCGAATATTTTCAAAGTCCCCGGTCGTGTCGGTCCCGACCGCTCGGCGCGAACAATTTCCAAGTTCCCGGTCGTGCCGGTCCGTACTTCTCGGTGCGAACATTATATATGTAGAACGTAATATAACCTAACCTAACCCAACCTAACCTCTCGGTGGTATTATTTTACAGAAAGCCGGGCGTGTCTACTCCTACTTCTCGGTGCGAATATTATGTATATAACATAATATAACCTAACCTAATGCAACCTGGTCGCTCGGTGCAAATATTTTCTAAATTCCCAGTCGTGTCGGTTCCGACCGCTCGGCGCGAATATTTTCTAAGTCTCCGGTCGTGTCGGTCCCGACCTCACAGCGGGAATATTTTCAAAGTCCCCGGTCGTGTCGGTCCCGACCGCTCGGCGCGAATATTTTCAAAGTCCCCGGTCGTGTCGGTCCGGACCGCTCGTCGCGAACAATTTCCAAGTTCCCGGTCGTGCCGGTCCGTACTTCTCGGTGCGAACATTATATATGTAGAACGTAATATAACCTAACCTAACCCAACCTAACCTCTCGGTGGTATTATTTTACAGAAAGCCGGGCGTGTCTACTCCTACTTCTCGGTGCGAATATTATGTATATAACATAATATAACCTAACCTAATGCAACCTGGTCGCTCGGTGCGAATATTTTCTAAATTCCCAGTCGTGTCGGCTCCGACCGCTCGGCGCGAACAATTTCCAAGTTCCCGGTCGTGCCGGTCCGTACTTCTCGGTGCGAACATTATATATGTAGAACGTAATATAACCTAACCTAACCCAACCTAACCTCTCGGTGGTATTATTTTACAGAAAGCCGGGCGTGTCTACTCCTACTTCTCGGTGCGAATATTATGTATATAACATAATATAACCTAACCTAATGCAACCTGGTCGCTCGGTGCAAATATTTTCTAAATTCCCAGTCGTGTCGGTTCCGACCGCTCGGCGCGAATATTTTCTAAGTCTCCGGTCGTGTCGGTCCCGACCTCACAGCGGGAATATTTTCAAAGTCCCCGGTCGTGTCGGTCCCGACCGCTCGGCGCGAATATTTTCAAAGTCCCCGGTCGTGTCGGTCCGGACCGCTCGTCGCGAACAATTTCCAAGTTCCCGGTCGTGCCGGTCCGTACTTCTCGGTGCGAACATTATATATGTAGAACGTAATATAACCTAACCTAACCCAACCTAACCTCTCGGTGGTATTATTTTACAGAAAGCCGGGCGTGTCTACTCCTACTTCTCGGTGCGAATATTATGTATATAACATAATATAACCTAACCTAATGCAACCTGGTCGCTCGGTGCGAATATTTTCTAAATTCCCAGTCGTGTCGGTTCCGACCGCTCGGCGCGAACAATTTCCAAGTTCCCGGTCGTGCCGGTCCGTACTTCTCGGTGCGAACATTATATATGTAGAACGTAATATAACCTAACCTAACCCAACCTAACCTCTCGGTGGTATTATTTTACAGAAAGCCGGGCGTGTCTACTCCTACTTCTCGGTGCGAATATTATGTATATAACATAATATAACCTAACCTAATGCAACCTGGTCGCTCGGTGCGAATATTTTCTAAATTCCCAGTCGTGTCGGTTCCGACCGCTCGGCGCAAATATTTTCTAAGTCCCCGGTCGTGTCGGTCCCGACCGCTCGGCGCGAATATTTTCAAAGTCCCCGGTCGTGTCGGTCCCGACCGCTCGGCGCGAATACTTTCAAAGTCCCCGGTCGTGTCGGTCCCGACCGCTCGGCGCGAACAATTTCCAAGTTCCCGGTCGTGCCGGTCCGTACTTCTCGGTGCGAACATTATATATGTAGAACGTAATATAACCTAACCTAACCCAACCTAACCTCTCGGTGGTATTATTTTACAGAAAGCCGGGCGTGTCTACTCCTACTTCTCGGTGCGAATATTATGTATATAACATAATATAACCTAACCTAATGCAACCTGGTCGCTCGGTGCGAATATTTTCTAAATTCCCAGTCGTGTCGGTTCCGACCGCTCGGCGCGAACAATTTCCAAGTTCCCGGTCGTGCCGGTCCGTACTTCTCGGTGCGAACATTATATATGTAGAACGTAATATAACCTAACCTAACCCAACCTAACCTCTCGGTGGTATTATTTTACAGAAAGCCGGGCGTGTCTACTCCTACTTCTCGGTGCGAATATTATGTATATAACATAATATAACCTAACCTAATGCAACCTGGTCGCTCGGTGCGAATATTTTCTAAATTCCCAGTCGTGTCTGTTCCGACCGCTCGGCGCGAATATTTTCTAAGTCCCCGGTCGTGTCGGTCCCGACCGCTCGGCGCGAATACTTTCAAAGTTCCCGGTCGTGTCGGTCCCGACCGCTCGGCGCGAACAATTTCCAAGTTCCCGGTCGTGCCGGTCCGTACTTCTCGGTGCGAACATTATATATGTAGAACGTAATATAACCTAACCTAACCCAACCTAACCTCTCGGTGGTATTATTTTACAGAAAGCCGGGCGTGTCTACTCCTACTTCTCGGTGCGAATATTATGTATATAACATAATATAACCTAACCTAATGCAACCTGGTCGCTCGGTGCGAATATTTTCTAAATTCCCAGTCGTGTCGGTTCCGACCGCTCGGCGCGAACAATTTCCAAGTTCCCGGTCGTGCCGGTCCGTACTTCTCGGTGCGAACATTATATATGTAGAACGTAATATAACCTAACCTAACCCAACCTAACCTCTCGGTGGTATTATTTTACAGAAAGCCGGGCGTGTCTACTCCTACTTCTCGGTGCGAATATTATGTATATAACATAATATAACCTAACCTAATGCAACCTGGTCGCTCGGTGCGAATATTTTCTAAATTCCCAGTCGTGTCGGTTCCGACCGCTCGGCGCGAATATTTTCTAAGTCCCCGGTCGTGTCGGTCCCGATCTCACAGCGGGAATATTTTCAAAGTCCCCGGTCGTGTCGGTCCCGACCGCTCGGCGCGAATATTTTCAAAGTCCCCGGTCGTGTCGGTCCCGACCGCTCGGCGCGAACAATTTCCAAGTTCCCGGTCGTGCCGGTCCGTACTTCTCGGTGCGAACATTATATATGTAGAACGTAATATAACCTAACCTAACCCAACCTAACCTCTCGGTGGTATTATTTTACAGAAAGCCGGGCGTGTCTACTCCTACTTCTCGGTGCGAATATTATGTATATAACATAATATAACCTAACCTAATGCAACCTGGTCGCTCGGTGCGAATATTTTCTAAATTCCCAGTCGTGTCGGTTCCGACCGCTCGGCGCGAACAATTTCCAAGTTCCCGGTCGTGCCGGTCCGTACTTCTCGGTGCGAACATTATATATGTAGAACGTAATATAACCTAACCTAACCCAACCTAACCTCTCGGTGGTATTATTTTACAGAAAGCCGGGCGTGTCTACTCCTACTTCTCGGTGCGAATATTATGTATATAACATAATATAACCTAACCTAATGCAACCTGGTCGCTCGGTGCGAATATTTTCTAAATTCCCAGTCGTGTCGGTTCCGACCGCTCGGCGCAAATATTTTCTAAGTCCCCGGTCGTGTCGGTCCCGACCGCTCGGCGCGAATATTTTCAAAGTCCCCGGTCCTGTCGGTCCCGACCGCTCGGCGCGAATACTTTCAAAGTCCCCGGTCGTGTCGGTCCCGACCGCTCGGCGCGAACAATTTCCAAGTTCCCGGTCGTGCCGGTCCGTACTTCTCGGTGCGAACATTATATATGTAGAACGTAATATAACCTAACCTAACCCAACCTAACCTCTCGGTGGTATTATTTTACAGAAAGCCGGGCGTGTCTACTCCTACTTCTCGGTGCGAATATTATGTATATAACATAATATAACCTAACCTAATGCAACCTGGTCGCTCGGTGCGAATATTTTCTAAATTCCCAGTCGTGTCGGTTCCGACCGCTCGGCGCGAACAATTTCCAAGTTCCCGGTCGTGCCGGTCCGTACTTCTCGGTGCGAACATTATATATGTAGAACGTAATATAACCTAACCTAACCCAACCTAACCTCTCGGTGGTATTATTTTACAGAAAGCCGGGCGTGTCTACTCCTACTTCTCGGTGCGAATATTATGTATATAACATAATATAACCTAACCTAATGCAACCTGGTCGCTCGGTGCGAATATTTTCTAAATTCCCAGTCGTGTCTGTTCCGACCGCTCGGCGCGAATATTTTCTAAGTCCCCGGTCGTGTCGGTCCCGACCTCACAGCGGGAATATTTTCAAAGTCCCCGGTCGTGTCGGTCCCGACCGCTCGGCGCGAATATTTTCAAAGTCCCCGGTCGTGTCGGTCCCGACCGCTCGGCGCGAACAATTTCCAAGTTCCCGGTCGTGCCGGTCCGTACTTCTCGGTGCGAACATTATATATGTAGAACGTAATATAACCTAACCTAACCCAACCTAACCTCTCGGTGGTATTATTTTACAGAAAGCCGGGCGTGTCTACTCCTACTTCTCGGTGCGAATATTATGTATATAACATAATATAACCTAACCTAATGCAACCTGGTCGCTCGGTGCGAATATTTTCTAAATTCCCAGTCGTGTCGGTTCCGACCGCTCGGCGCGAATATTTTCTAAGTCCCCGGTCGTGTCGGTCCCGACCTCACAGCGGGAATATTTTCAAAGTCCCCGGTCGTGTCGGTCCCGACCGCTCGGCGCGAACAATTTCCAAGTTCCCGGTCGTGCCGGTCCGTACTTCTCGGTGCGAACATTATATATGTAGAACGTAATATAACCTAACCTAACCCAACCTAACCTCTCGGTGGTATTATTTTACAGAAAGCCGGGCGTGTCTACTCCTACTTCTCGGTGCGAATATTATGTATATAACATAATATAACCTAACCTAATGCAACCTGGTCGCTCGGTGCGAATATTTTCTAAATTCCCAGTCGTGTCGGTTCCGACCGCTCGGCGCGAACAATTTCCAAGTTCCCGGTCGTGCCGGTCCGTACTTCTCGGTGCGAACATTATATATGTAGAACGTAATATAACCTAACCTAACCCAACCTAACCTCTCGGTGGTATTATTTTACAGAAAGCCGGGCGTGTCTACTCCTACTTCTCGGTGCGAATATTATGTATATAACATAATATAACCTAACCTAATGCAACCTGGTCGCTCGGTGCGAATATTTTCTAAATTCCCAGTCGTGTCGGTTCCGACCGCTCGGCGCAAATATTTTCTAAGTCCCCGGTCGTGTCGGTCCCGACCGCTCGGCGCGAATATTTTCAAAGTCCCCGGTCGTGTCGGTCCCGACCGCTCGGCGCGAATACTTTCAAAGTCCCCGGTCGTGTCGGTCCCGACCGCTCGGCGCGAACAATTTCCAAGTTCCCGGTCGTGCCGGTCCGTACTTCTCGGTGCGAACATTATATATGTAGAACGTAATATAACCTAACCTAACCCAACCTAACCTCTCGGTGGTATTATTTTACAGAAAGCCGGGCGTGTCTACTCCTACTTCTCGGTGCGAATATTATGTATATAACATAATATAACCTAACCTAATGCAACCTGGTCGCTCGGTGCGAATATATTCTAAATTCCCAGTCGTGTCGGTTCCGACCGCTCGGCGCGAACAATTTCCAAGTTCCCGGTCGTGCCGGTCCGTACTTCTCGGTGCGAACATTATATATGTAGAACGTAATATAACCTAACCTAACCCAACCTAACCTCTCGGTGGTATTATTTTACAGAAAGCCGGGCGTGTCTACTCCTACTTCTCGGTGCGAATATTATGTATATAACATAATATAACCTAACCTAATGCAACCTGGTCGCTCGGTGCGAATATTTTCTAAATTCCCAGTCGTGTCGGTTCCGACCGCTCGGCGCGAATATTTTCTAAGTCCCCGGTCGTGTCGGTCCCGACCTCACAGCGGGAATATTTTCAAAGTCCCCGGTCGTGTCGGTCCCGACCGCTCGGCGCGAATATTTTCAAAGTCCCCGGTCGTGTCGGTCCCGACCGCTCGGCGCGAACAATTTCCAAGTTCCCGGTCGTGCCGGTCCGTACTTCTCGGTGCGAACATTATATATGTAGAACGTAATATAACCTAACCTAACCCAACCTAACCTCTCGGTGGTATTATTTTACAGAAAGCCGGGCGTGTCTACTCCTACTTCTCGGTGCGAATATTATGTATATAACATAATATAACCTAACCTAATGCAACCTGGTCGCTCGGTGCGAATATTTTCTAAATTCCCAGTCGTGTCGGTTCCGACCGCTCGGCGCGAACAATTTCCAAGTTCCCGGTCGTGCCGGTCCGTACTTCTCGGTGCGAACATTATATATGTAGAACGTAATATAACCTAACCTAACCCAACCTAACCTCTCGGTGGTATTATTTTACAGAAAGCCGGGCGTGTCTACTCCTACTTCTCGGTGCGAATATTATGTATATAACATAATATAACCTAACCTAATGCAACCTGGTCGCTCGGTGCGAATATCTTCTAAATTCCCAGTCGTGTCGGTTCCGACCGCTCGGCGCGAACAATTTCCAAGTTCCCGGTCGTGCCGGTCCGTACTTCTCGGTGCGAACATTATATATGTAGAACGTAATATAACCTAACCTAACCCAACCTAACCTCTCGGTGGTATTATTTTACAGAAAGCCGGGCGTGTCTACTCCTACTTCTCGGTGCGAATATTATGTATATAACATAATATAACCTAACCTAATGCAACCTGGTCGCTCGGTGCGAATATTTTCTAAATTCCCAGTCGTGTCGGTTCCGACCGCTCGGCGCAAATATTTTCTAAGTCCCCGGTCGTGTCGGTCCAGACCGCTCGGCGCGAATATTTTCAAAGTCCCCGGTCGTGTCGGTGCCGACCGCTCGGCGCGAATACTTTCAAAGTCCCCGGTCGTGTCGGTCCCGACCGCTCGGCGCGAACAATTTCCAAGTTCCCGGTCGTGCCGGTCCGTACTTCTCGGTGCGAACATTATATATGTAGAACGTAATATAACCTAACCTAACCCAACCTAACCTCTCGGTGGTATTATTTTACAGAAAGCCGGGCGTGTCTACTCCTACTTCTCGGTGCGAATATTATGTATATAACATAATATAACCTAACCTAATGCAACCTGGTCGCTCGGTGCGAATATTTTCTAAATTCCCAGTCGTGTCGGTTCCGACCGCTCGGCGCGAACAATTTCCAAGTTCCCGGTCGTGCCGGTCCGTACTTCTCGGTGCGAACATTATATATGTAGAACGTAATATAACCTAACCTAACCCAACCTAACCTCTCGGTGGTATTATTTTACAGAAAGCCGGGCGTGTCTACTCCTACTTCTCGGTGCGAATATTATGTATATAACATAATATAACCTAACCTAATGCAACCTGGTCGCTCGGTGCGAATATTTTCTAAATTCCCAGTCGTGTCGGTTCCGACCGCTCGGCGCGAATATTTTCTAAGTCCCCGGTCGTGTCGGTCCCGACCGCTCGGCGCGAATATTTTCAAAGTCCCCGGTCGTGTCGGTCCCGACCGCTCGGCGCGAATACTTTCAAAGTCCCCGGTCGTGTCGGTCCCGACCGCTCGGCGCGAACAATTTCCAAGTTCCCGGTCGTGCCGGTCCGTACTTCTCGGTGCGAACATTATATATGTAGAACGTAATATAACCTAACCTAACCCAACCTAACCTCTCGGTGGTATTATTTTACAGAAAGCCGGGCGTGTCTACTCCTACTTCTCGGTGCGAATATTATGTATATAACATAATATAACCTAACCTAATGCAACCTGGTCGCTCGGTGCGAATATTTTCTAAATTCCCAGTCGTGTCGGTTCCGACCGCTCGGCGCGAATATTTTCTAAGTCCCCGGTCGTGTCGGTCCCGACCGCTCGGCGCGAACAATTTCCAAGTTCCCGGTCGTGCCGGTCCGTACTTCTCGGTGCGAACATTATATATGTAGAACGTAATATAACCTAACCTAACCCAACCTAACCTCTCGGTGGTATTATTTTACAGAAAGCCGGGCGTGTCTACTCCTACTTCTCGGTGCGAATATTATGTATATAACATAATATAACCTAACCTAATGCAACCTGGTCGCTCGGTGCGAATATCTTCTAAATTCCCAGTCGTGTCGGTTCCGACCGCTCGGCGCGAACAATTTCCAAGTTCCCGGTCGTGCCGGTCCGTACTTCTCGGTGCGAACATTATATATGTAGAACGTAATATAACCTAACCTAACCCAACCTAACCTCTCGGTGGTATTATTTTACAGAAAGCCGGGCGTGTCTACTCCTACTTCTCGGTGCGAATATTATGTATATAACATAATATAACCTAACCTAATGCAACCTGGTCGCTCGGTGCGAATATTTTCTAAATTCCCAGTCGTGTCGGTTCCGACCGCTCGGCGCAAATATTTTCTAAGTCCCCGGTCGTGTCGGTCCCGACCGCTCGGCGCGAATATTTTCAAAGTCCCCGGTCGTGTCGGTGCCGACCGCTCGGCGCGAATACTTTCAAAGTCCCCGGTCGTGTCGGTCCCGACCGCTCGGCGCGAACAATTTCCAAGTTCCCGGTCGTGCCGGTCCGTACTTCTCGGTGCGAACATTATATATGTAGAACGTAATATAACCTAACCTAACCCAACCTAACCTCTCGGTGGTATTATTTTACAGAAAGCCGGGCGTGTCTACTCCTACTTCTCGGTGCGAATATTATGTATATAACATAATATAACCTAACCTAATGCAACCTGGTCGCTCGGTGCGAATATTTTCTAAATTCCCAGTCGTGTCGGTTCCGACCGCTCGGCGCGAACAATTTCCAAGTTCCCGGTCGTGCCGGTCCGTACTTCTCGGTGCGAACATTATATATGTAGAACGTAATATAACCTAACCTAACCCAACCTAACCTCTCGGTGGTATTATTTTACAGAAAGCCGGGCGTGTCTACTCCTACTTCTCGGTGCGAATATTATGTATATAACATAATATAACCTAACCTAATGCAACCTGGTCGCTCGGTGCGAATATTTTCTAAATTCCCAGTCGTGTCGGTTCCGACCGCTCGGCGCGAATATTTTCTAAGTCCCCGGTCGTGTCGGTCCCGACCGCTCGGCGCGAATATTTTCAAAGTCCCCGGTCGTGTCGGTCCCGACCGCTCGGCGCGAATACTTTCAAAGTCCCCGGTCGTGTCGGTCCCGACCGCTCGGCGCGAACAATTTCCAAGTTCCCGGTCGTGCCGGTCCGTACTTCTCGGTGCGAACATTATATATGTAGAACGTAATATAACCTAACCTAACCCAACCTAACCTCTCGGTGGTATTATTTTACAGAAAGCCGGGCGTGTCTACTCCTACTTCTCGGTGCGAATATTATGTATATAACATAATATAACCTAACCTAATGCAACCTGGTCGCTCGGTGCGAATATTTTCTAAATTCCCAGTCGTGTCGGTTCCGACCGCTCGGCGCGAATATTTTCTAAGTCCCCGGTCGTGTCGGTCCCGACCGCTCGGCGCGAATATTTTCAAAGTCCCCGGTCGTGTCGGTCCCGACCGCTCGGCGCGAATACTTTCAAAGTCCCCGGTCGTGTCGGTCCCGACCGCTCGGCGCGAACAATTTCCAAGTTCCCGGTCGTGCCGGTCCGTACTTCTCGGTGCGAACATTATATATGTAGAACGTAATATAACCTAACCTAACCCAACCTAACCTCTCGGTGGTATTATTTTACAGAAAGCCGGGCGTGTCTACTCCTACTTCTCGGTGCGAATATTATGTATATAACATAATATAACCTAACCTAATGCAACCTGGTCGCTCGGTGCGAATATTTTCTAAATTCCCAGTCGTGTCGGTTCCGACCGCTCGGCGCGAATATTTTCTAAGTCCCCGGTCGTGTCGGTCCCGACCTCACAGCGGGAATATTTTCAAAGTCCCCGGTCGTGTCGGTCCCGACCGCTCGGCGCGAACAATTTCCAAGTTCCCGGTCGTGCCGGTCCGTACTTCTCGGTGCGAACATTATATATGTAGAACGTAATATAACCTAACCTAACCCAACCTAACCTCTCGGCGGTATTATTTTACAGAAAGCCGGGCGTGTCTACTCCTACTTCTCGGTGCGAATATTATGTATATAACATAATATAACCTAACCTAATGCAACCTGGTCGCTCGGTGCAAATATTTTCTAAATTCCCAGTCGTGTCGGTTCCGACCGCTCGGCGCGAATATTTTCTAAGTCTCCGGTCGTGTCGGTCCCGACCTCACAGCGGGAATATTTTCAAAGTCCCCGGTCGTGTCGGTCCCGACCGCTCGGCGCGAATATTTTCAAAGTCCCCGGTCGTGTCGGTCCCGACCGCTCGGCGCGAACAATTTCCAAGTTCCCGGTCGTGCCGGTCCGTACTTCTCGGTGCGAACATTATATATGTAGAACGTAATATAACCTAACCTAACCCAACCTAACCTCTCGGTGGTATTATTTTACAGAAAGCCGGGCGTGTCTACTCCTACTTCTCGGTGCGAATATTATGTATATAACATAATATAACCTAACCTAATGCAACCTGGTCGCTCGGTGCGAATATTTTCTAAATTCCCAGTCGTGTCGGTTCCGACCGCTCGGCGCGAACAATTTCCAAGTTCCCGGTCGTGCCGGTCCGTACTTCTCGGTGCGAACATTATATATGTAGAACGTAATATAACCTAACCTAACCCAACCTAACCTCTCGGTGGTATTATTTTACAGAAAGCCGGGCGTGTCTACTCCTACTTCTCGGTGCGAATATTATGTATATAACATAATATAACCTAACCTAATGCAACCTGGTCGCTCGGTGCGAATATCTTCTAAATTCCCAGTCGTGTCGGTTCCGACCGCTCGGCGCGAACAATTTCCAAGTTCCCGGTCGTGCCGGTCCGTACTTCTCGGTGCGAACATTATATATGTAGAACGTAATATAACCTAACCTAACCCAACCTAACCTCTCGGTGGTATTATTTTACAGAAAGCCGGGCGTGTCTACTCCTACTTCTCGGTGCGAATATTATGTATATAACATAATATAACCTAACCTAATGCAACCTGGTCGCTCGGTGCGAATATTTTCTAAATTCCCAGTCGTGTCGGTTCCGACCGCTCGGCGCGAATATTTTCTAAGTCCCCGGTCGTGTCGGTCCCGACCGCTCGGCGCGAATATTTTCAAAGTCCCCGGTCGTGTCGGTCCCGACCGCTCGGCGCGAATACTTTCAAAGTCCCCGGTCGTGTCGGTCCCGACCGCTCGGCGCGAACAATTTCCAAGTTCCCGGTCGTGCCGGTCCGTACTTCTCGGTGCGAACATTATATATGTAGAACGTAATATAACCTAACCTAACCCAACCTAACCTCTCGGTGGTATTATTTTACAGAAAGCCGGGCGTGTCTACTCCTACTTCTCGGTGCGAATATTATGTATATAACATAATATAACCTAACCTAATGCAACCTGGTCGCTCGGTGCGAATATTTTCTAAATTCCCAGTCGTGTCGGTTCCGACCGCTCGGCGCGAATATTTTCTAAGTCCCCGGTCGTGTCGGTCCCGACCTCACAGCGGGAATATTTTCAAAGTCCCCGGTCGTGTCGGTCCCGACCGCTCGGCGCGAACAATTTCCAAGTTCCCGGTCGTGCCGGTCCGTACTTCTCGGTGCGAACATTATATATGTAGAACGTAATATAACCTAACCTAACCCAACCTAACCTCTCGGCGGTATTATTTTACAGAAAGCCGGGCGTGTCTACTCCTACTTCTCGGTGCGAATATTATGTATATAACATAATATAACCTAACCTAATGCAACCTGGTCGCTCGGTGCAAATATTTTCTAAATTCCCAGTCGTGTCGGTTCCGACCGCTCGGCGCGAATATTTTCTAAGTCTCCGGTCGTGTCGGTCCCGACCTCACAGCGGGAATATTTTCAAAGTCCCCGGTCGTGTCGGTCCCGACCGCTCGGCGCGAATATTTTCAAAGTCCCCGGTCGTGTCGGTCCCGACCGCTCGGCGCGAACAATTTCCAAGTTCCCGGTCGTGCCGGTCCGTACTTCTCGGTGCGAACATTATATATGTAGAACGTAATATAACCTAACCTAACCCAACCTAACCTCTCGGTGGTATTATTTTACAGAAAGCCGGGCGTGTCTACTCCTACTTCTCGGTGCGAATATTATGTATATAACATAATATAACCTAACCTAATGCAACCTGGTCGCTCGGTGCGAATATTTTCTAAATTCCCAGTCGTGTCGGTTCCGACCGCTCGGCGCGAACAATTTCCAAGTTCCCGGTCGTGCCGGTCCGTACTTCTCGGTGCGAACATTATATATGTAGAACGTAATATAACCTAACCTAACCCAACCTAACCTCTCGGTGGTATTATTTTACAGAAAGCCGGGCGTGTCTACTCCTACTTCTCGGTGCGAATATTATGTATATAACATAATATAACCTAACCTAATGCAACCTGGTCGCTCGGTGCGAATATTTTCTAAATTCCCAGTCGTGTCGGTTCCGACCGCTCGGCGCGAATATTTTCTAAGTCCCCGGTCGTGTCGGTCCCGACCTCACAGCGGGAATATTTTCAAAGTCCCCGGTCGTGTCGGTCCCGACCGCTCGGCGCGAACAATTTCCAAGTTCCCGGTCGTGCCGGTCCGTACTTCTCGGTGCGAACATTATATATGTAGAACGTAATATAACCTAACCTAACCCAACCTAACCTCTCGGTGGTATTATTTTACAGAAAGCCGGGCGTGTCTACTCCTACTTCTCGGTGCGAATATTATGTATATAACATAATATAACCTAACCTAATGCAACCTGGTCGCTCGGTGCGAATATTTTCTAAATTCCCAGTCGTGTCGGTTCCGACCGCTCGGCGCAAATATTTTCTAAGTCCCCGGTCGTGTCGGTCCCGACCGCTCGGCGCGAATATTTTCAAAGTCCCCGGTCGTGTCGGTGCCGACCGCTCGGCGCGAATACTTTCAAAGTCCCCGGTCGTGTCGGTCCCGACCGCTCGGCGCGAACAATTTCCAAGTTCCCGGTCGTGCCGGTCCGTACTTCTCGGTGCGAACATTATATATGTAGAACGTAATATAACCTAACCTAACCCAACCTAACCTCTCGGTGGTATTATTTTACAGAAAGCCGGGCGTGTCTACTCCTACTTCTCGGTGCGAATATTATGTATATAACATAATATAACCTAACCTAATGCAACCTGGTCGCTCGGTGCGAATATTTTCTAAATTCCCAGTCGTGTCGGTTCCGACCGCTCGGCGCGAACAATTTCCAAGTTCCCGGTCGTGCCGGTCCGTACTTCTCGGTGCGAACATTATATATGTAGAACGTAATATAACCTAACCTAACCCAACCTAACCTCTCGGTGGTATTATTTTACAGAAAGCCGGGCGTGTCTACTCCTACTTCTCGGTGCGAATATTATGTATATAACATAATATAACCTAACCTAATGCAACCTGGTCGCTCGGTGCGAATATTTTCTAAATTCCCAGTCGTGTCGGTTCCGACCGCTCGGCGCGAATATTTTCTAAGTCCCCGGTCGTGTCGGTCCCGACCGCTCGGCGCGAATATTTTCAAAGTCCCCGGTCGTGTCGGTCCCGACCGCTCGGCGCGAATACTTTCAAAGTCCCCGGTCGTGTCGGTCCCGACCGCTCGGCGCGAACAATTTCCAAGTTCCCGGTCGTGCCGGTCCGTACTTCTCGGTGCGAACATTATATATGTAGAACGTAATATAACCTAACCTAACCCAACCTAACCTCTCGGTGGTATTATTTTACAGAAAGCCGGGCGTGTCTACTCCTACTTCTCGGTGCGAATATTATGTATATAACATAATATAACCTAACCTAATGCAACCTGGTCGCTCGGTGCGAATATTTTCTAAATTCCCAGTCGTGTCGGTTCCGACCGCTCGGCGCGAATATTTTCTAAGTCCCCGGTCGTGTCGGTCCCGACCGCTCGGCGCGAATATTTTCAAAGTCCCCGGTCGTGTCGGTCCCGACCGCTCGGCGCGAATACTTTCAAAGTCCCCGGTCGTGTCGGTCCCGACCGCTCGGCGCGAACAATTTCCAAGTTCCCGGTCGTGCCGGTCCGTACTTCTCGGTGCGAACATTATATATGTAGAACGTAATATAACCTAACCTAACCCAACCTAACCTCTCGGTGGTATTATTTTACAGAAAGCCGGGCGTGTCTACTCCTACTTCTCGGTGCGAATATTATGTATATAACATAATATAACCTAACCTAATGCAACCTGGTCGCTCGGTGCGAATATTTTCTAAATTCCCAGTCGTGTCGGTTCCGACCGCTCGGCGCGAATATTTTCTAAGTCCCCGGTCGTGTCGGTCCCGACCTCACAGCGGGAATATTTTCAAAGTCCCCGGTCGTGTCGGTCCCGACCGCTCGGCGCGAACAATTTCCAAGTTCCCGGTCGTGCCGGTCCGTACTTCTCGGTGCGAACATTATATATGTAGAACGTAATATAACCTAACCTAACCCAACCTAACCTCTCGGCGGTATTATTTTACAGAAAGCCGGGCGTGTCTACTCCTACTTCTCGGTGCGAATATTATGTATATAACATAATATAACCTAACCTAATGCAACCTGGTCGCTCGGTGCAAATATTTTCTAAATTCCCAGTCGTGTCGGTTCCGACCGCTCGGCGCGAATATTTTCTAAGTCTCCGGTCGTGTCGGTCCCGACCTCACAGCGGGAATATTTTCAAAGTCCCCGGTCGTGTCGGTCCCGACCGCTCGGCGCGAATATTTTCAAAGTCCCCGGTCGTGTCGGTCCCGACCGCTCGGCGCGAACAATTTCCAAGTTCCCGGTCGTGCCGGTCCGTACTTCTCGGTGCGAACATTATATATGTAGAACGTAATATAACCTAACCTAACCCAACCTAACCTCTCGGTGGTATTATTTTACAGAAAGCCGGGCGTGTCTACTCCTACTTCTCGGTGCGAATATTATGTATATAACATAATATAACCTAACCTAATGCAACCTGGTCGCTCGGTGCGAATATTTTCTAAATTCCCAGTCGTGTCGGTTCCGACCGCTCGGCGCGAACAATTTCCAAGTTCCCGGTCGTGCCGGTCCGTACTTCTCGGTGCGAACATTATATATGTAGAACGTAATATAACCTAACCTAACCCAACCTAACCTCTCGGTGGTATTATTTTACAGAAAGCCGGGCGTGTCTACTCCTACTTCTCGGTGCGAATATTATGTATATAACATAATATAACCTAACCTAATGCAACCTGGTCGCTCGGTGCGAATATCTTCTAAATTCCCAGTCGTGTCGGTTCCGACCGCTCGGCGCGAACAATTTCCAAGTTCCCGGTCGTGCCGGTCCGTACTTCTCGGTGCGAACATTATATATGTAGAACGTAATATAACCTAACCTAACCCAACCTAACCTCTCGGTGGTATTATTTTACAGAAAGCCGGGCGTGTCTACTCCTACTTCTCGGTGCGAATATTATGTATATAACATAATATAACCTAACCTAATGCAACCTGGTCGCTCGGTGCGAATATTTTCTAAATTCCCAGTCGTGTCGGTTCCGACCGCTCGGCGCGAATATTTTCTAAGTCCCCGGTCGTGTCGGTCCCGACCGCTCGGCGCGAATATTTTCAAAGTCCCCGGTCGTGTCGGTCCCGACCGCTCGGCGCGAATACTTTCAAAGTCCCCGGTCGTGTCGGTCCCGACCGCTCGGCGCGAACAATTTCCAAGTTCCCGGTCGTGCCGGTCCGTACTTCTCGGTGCGAACATTATATATGTAGAACGTAATATAACCTAACCTAACCCAACCTAACCTCTCGGTGGTATTATTTTACAGAAAGCCGGGCGTGTCTACTCCTACTTCTCGGTGCGAATATTATGTATATAACATAATATAACCTAACCTAATGCAACCTGGTCGCTCGGTGCGAATATTTTCTAAATTCCCAGTCGTGTCGGTTCCGACCGCTCGGCGCGAATATTTTCTAAGTCCCCGGTCGTGTCGGTCCCGACCTCACAGCGGGAATATTTTCAAAGTCCCCGGTCGTGTCGGTCCCGACCGCTCGGCGCGAACAATTTCCAAGTTCCCGGTCGTGCCGGTCCGTACTTCTCGGTGCGAACATTATATATGTAGAACGTAATATAACCTAACCTAACCCAACCTAACCTCTCGGCGGTATTATTTTACAGAAAGCCGGGCGTGTCTACTCCTACTTCTCGGTGCGAATATTATGTATATAACATAATATAACCTAACCTAATGCAACCTGGTCGCTCGGTGCAAATATTTTCTAAATTCCCAGTCGTGTCGGTTCCGACCGCTCGGCGCGAATATTTTCTAAGTCTCCGGTCGTGTCGGTCCCGACCTCACAGCGGGAATATTTTCAAAGTCCCCGGTCGTGTCGGTCCCGACCGCTCGGCGCGAATATTTTCAAAGTCCCCGGTCGTGTCGGTCCCGACCGCTCGGCGCGAACAATTTCCAAGTTCCCGGTCGTGCCGGTCCGTACTTCTCGGTGCGAACATTATATATGTAGAACGTAATATAACCTAACCTAACCCAACCTAACCTCTCGGTGGTATTATTTTACAGAAAGCCGGGCGTGTCTACTCCTACTTCTCGGTGCGAATATTATGTATATAACATAATATAACCTAACCTAATGCAACCTGGTCGCTCGGTGCGAATATTTTCTAAATTCCCAGTCGTGTCGGTTCCGACCGCTCGGCGCGAACAATTTCCAAGTTCCCGGTCGTGCCGGTCCGTACTTCTCGGTGCGAACATTATATATGTAGAACGTAATATAACCTAACCTAACCCAACCTAACCTCTCGGTGGTATTATTTTACAGAAAGCCGGGCGTGTCTACTCCTACTTCTCGGTGCGAATATTATGTATATAACATAATATAACCTAACCTAATGCAACCTGGTCGCTCGGTGCGAATATTTTCTAAATTCCCAGTCGTGTCGGTTCCGACCGCTCGGCGCGAATATTTTCTAAGTCCCCGGTCGTGTCGGTCCCGACCTCACAGCGGGAATATTTTCAAAGTCCCCGGTCGTGTCGGTCCCGACCGCTCGGCGCGAACAATTTCCAAGTTCCCGGTCGTGCCGGTCCGTACTTCTCGGTGCGAACATTATATATGTAGAACGTAATATAACCTAACCTAACCCAACCTAACCTCTCGGCGGTATTATTTTACAGAAAGCCGGGCGTGTCTACTCCTACTTCTCGGTGCGAATATTATGTATATAACATAATATAACCTAACCTAATGCAACCTGGTCGCTCGGTGCAAATATTTTCTAAATTCCCAGTCGTGTCTGTTCCGACCGCTCGGCGCGAATATTTTCTAAGTCTCCGGTCGTGTCGGTCCCGACCTCACAGCGGGAATATTTTCAAAGTCCCCGGTCGTGTCGGTCCCGACCGCTCGGCGCGAATATTTTCAAAGTCCCCGGTCGTGTCGGTCCCGACCGCTCGGCGCGAACAATTTCCAAGTTCCCGGTCGTGCCGGTCCGTACTTCTCGGTGCGAACATTATATATGTAGAACGTAATATAACCTAACCTAACCCAACCTAACCTCTCGGTGGTATTATTTTACAGAAAGCCGGGCGTGTCTACTCCTACTTCTCGGTGCGAATATTATGTATATAACATAATATAACCTAACCTAATGCAACCTGGTCGCTCGGTGCGAATATTTTCTAAATTCCCAGTCGTGTCGGTTCCGACCTCTCGGCGCGAACAATTTCCAAGTTCCCGGTCGTGCCGGTCCGTACTTCTCGGTGCGAACATTATATATGTAGAACGTAATATAACCTAACCTAACCCAACCTAACCTCTCGGTGGTATTATTTTACAGAAAGCCGGGCGTGTCTACTCCTACTTCTCGGTGCGAATATTATGTATATAACATAATATAACCTAACCTAATGCAACCTGGTCGCTCGGTGCGAATATTTTCTAAATTCCCAGTCGTGTCGGTTCCGACCGCTCGGCGCGAATATTTTCTAAGTCCCCGGTCGTGTCGGTCCCGACCGCTCGGCGCGAATATTTTCAAAGTCCCCGGTCGTGTCGGTCCCGACCGCTCGGCGCGAATACTTTCAAAGTCCCCGGTCGTGTCGGTCCCGACCGCTCGGCGCGAACAATTTCCAAGTTCCCGGTCGTGCCGGTCCGTACTTCTCGGTGCGAACATTATATATGTAGAACGTAATATAACCTAACCTAACCCAACCTAACCTCTCGGTGGTATTATTTTACAGAAAGCCGGGCGTGTCTACTCCTACTTCTCGGTGCGAATATTATGTATATAACATAATATAACCTAACCTAATGCAACCTGGTCGCTCGGTGCGAATATTTTCTAAATTCCCAGTCGTGTCGGTTCCGACCGCTCGGCGCGAACAATTTCCAAGTTCCCGGTCGTGCCGGTCCGTACTTCTCGGTGCGAACATTATATATGTAGAACGTAATATAACCTAACCTAACCCAACCTAACCTCTCGGTGGTATTATTTTACAGAAAGCCGGGCGTGTCTACTCCTACTTCTCGGTGCGAATATTATGTATATAACATAATATAACCTAACCTAATGCAACCTGGTCGCTCGGTGCGAATATTTTCTAAATTCCCAGTCGTGTCAGTTCCGACCGCTCGGCGCGAATATTTTCTAAGTCCCCGGTCGTGTCGGTCCCGACCGCTCGGCGCGAATATTTTCAAAGTCCCCGGTCGTGTCGGTCCCGACCGCTCGGCGCGAATATTTTCAAAGTCCCCGGTCGTGTCGGTCCCGACCGCTCGGCGCGAACCATTTCCAAGTTCCCGGTCGTGCCGGTCCGTACTTCTCGGTGCGAACATTATATATGTAGAACGTAATATAACCTAACCTAACCCAACCTAACCTCTCGGTGGTATTATTTTACAGAAAGCCGGGCGTGTCTACTCATACTTCTCGGTGCGAATATTATGTATATAACATAATATAACCTAACCTAATGCAACCTGGTCGCTCGGTGCGAATATTTTCTAAATTCCCAGTCGTGTCGGTTCCGACCGCTCGGAGCGAATATTTTCTAAGTCCCCGGTCGTGTCGGTCCCGACCTCACAGCGGGAATATTTTCAAAGTCCCCGGTCGTGTCGGTCCCGACCGCTCGGCGCGAACAATTTCCAAGTTCCCGGTCGTGCCGGTCCGTACTTCTCGGTGCGAACATTATATATGTAGAACGTAATATAACCTAACCCAACCCAACCTAACCTCTCGGTGGTATTATTTTACAGAAAGCCGGGCGTGTCTACTCCTACTTCTCGGTGCGAATATTATGTATATAACATAATATAACCTAACCTAATGCAACCTGGTCGCTCGGTGCGAATATTTTCTAAATTCCCAGTCGTGTCGGTTCCGACCGCTCGGCGCGAATATTTTCTAAGTCCCCGGTCGTGTCGGTCCCGACCGCTCGGCGCGAATATTTTCAAAGTCCCCGGTCGTGTCGGTCCCGACCGCTTGGCGCGAATACTTTCAAAGTCCCCGGTCGTGTCGGTCCCGACCGCTCGGCGCGAACAATTTCCAAGTTCCCGGTCGTGCCGGTCCGTACTTCTCGGTGCGAACATTATATATGTAGAACGTAATATAACCTAACCTAACCCAACCTAACCTCTCGGTGGTATTATTTTACAGAAAGCCGGGCGTGTCTACTCCTACTTCTCGGTGCGAATATTATGTATATAACATAATATAACCTAACCTAATGCAACCTGGTCGCTCGGTGCGAATATTTTCTAAATTCCCAGTCGTGTCAGTTCCGACCGCTCGGCGCGAATATTTTCTAAGTCCCCGGTCGTGTCGGTCCCGACCGCTCGGCGCGAATATTTTCAAAGTCCCCGGTCGTGTCGGTCCCGACCGCTCGGCGCGAATATTTTCAAAGTCCCCGGTCGTGTCGGTCCCGACCGCTCGGCGCGAACCATTTCCAAGTTCCCGGTCGTGCCGGTCCGTACTTCTCGGTGCGAACATTATATATGTAGAACGTAATATAACCTAACCTAACCCAACCTAACCTCTCGGTGGTATTATTTTACAGAAAGCCGGGCGTGTCTACTCATACTTCTCGGTGCGAATATTATGTATATAACATAATATAACCTAACCTAATGCAACCTGGTCGCTCGGTGCGAATATTTTCTAAATTCCCAGTCGTGTCGGTTCCGACCGCTCGGCGCGAATATTTTCTAAGTCCCCGGTCGTGTCGGTCCCGACCTCACAGCGGGAATATTTTCAAAGTCCCCGGTCGTGTCGGTCCCGACCGCTCGGCGCGAACAATTTCCAAGTTCCCGGTCGTGCCGGTCCGTACTTCTCGGTGCGAACATTATATATGTAGAACGTAATATAACCTAACCCAACCCAACCTAACCTCTCGGTGGTATTATTTTACAGAAAGCCGGGCGTGTCTACTCCTACTTCTCGGTGCGAATATTATGTATATAACATAATATAACCTAACCTAATGCAACCTGGTCGCTCGGTGCGAATATTTTCTAAATTCCCAGTCGTGTCGGTTCCGACCGCTCGGCGCGAACAATTTCCAAGTTCCCGGTCGTGCCGGTCCGTACTTCTCGGTGCGAACATTATATATGTAGAACGTAATATAACCTAACCTAACCCAACCTAACCTCTCGGTGGTATTATTTTACAGAAAGCCGGGCGTGTCTACTCCTACTTCTCGGTGCGAATATTATGTATATAACATAATATAACCTAACCTAATGCAACCTGGTCGCTCGGTGCGAATATTTTCTAAATTCCCAGTCGTGTCAGTTCCGACCGCTCGGCGCGAATATTTTCTAAGTCCCCGGTCGTGTCGGTCCCGACCGCTCGGCGCGAATATTTTCAAAGTCCCCGGTCGTGTCGGTCCCGACCGCTCGGCGCGAATATTTTCAAAGTCCCCGGTCGTGTCGGTCCCGACCGCTCGGCGCGAACCATTTCCAAGTTCCCGGTCGTGCCGGTCCGTACTTCTCGGTGCGAACATTATATATGTAGAACGTAATATAACCTAACCTAACCCAACCTAACCTCTCGGTGGTATTATTTTACAGAAAGCCGGGCGTGTCTACTCATACTTCTCGGTGCGAATATTATGTATATAACATAATATAACCTAACCTAATGCAACCTGGTCGCTCGGTGCGAATATTTTCTAAATTCCCAGTCGTGTCGGTTCCGACCGCTCGGCGCGAATATTTTCTAAGTCCCCGGTCGTGTCGGTCCCGACCTCACAGCGGGAATATTTTCAAAGTCCCCGGTCGTGTCGGTCCCGACCGCTCGGCGCGAACAATTTCCAAGTTCCCGGTCGTGCCGGTCCGTACTTCTCGGTGCGAACATTATATATGTAGAACGTAATATAACCTAACCCAACCCAACCTAACCTCTCGGTGGTATTATTTTACAGAAAGCCGGGCGTGTCTACTCCTACTTCTCGGTGCGAATATTATGTATATAACATAATATAACCTAACCTAATGCAACCTGGTCGCTCGGTGCGAATATTTTCTAAATTCCCAGTCGTGTCGGTTCCGACCGCTCGGCGCGAATATTTTCTAAGTCCCCGGTCGTGTCGGTCCCGACCGCTCGGCGCGAATATTTTCAAAGTCCCCGGTCGTGTCGGTCCCGACCGCTTGGCGCGAATACTTTCAAAGTCCCCGGTCGTGTCGGTCCCGACCGCTCGGCGCGAACAATTTCCAAGTTCCCGGTCGTGCCGGTCCGTACTTCTCGGTGCGAACATTATATATGTAGAACGTAATATAACCTAACCTAACCCAACCTAACCTCTCGGTGGTATTATTTTACAGAAAGCCGGGCGTGTCTACTCCTACTTCTCGGTGCGAATATTATGTATATAACATAATATAACCTAACCTAATGCAACCTGGTCGCTCGGTGCGAATATTTTCTAAATTCCCAGTCGTGTCAGTTCCGACCGCTCGGCGCGAATATTTTCTAAGTCCCCGGTCGTGTCGGTCCCGACCGCTCGGCGCGAATATTTTCAAAGTCCCCGGTCGTGTCGGTCCCGACCGCTCGGCGCGAATATTTTCAAAGTCCCCGGTCGTGTCGGTCCCGACCGCTCGGCGCGAACCATTTCCAAGTTCCCGGTCGTGCCGGTCCGTACTTCTCGGTGCGAACATTATATATGTAGAACGTAATATAACCTAACCTAACCCAACCTAACCTCTCGGTGGTATTATTTTACAGAAAGCCGGGCGTGTCTACTCATACTTCTCGGTGCGAATATTATGTATATAACATAATATAACCTAACCTAATGCAACCTGGTCGCTCGGTGCGAATATTTTCTAAATTCCCAGTCGTGTCGGTTCCGACCGCTCGGCGCGAATATTTTCTAAGTCCCCGGTCGTGTCGGTCCCGACCTCACAGCGGGAATATTTTCAAAGTCCCCGGTCGTGTCGGTCCCGACCGCTCGGCGCGAACAATTTCCAAGTTCCCGGTCGTGCCGGTCCGTACTTCTCGGTGCGAACATTATATATGTAGAACGTAATATAACCTGACCCAACCCAACCTAACCTCTCGGTGGTATTATTTTACAGAAAGCCGGGCGTGTCTACTCCTACTTCTCGGTGCGAATATTATGTATATAACATAATATAACCTAACCTAATGCAACCTGGTCGCTCGGTGCGAATATTTTCTAAATTCCCAGTCGTGTCGGTTCCGACCGCTCGGCGCGAATATTTTCTAAGTCCCCGGTCGTGTCGGTCCCGACCGCTCGGCGCGAATATTTTCAAAGTCCCCGGTCGTGTCGGTCCCGACCGCTTGGCGCGAATACTTTCAAAGTCCCCGGTCGTGTCGGTCCCGACCGCTCGGCGCGAACAATTTCCAAGTTCCCGGTCGTGCCGGTCCGTACTTCTCGGTGCGAACATTATATATGTAGAACGTAATATAACCTAACCTAACCCAACCTAACCTCTCGGTGGTATTATTTTACAGAAAGCCGGGCGTGTCTACTCCTACTTCTCGGTGCGAATATTATGTATATAACATAATATAACCTAACCTAATGCAACCTGGTCGCTCGGTGCGAATATTTTCTAAATTCCCAGTCGTGTCGGTTCCGACCGCTCGGCGCGAATATTTTCTAAGTCTCCGGTCGTGTCGGTCCCGACCTCACAGCAGGAATATTTTCAAAGTCCCCGGTCGTGTCGGTCCCGACCGCTCGGCGCGAATATTTTCAAAGTCCCCGGTCGTGTCGGTCCCGACCGCTCGGCGCGAACAATTTCCAAGTTCCCGGTCGTGCCGGTCCGTACTTCTCGGTGCGAACATTATATATGTAGAACGTAATATAACCTAACCTAACCCAACCTAACCTCTCGGTGGTATTATTTTACAGAAAGCCGGGCGTGTCTACTCCTACTTCTCGGTGCGAATATTATGTATATAACATAATATAACCTAACCTAATGCAACCTGGTCGCTCGGTGCGAATATTTTCTAAATTCCCAGTCGTGTCGGTTCCGACCGCTCGGCGCGAACAATTTCCAAGTTCCCGGTCGTGCCGGTCCGTACTTCTCGGTGCGAACATTATATATGTAGAACGTAATATAACCTAACCTAACCCAACCTAACCTCTCGATGGTATTATTTTACAGAAAGCCGGGCGTGTCTACTCCTACTTCTCGGTGCGAATATTATGTATATAACATAATATAACCTAACCTAATGCAACCTGGTCGCTCGGTGCGAATATTTTCTAAATTCCCAGTCGTGTCGGTTCCGACCGCTCGGCGCGAATATTTTCTAAGTCCCCGGTCGTGTCGGTCCCGACCGCTCGGCGCGAATATTTTCAAAGTCCCCGGTCGTGTCGGTCCCGACCGCTCGGCGCGAATATTTTCAAAGTCCCCGGTCGTGTCGGTCCCGACCGCTCGGCGCGAACCATTTCCAAGTTCCCGGTCGTGCCGGTCCGTACTTCTCGGTGCGAACATTATATATGTAGAACGTAATATAACCTAACCTAACCCAACCTAACCTCTCGGTGGTATTATTTTACAGAAAGCCGGGCGTGTCTACTCCTACTTCTCGGTGCGAATATTATGTATATAACATAATATAACCTAACCTAATGCAACCTGGTCGCTCGGTGCGAATATTTTCTAAATTCCCAGTCGTGTCGGTTCCGACCGCTCTGCGCGAATATTTTCTAAGTCCCCGGTCGTGTCGGTCCCGACCTCACAGCGGGAATATTTTCAAAGTCCCCGGTCGTGTCGGTCCCGACCGCTCGGCGCGAACAATTTCCAAGTTCCCGGTCGTGCCGGTCCGTACTTCTCGGTGCGAACATTATATATGTAGAACGTAATATAACCTAACCCAACCCAACCTAACCTCTCGGTGGTATTATTTTACAGAAAGCCGGGCGTGTCTACTCCTACTTCTCGGTGCGAATATTATGTATATAACATAATATAACCTAACCTAATGCAACCTGGTCGCTCGGTGCGAATATTTTCTAAATTCCCAGTCGTGTCGGTTCCGACCGCTCGGCGCGAATATTTTCAAAGTCCCCGGTCGTGTCGGTCCCGACCGCTTGGCGCGAATACTTTCAAAGTCCCCGGTCGTGTCGGTCCCGACCGCTCGGCGCGAACAATTTCCAAGTTCCCGGTCGTGCCGGTCCGTACTTCTCGGTGCGAACATTATATATGTAGAACGTAATATAACCTAACCTAACCCAACCTAACCTCTCGGTGGTATTATTTTACAGAAAGCCGGGCGTGTCTACTCCTACTTCTCGGTGCGAATATTATGTATATAACATAATATAACCTAACCTAATGCAACCTGGTCGCTCGGTGCGAATATTTTCTAAATTCCCAGTCGTGTCGGTTCCGACCGCTCGGCGCGAACAATTTCCAAGTTCCCGGTCGTGCCGGTCCGTACTTCTCGGTGCGAACATTATATATGTAGAACGTAATATAACCTAACCTAACCCAACCTAACCTCTCGGTGGTATTATTTTACAGAAAGCCGGGCGTGTCTACTCCTACTTCTCGGTGCGAATATTATGTATATAACATAATATAACCTAACCTAATGCAACCTGGTCGCTCGGTGCGAATATTTTCTAAATTCCCAGTCGTGTCAGTCCCGACCTCACAGCGGGAATATTTTCAAAGTCCCCGGTCGTGTCGGTCCCGACCGCTCGGCGCGAATATTTTCAAAGTCCCCGGTCGTGTCGGTCCCGACCGCTCGGCGCGAACAATTTCCAAGTTCCCGGTCGTGCCGGTCCGTACTTCTCGGTGCGAACATTATATATGTAGAACGTAATATAACCTAACCCAACCCAACCTAACCTCTCGGTGGTATTATTTTACAGAAAGCCGGGCGTGTCTACTCCTACTTCTCGGTGCGAATATTATGTATATAACATAATATAACTTAACCTAATGCAACCTGGTCGCTCGGTGCGAATATTTTCTAAATTCCCAGTCGTGTCGGTTCCGACCGCTCGGCGCGAATATTTTCTAAGTCCCCGGTCGTGTCGGTCCCGACCGCTCGGCGCGAATATTTTCAAAGTCCCCGGTCGTGTCGGTCCCGACCGCTCGGCGCGAATATTTTCAAAGTCCCCGGTCGTGTCGGTCCCGACCGCTCGGCGCGAACCATTTCCAAGTTCCCGGTCGTGCCGGTCCGTACTTCTCGGTGCGAACATTATATATGTAGAACGTAATATAACCTAACCTAACCCAACCTAACCTCTCGGTGGTATTATTTTACAGAAAGCCGGGCGTGTCTACTCCTACTTCTCGGTGCGAATATTATGTATATAACATAATATAACCTAACCTAATGCAACCTGGTCGCTCGGTGCAAATATTTTCTAAATTCCCAGTCGTGTCGGTCCCGACCGCTCGGCGCGAACCATTTCCAAGTTCCCGGTCGTGCCGGTCCGTACTTCTCGGTGCGAACATTATATATGTAGAACGTAATATAACCTAACCTAACCCAACCTAACCTCTCGGTGGTATTATTTTACAGAAAGCCGGGCGTGTCTACTCCTACTTCTCGGTGCGAATATTATGTATATAACATAATATAACCTAACCTAATGCAACCTGGTCGCTCGGTGCGAATATTTTCTAAATTCCCAGTCGTGTCGGTTCCGACCGCTCGGCGCGAACAATTTCCAAGTTCCCGGTCGTGCCGGTCCGTACTTCTCGGTGCGAACATTATATATGTAGAACGTAATATAACCTAACCTAACCCAACCTAACCTCTCGATGGTATTATTTTACAGAAAGCCGGGCGTGTCTACTCCTACTTCTCGGTGCGAATATTATGTATATAACATAATATAACCTAACCTAATGCAACCTGGTCGCTCGGTGCGAATATTTTCTAAATTCCCAGTCGTGTCGGTTCCGACCGCTCGGCGCGAATATTTTCTAAGTCCCCGGTCGTGTCGGTCCCGACCGCTCGGCGCGAATATTTTCAAAGTCCCCGGTCGTGTCGGTCCCGACCGCTCGGCGCGAACAATTTCCAAGTTCCCGGTCGTGCCGGTCCGTACTTCTCGGTGCGAACATTATATATGTAGAACGTAATATAACCTAACCTAACCCAACCTAACCTCTCGGTGGTATTATTTTACAGAAAGCCGGGCGTGTCTACTCCTACTTCTCGGTGCGAATATTATGTATATAACATAATATAACCTAACCTAATGCAACCTGGTCGCTCGGTGCGAATATTTTCTAAATTCCCAGTCGTGTCGGTTCCGACCGCTCTGCGCGAATATTTTCTAAGTCCCCGGTCGTGTCGGTCCCGACCTCACAGCGGGAATATTTTCAAAGTCCCCGGTCGTGTCGGTCCCGACCGCTCGGCGCGAACAATTTCCAAGTTCCCGGTCGTGCCGGTCCGTACTTCTCGGTGCGAACATTATATATGTAGAACGTAATATAACCTAACCCAACCCAACCTAACCTCTCGGTGGTATTATTTTACAGAAAGCCGGGCGTGTCTACTCCTACTTCTCGGTGCGAATATTATGTATATAACATAATATAACCTAACCTAATGCAACCTGGTCGCTCGGTGCGAATATTTTCTAAATTCCCAGTCGTGTCGGTTCCGACCGCTCGGCGCGAATATTTTCAAAGTCCCCGGTCGTGTCGGTCCCGACCGCTTGGCGCGAATACTTTCAAAGTCCCCGGTCGTGTCGGTCCCGACCGCTCGGCGCGAACAATTTCCAAGTTCCCGGTCGTGCCGGTCCGTACTTCTCGGTGCGAACATTATATATGTAGAACGTAATATAACCTAACCTAACCCAACCTAACCTCTCGGTGGTATTATTTTACAGAAAGCCGGGCGTGTCTACTCCTACTTCTCGGTGCGAATATTATGTATATAACATAATATAACCTAACCTAATGCAACCTGGTCGCTCGGTGCGAATATTTTCTAAATTCCCAGTCGTGTCGGTTCCGACCGCTCGGCGCGAACAATTTCCAAGTTCCCGGTCGTGCCGGTCCGTACTTCTCGGTGCGAACATTATATATGTAGAACGTAATATAACCTAACCTAACCCAACCTAACCTCTCGGTGGTATTATTTTACAGAAAGCCGGGCGTGTCTACTCCTACTTCTCGGTGCGAATATTATGTATATAACATAATATAACCTAACCTAATGCAACCTGGTCGCTCGGTGCGAATATTTTCTAAATTCCCAGTCGTGTCAGTCCCGACCTCACAGCGGGAATATTTTCAAAGTCCCCGGTCGTGTCGGTCCCGACCGCTCGGCGCGAATATTTTCAAAGTCCCCGGTCGTGTCGGTCCCGACCGCTCGGCGCGAACAATTTCCAAGTTCCCGGTCGTGCCGGTCCGTACTTCTCGGTGCGAACATTATATATGTAGAACGTAATATAACCTAACCCAACCCAACCTAACCTCTCGGTGGTATTATTTTACAGAAAGCCGGGCGTGTCTACTCCTACTTCTCGGTGCGAATATTATGTATATAACATAATATAACTTAACCTAATGCAACCTGGTCGCTCGGTGCGAATATTTTCTAAATTCCCAGTCGTGTCGGTTCCGACCGCTCGGCGCGAATATTTTCTAAGTCCCCGGTCGTGTCGGTCCCGACCGCTCGGCGCGAATATTTTCAAAGTCCCCGGTCGTGTCGGTCCCGACCGCTCGGCGCGAATATTTTCAAAGTCCCCGGTCGTGTCGGTCCCGACCGCTCGGCGCGAACCATTTCCAAGTTCCCGGTCGTGCCGGTCCGTACTTCTCGGTGCGAACATTATATATGTAGAACGTAATATAACCTAACCTAACCCAACCTAACCTCTCGGTGGTATTATTTTACAGAAAGCCGGGCGTGTCTACTCCTACTTCTCGGTGCGAATATTATGTATATAACATAATATAACCTAACCTAATGCAACCTGGTCGCTCGGTGCAAATATTTTCTAAATTCCCAGTCGTGTCGGTCCCGACCGCTCGGCGCGAACCATTTCCAAGTTCCCGGTCGTGCCGGTCCGTACTTCTCGGTGCGAACATTATATATGTAGAACGTAATATAACCTAACCTAACCCAACCTAACCTCTCGGTGGTATTATTTTACAGAAAGCCGGGCGTGTCTACTCCTACTTCTCGGTGCGAATATTATGTATATAACATAATATAACCTAACCTAATGCAACCTGGTCGCTCGGTGCGAATATTTTCTAAATTCCCAGTCGTGTCGGTTCCGACCGCTCGGCGCGAACAATTTCCAAGTTCCCGGTCGTGCCGGTCCGTACTTCTCGGTGCGAACATTATATATGTAGAACGTAATATAACCTAACCTAACCCAACCTAACCTCTCGATGGTATTATTTTACAGAAAGCCGGGCGTGTCTACTCCTACTTCTCGGTGCGAATATTATGTATATAACATAATATAACCTAACCTAATGCAACCTGGTCGCTCGGTGCGAATATTTTCTAAATTCCCAGTCGTGTCGGTTCCGACCGCTCGGCGCGAATATTTTCTAAGTCCCCGGTCGTGTCGGTCCCGACCGCTCGGCGCGAATATTTTCAAAGTCCCCGGTCGTGTCGGTCCCGACCGCTCGGCGCGAACAATTTCCAAGTTCCCGGTCGTGCCGGTCCGTACTTCTCGGTGCGAACATTATATATGTAGAACGTAATATAACCTAACCCAACCCAACCTAACCTCTCGGTGGTATTATTTTACAGAAAGCCGGGCGTGTCTACTCCTACTTCTCGGTGCGAATATTATGTATATAACATAATATAACCTAACCTAATGCAACCTGGTCGCTCGGTGCGAATATTTTCTAAATTCCCAGTCGTGTCGGTTCCGACCGCTCGGCGCGAATATTCTCTAAGTCCCCGGTCGTGTCGGTCCCGACCGCTCGGCGCGAATATTTTCAAAGTCCCCGGTCGTGTCGGTCCCGACCGCTCGGCGCGAATATTTTCAAAGTCCCCGGTCGTGTCGGTCCCGACCGCTCGGCGCGAACCATTTCCAAGTTCCCGGTCGTGCCGGTCCGTACTTCTCGTTGCGAACATTATATATGTAGAACGTAATATAACCTAACCTAACCCAACCTAACCTCTCGGTGGTATTATTTTACAGAAAGCCGGGCGTGTCTACTCCTACTTCTCGGTGCGAATATTATGTATATAACATAATATAACCTAACCTAATGCAACCTGGTCGCTCGGTGCGAATATTTTCTAAATTCCCAGTCGTGTCGGTTCCGACCGCTCGGCGCGAATATTCTCTAAGTCCCCGGTCGTGTCGGTCCCGACCTCACAGCGGGAATATTTTCAAAGTCCCCGGTCGTGTCGGTCCCGACCGCTCGGCGCGAATATTTTCAAAGTCCCCGGTCGTGTCGGTCCCGACCGCTCGGCGCGAACAATTTCCAAGTTCCCGGTCGTGCCGGTCCGTACTTCTCGGTGCGAACATTATATATGTAGAACGTAATATAACCTAACCTAACCCAACCTAACCTCTCGGTGGTATTATTTTACAGAAAGCCGGGCGTGTCTACTCCTACTTCTCGGTGCGAATATTATGTATATAACATTATATAACCTAACCTAATGCAACCTGGTCGCTCGGTGCGAATATTTTCTAAATTCCCAGTCGTGTCGGTTCCGACCGCTCGGCGCGAATATTCTCTAAGTCCCCGGTCGTGTCGGTCCCGACCTCACAGCGGGAATATTTTCAAAGTCCCCGGTCGTGTCGGTCCCGACCGCTCGGCGCGAATATTTTCAAAGTCCCCGGTCGTGTCGGTCCCGACCGCTCGGCGCGAACAATTTCCAAGTTCCCGGTCGTGCCGGTCCGTACTTCTCGGTGCGAACATTATATATGTAGAACGTAATATAACTTAACCTAACCCAACCTAACCTCTCGGTGGTATTATTTTACAGAAAGCCGGGCGTGTCTACTCCTACTTCTCGGTGCGAATATTATGTATATAACATAATATAACCTAACCTAATGCAACCTGGTCGCTCGGTGCGAATATTTTCTAAATTCCCAGTCGTGTCGGTTCCGACCGCTCGGCGCGAATATTCTCTAAGTCCCCGGTCGTGTCGGTCCCGACCTCACAGCGGGAATATTTTCAAAGTCCCCGGTCGTGTCGGTCCCGACCGCTCGGCGCGAATATTTTCAAAGTCCCCGGTCGTGTCGGTCCCGACCGCTCGGCGCGAACAATTTCCAAGTTCCCGGTCGTGCCGGTCCGTACTTCTCGGTGCGAACATTATATATGTAGAACGTAATATAACCTAACCTAACCCAACCTAACCTCTCGGTGGTATTATTTTACAGAAAGCCGGGCGTGTCTACTCCTACTTCTCGGTGCGAATATTATGTATATAACATAATATAACCTAACCTAATGCAACCTGGTCGCTCGGTGCGAATATTTTCTAAATTCCCAGTCGTGTCGGTTCCGACCGCTCGGCGCGAACAATTTCCAAGTTCCCGGTCGTGCCGGTCCGTACTTCTCGGTGCGAACATTATATATGTAGAACGTAATATAACCTAACCTAACCCAACCTAACCTCTCGGTGGTATTATTTTACAGAAAGCCGGGCGTGTCTACTCCTACTTCTCGGTGCGAATATTATGTATATAACATAATATAACCTAACCTAATGCAACCTGGTCGCTCGGTGCGAATATTTTCTAAATTCCCGGTCGTGTCGGTCCCGACCGCTCGGCGCGAATATTTTCGAAGTCCCCGGTCGTGTCGGTCCCGACCGCTCGGCGCGAATATTTTCAAAGTCCCCGGTCGTGTCGGTCCCGACCGCTCGGCGCGAACAATTTCCAAGTTCCCGCTCGTGCCGGTCCGTACTTCTCGGTGCGAACATTATATATGTAGAACGTAATATAACCTAACCTAACCCAACCTAACCTCTCGGTGGTATTATTTTACAGAAAGCCGGGCGTGTCTACTCCTACTTCTCGGTGCGAATATTATGTATATAACATAATATAACCTAACCTAATGCAACCTGGTCGCTCGGTGCGAATATTTTCTAAATTCCCAGTCGTGTCGGTTCCGACCGCTCGGCGCGAATATTTTCTAAGTCCCCGGTCGTGTCGGTCCCGACCGCTCGGCGCGAATATTTTCAAAGTCCCCGGTCGTGTCGGTCCCGACCGCTCGGCGCGAACAATTTCCAAGTTCCCGGTCGTGCCGGTCCGTACTTCTCGGTGCGAACATTATATATGTAGAACGTAATATAACCTAACCTAACCCAACCTAACCTCTCGGTGGTATTATTTTACAGAAAGCCGGGCGTGTCTACTCCTACTTCTCGGTGCGAATATTATGTATATAACATAATATAACCTAACCTAATGCAACCTGGTCGCTCGGTGCAAATATTTTCTAAATTCCCAGTCGTGTCGGTTCCGACCGCTCGGGGCGAATATTTTCTAAGTCTCCGGTCGTGTCGGTCCCGACCTCACAGCGGGAATATTTTCAAAGTCCCCGGTCGTGTCGGTCCCGACCGCTCGGCGCGAATATTTTCAAAGTCCCCGGTCGTGTCGGTCCCGACCGCTCGGCGCGAACAATTTCCAAGTTCCCGGTCGTGCCGGTCCGTACTTCTCGGTGCGAACATTATATATGTAGAACGTAATATAACCTAACCTAACCCAACCTAACCTCTCGGTGGTATTATTTTACAGAAAGCCGGGCGTGTCTACTCCTACTTCTCGGTGCGAATATTATGTATATAACATAATATAACCTAACCTAATGCAACCTGGTCGCTCGGTGCGAATATTTTCTAAATTCCCAGTCGTGTCGGTTCCGACCGCTCGGCGCGAACAATTTCCAAGTTCCCGGTCGTGCCGGTCCGTACTTCTCGGTGCGAACATTATATATGTAGAACGTAATATAACCTAACCTAACCCAACCTAACCTCTCGGTGGTATTATTTTACAGAAAGCCGGGCGTGTCTACTCCTACTTCTCGGTGCGAATATTATGTATATAACATAATATAACCTAACCTAATGCAACCTGGTCGCTCGGTGCGAATATTTTCTAAATTCCCAGTCGTGTCGGTTCCGACCGCTCGGCGCGAATATTTTCTAAGTCCCCGGTCGTGTCGGTCCCGACCGCTCGGCGCGAATATTTTCAAAGTCCCCGGTCGTGTCGGTCCCGACCGCTCGGCGCGAATACTTTCAAAGTCCCCGGTCGTGTCGGTCCCGACCGCTCGGCGCGAACAATTTCCAAGTTCCCGGTCGTGCCGGTCCGTACTTCTCGGTGCGAACATTATATATGTAGAACGTAATATAACCTAACCTAACCCAACCTAACCTCTCGGTGGTATTATTTTACAGAAAGCCGGGCGTGTCTACTCCTACTTCTCGGTGCGAATATTATGTATATAACATAATATAACCTAACCTAATGCAACCTGGTCGCTCGGTGCGAATATTTTCTAAATTCCCAGTCGTGTCGGTTCCGACCGCTCGGCGCGAATATTTTCTAAGTCCCCGGTCGTGTCGGTCCCGACCGCTCGGCGCGAATATTTTCAAAGTCCCCGGTCGTGTCGGTCCCGACCGCTCGGCGCGAATACTTTCAAAGTCCCCGGTCGTGTCGGTCCCGACCGCTCGGCGCGAACAATTTCCAAGTTCCCGGTCGTGCCGGTCCGTACTTCTCGGTGCGAACATTATATATGTAGAACGTAATATAACCTAACCTAACCCAACCTAACCTCTCGGTGGTATTATTTTACAGAAAGCCGGGCGTGTCTACTCCTACTTCTCGGTGCGAATATTATGTATATAACATAATATAACCTAACCTAATGCAACCTGGTCGCTCGGTGCGAATATTTTCTAAATTCCCAGTCGTGTCGGTTCCGACCGCTCGGCGCGAATATTTTCTAAGTCTCCGGTCGTGTCGGTCCCGACCTCACAGCGGGAATATTTTCAAAGTCCCCGGTCGTGTCGGTCCCGACCGCTCGGCGCGAATACTTTCAAAGTCCCCGGTCGTGTCGGTCCCGACCGCTCGGCGCGAACAATTTCCAAGTTCCCGGTCGTGCCGGTCCGTACTTCTCGGTGCGAACATTATATATGTAGAACGTAATATAACCTAACCTAACCCAACCTAACCTCTCGGTGGTATTATTTTACAGAAAGCCGGGCGTGTCTACTCCTACTTCTCGGTGCGAATATTATGTATATAACATAATATAACCTAACCTAATGCAACCTGGTCGCTCGGTGCGAATATTTTCTAAATTCCCAGTCGTGTCGGTTCCGACCGCTCGGCGCGAATATTTTCTAAGTCCCCGGTCGTGTCGGTCCCGACCGCTCGGCGCGAATATTTTCAAAGTCCCCGGTCGTGTCGGTCCCGACCGCTCGGCGCGAATACTTTCAAAGTCCCCGGTCGTGTCGGTCCCGACCGCTCGGCGCGAACAATTTCCAAGTTCCCGGTCGTGCCGGTCCGTACTTCTCGGTGCGAACATTATATATGTAGAACGTAATATAACCTAACCTAACCCAACCTAACCTCTCGGTGGTATTATTTTACAGAAAGCCGGGCGTGTCTACTCCTACTTCTCGGTGCGAATATTATGTATATAACATAATATAACCTAACCTAATGCAACCTGGTCGCTCGGTGCGAATATTTTCTAAATTCCCAGTCGTGTCGGTTCCGACCGCTCGGCGCGAATATTTTCTAAGTCTCCGGTCGTGTCGGTCCCGACCTCACAGCGGGAATATTTTCAAAGTCCCCGGTCGTGTCGGTCCCGACCGCTCGGCGCGAATATTTTCAAAGTCCCCGGTCGTGTCGGTCCCGACCGCTCGGCGCGAACAATTTCCAAGTTCCCGGTCGTGCCGGTCCGTACTTCTCGGTGCGAACATTATATATGTAGAACGTAATATAACCTAACCTAACCCAACCTAACCTCTCGGTGGTATTATTTTACAGAAAGCCGGGCGTGTCTACTCCGACTTCTCGGTGCGAATATTATGTATATAACATAATATAACCTAACCTAATGCAACCTGGTCGCTCGGTGCGAATATTTTCTAAATTCCCAGTCGTGTCGGTTCCGACCGCTCGGCGCGAACAATTTCCAAGTTCCCGGTCGTGCCGGTCCGTACTTCTCGGTGCGAACATTATATATGTAGAACGTAATATAACCTAACCTAACCCAACCTAACCTCTCGGTGGTATTATTTTACAGAAAGCCGGGCGTGTCTACTCCTACTTCTCGGTGCGAATATTATGTATATAACATAATATAACCTAACCTAATGCAACCTGGTCGCTCGGTGCGAATATTTTCTAAATTCCCAGTCGTGTCGGTTCCGACCGCTCGGCGCGAATATTTTCTAAGTCCCCGGTCGTGTCGGTCCCGACCGCTCGGCGCGAATATTTTCAAAGTCCCCGGTCGTGTCGGTCCCGACCGCTCGGCGCGAATACTTTCAAAGTCCCCGGTCGTGTCGGTCCCGACCGCTCGGCGCGAACAATTTCCAAGTTCCCGGTCGTGCCGGTCCGTACTTCTCGGTGCGAACATTATATATGTAGAACGTAATATAACCTAACCTAACCCAACCTAACCTCTCGGTGGTATTATTTTACAGAAAGCCGGGCGTGTCTACTCCTACTTCTCGGTGCGAATATTATGTATATAACATAATATAACCTAACCTAATGCAACCTGGTCGCTCGGTGCGAATATTTTCTAAATTCCCAGTCGTGTCGGTTCCGACCGCTCGGCGCGAATATTTTCTAAGTCTCCGGTCGTGTCGGTCCCGACCTCACAGCGGGAATATTTTCAAAGTCCCCGGTCGTGTCGGTCCCGACCGCTCGGCGCGAATATTTTCAAAGTCCCCGGTCGTGTCGGTCCCGACCGCTCGGCGCGAACAATTTCCAAGTTCCCGGTCGTGCCGGTCCGTACTTCTCGGTGCGAACATTATATATGTAGAACGTAATATAACCTAACCTAACCCAACCTAACCTCTCGGTGGTATTATTTTACAGAAAGCCGGGCGTGTCTACTCCGACTTCTCGGTGCGAATATTATGTATATAACATAATATAACCTAACCTAATGCAACCTGGTCGCTCGGTGCGAATATTTTCTAAATTCCCAGTCGTGTCGGTTCCGACCGCTCGGCGCGAACAATTTCCAAGTTCCCGGTCGTGCCGGTCCGTACTTCTCGGTGCGAACATTATATATGTAGAACGTAATATAACCTAACCTAACCCAACCTAACCTCTCGGTGGTATTATTTTACAGAAAGCCGGGCGTGTCTACTCCTACTTCTCGGTGCGAATATTATGTATATAACATAATATAACCTAACCTAATGCAACCTGGTCGCTCGGTGCGAATATTTTCTAAATTCCCAGTCGTGTCGGTTCCGACCGCTCGGCGCGAATATTTTCTAAGTCCCCGGTCGTGTCGGTCCCGACCGCTCGGCGCGAATATTTTCAAAGTCCCCGGTCGTGTCGGTCCCGACCGCTCGGCGCGAATACTTTCAAAGTCCCCGGTCGTGTCGGTCCCGACCGCTCGGCGCGAACAATTTCCAAGTTCCCGGTCGTGCCGGTCCGTACTTCTCGGTGCGAACATTATATATGTAGAACGTAATATAACCTAACCTAACCCAACCTAACCTCTCGGTGGTATTATTTTACAGAAAGCCGGGCGTGTCTACTCCTACTTCTCGGTGCGAATATTATGTATATAACATAATATAACCTAACCTAATGCAACCTGGTCGCTCGGTGCGAATATTTTCTAAATTCCCAGTCGTGTCGGTTCCGACCGCTCGGCGCGAATATTTTCTAAGTCTCCGGTCGTGTCGGTCCCGACCTCACAGCGGGAATATTTTCAAAGTCCCCGGTCGTGTCGGTCCCGACCGCTCGGCGCGAATATTTTCAAAGTCCCCGGTCGTGTCGGTCCCGACCGCTCGGCGCGAACAATTTCCAAGTTCCCGGTCGTGCCGGTCCGTACTTCTCGGTGCGAACATTATATATGTAGAACGTAATATAACCTAACCTAACCCAACCTAACCTCTCGGTGGTATTATTTTACAGAAAGCCGGGCGTGTCTACTCCGACTTCTCGGTGCGAATATTATGTATATAACATAATATAACCTAACCTAATGCAACCTGGTCGCTCGGTGCGAATATTTTCTAAATTCCCAGTCGTGTCGGTTCCGACCGCTCGGCGCGAACAATTTCCAAGTTCCCGGTCGTGCCGGTCCGTACTTCTCGGTGCGAACATTATATATGTAGAACGTAATATAACCTAACCTAACCCAACCTAACCTCTCGGTGGTATTATTTTACAGAAAGCCGGGCGTGTCTACTCCTACTTCTCGGTGCGAATATTATGTATATAACATAATATAACCTAACCTAATGCAACCTGGTCGCTCGGTGCGAATATTTTCTAAATTCCCAGTCGTGTCGGTTCCGACCGCTCGGCGCGAATATTTTCTAAGTCCCCGGTCGTGTCGGTCCCGACCTCACAGCGGGAATATTTTCAAAGTCCCCGGTCGTGTCGGTCCCGACCGCTCGGCGCGAATATTTTCAAAGTCCCCGGTCGTGTCGGTCCCGACCGCTCGGCGCGAACAATTTCCAAGTTCCCGGTCGTGCCGGTCCGTACTTCTCGGTGCGAACATTATATATGTAGAACGTAATATAACTTAACCTAACCCAACCTAACCTCTCGGTGGTATTATTTTACAGAAAGCCGGGCGTGTCTACTCCTACTTCTCGGTGCGAATATTATGTATATAACATAATATAACCTAACCTAATGCAACCTGGTCGCTCGGTGCGAATATTTTCTAAATTCCCAGTCGTGTCGGTTCCGACCGCTCGGCGCGAATATTCTCTAAGTCCCCGGTCGTGTCGGTCCCGACCTCACAGCGGGAATATTTTCAAAGTCCCCGGTCGTGTCGGTCCCGACCGCTCGGCGCGAATATTTTCAAAGTCCCCGGTCGTGTCGGTCCCGACCGCTCGGCGCGAACAATTTCCAAGTTCCCGGTCGTGCCGGTCCGTACTTCTCGGTGCGAACATTATATATGTAGAACGTAATATAACCTAACCTAACCCAACCTAACCTCTCGGTGGTATTATTTTACAGAAAGCCGGGCGTGTCTACTCCTACTTCTCGGTGCGAATATTATGTATATAACATAATATAACCTAACCTAATGCAACCTGGTCGCTCGGTGCGAATATTTTCTAAATTCCCAGTCGTGTCGGTTCCGACCGCTCGGCGCGAACAATTTCCAAGTTCCCGGTCGTGCCGGTCCGTACTTCTCGGTGCGAACATTATATATGTAGAACGTAATATAACCTAACCTAACCCAACCTAACCTCTCGGTGGTATTATTTTACAGAAAGCCGGGCGTGTCTACTCCTACTTCTCGGTGCGAATATTATGTATATAACATAATATAACCTAACCTAATGCAACCTGGTCGCTCGGTGCGAATATTTTCTAAATTCCCGGTCGTGTCGGTCCCGACCGCTCGGCGCGAATATTTTCGAAGTCCCCGGTCGTGTCGGTCCCGACCGCTCGGCGCGAATATTTTCAAAGTCCCCGGTCGTGTCGGTCCCGACCGCTCGGCGCGAACAATTTCCAAGTTCCCGCTCGTGCCGGTCCGTACTTCTCGGTGCGAACATTATATATGTAGAACGTAATATAACCTAACCTAACCCAACCTAACCTCTCGGTGGTATTATTTTACAGAAAGCCGGGCGTGTCTACTCCTACTTCTCGGTGCGAATATTATGTATATAACATAATATAACCTAACCTAATGCAACCTGGTCGCTCGGTGCGAATATTTTCTAAATTCCCAGTCGTGTCGGTTCCGACCGCTCGGCGCGAATATTTTCTAAGTCCCCGGTCGTGTCGGTCCCGACCGCTCGGCGCGAATATTTTCAAAGTCCCCGGTCGTGTCGGTCCCGACCGCTCGGCGCGAACAATTTCCAAGTTCCCGGTCGTGCCGGTCCGTACTTCTCGGTGCGAACATTATATATGTAGAACGTAATATAACCTAACCTAACCCAACCTAACCTCTCGGTGGTATTATTTTACAGAAAGCCGGGCGTGTCTACTCCTACTTCTCGGTGCGAATATTATGTATATAACATAATATAACCTAACCTAATGCAACCTGGTCGCTCGGTGCAAATATTTTCTAAATTCCCAGTCGTGTCGGTTCCGACCGCTCGGGGCGAATATTTTCTAAGTCTCCGGTCGTGTCGGTCCCGACCTCACAGCGGGAATATTTTCAAAGTCCCCGGTCGTGTCGGTCCCGACCGCTCGGCGCGAATATTTTCAAAGTCCCCGGTCGTGTCGGTCCCGACCGCTCGGCGCGAACAATTTCCAAGTTCCCGGTCGTGCCGGTCCGTACTTCTCGGTGCGAACATTATATATGTAGAACGTAATATAACCTAACCTAACCCAACCTAACCTCTCGGTGGTATTATTTTACAGAAAGCCGGGCGTGTCTACTCCTACTTCTCGGTGCGAATATTATGTATATAACATAATATAACCTAACCTAATGCAACCTGGTCGCTCGGTGCGAATATTTTCTAAATTCCCAGTCGTGTCGGTTCCGACCGCTCGGCGCGAACAATTTCCAAGTTCCCGGTCGTGCCGGTCCGTACTTCTCGGTGCGAACATTATATATGTAGAACGTAATATAACCTAACCTAACCCAACCTAACCTCTCGGTGGTATTATTTTACAGAAAGCCGGGCGTGTCTACTCCTACTTCTCGGTGCGAATATTATGTATATAACATAATATAACCTAACCTAATGCAACCTGGTCGCTCGGTGCGAATATTTTCTAAATTCCCAGTCGTGTCGGTTCCGACCGCTCGGCGCGAATATTTTCTAAGTCCCCGGTCGTGTCGGTCCCGACCGCTCGGCGCGAATATTTTCAAAGTCCCCGGTCGTGTCGGTCCCGACCGCTCGGCGCGAATACTTTCAAAGTCCCCGGTCGTGTCGGTCCCGACCGCTCGGCGCGAACAATTTCCAAGTTCCCGGTCGTGCCGGTCCGTACTTCTCGGTGCGAACATTATATATGTAGAACGTAATATAACCTAACCTAACCCAACCTAACCTCTCGGTGGTATTATTTTACAGAAAGCCGGGCGTGTCTACTCCTACTTCTCGGTGCGAATATTATGTATATAACATAATATAACCTAACCTAATGCAACCTGGTCGCTCGGTGCGAATATTTTCTAAATTCCCAGTCGTGTCGGTTCCGACCGCTCGGCGCGAATATTTTCTAAGTCTCCGGTCGTGTCGGTCCCGACCTCACAGCGGGAATATTTTCAAAGTCCCCGGTCGTGTCGGTCCCGACCGCTCGGCGCGAATATTTTCAAAGTCCCCGGTCGTGTCGGTCCCGACCGCTCGGCGCGAACAATTTCCAAGTTCCCGGTCGTGCCGGTCCGTACTTCTCGGTGCGAACATTATATATGTAGAACGTAATATAACCTAACCTAACCCAACCTAACCTCTCGGTGGTATTATTTTACAGAAAGCCGGGCGTGTCTACTCCGACTTCTCGGTGCGAATATTATGTATATAACATAATATAACCTAACCTAATGCAACCTGGTCGCTCGGTGCGAATATTTTCTAAATTCCCAGTCGTGTCGGTTCCGACCGCTCGGCGCGAACAATTTCCAAGTTCCCGGTCGTGCCGGTCCGTACTTCTCGGTGCGAACATTATATATGTAGAACGTAATATAACCTAACCTAACCCAACCTAACCTCTCGGTGGTATTATTTTACAGAAAGCCGGGCGTGTCTACTCCTACTTCTCGGTGCGAATATTATGTATATAACATAATATAACCTAACCTAATGCAACCTGGTCGCTCGGTGCGAATATTTTCTAAATTCCCAGTCGTGTCGGTTCCGACCGCTCGGCGCGAATATTTTCTAAGTCCCCGGTCGTGTCGGTCCCGACCGCTCGGCGCGAATATTTTCAAAGTCCCCGGTCGTGTCGGTCCCGACCGCTCGGCGCGAATACTTTCAAAGTCCCCGGTCGTGTCGGTCCCGACCGCTCGGCGCGAACAATTTCCAAGTTCCCGGTCGTGCCGGTCCGTACTTCTCGGTGCGAACATTATATATGTAGAACGTAATATAACCTAACCTAACCCAACCTAACCTCTCGGTGGTATTATTTTACAGAAAGCCGGGCGTGTCTACTCCTACTTCTCGGTGCGAATATTATGTATATAACATAATATAACCTAACCTAATGCAACCTGGTCGCTCGGTGCGAATATTTTCTAAATTCCCAGTCGTGTCGGTTCCGACCGCTCGGCGCGAATATTTTCTAAGTCTCCGGTCGTGTCGGTCCCGACCTCACAGCGGGAATATTTTCAAAGTCCCCGGTCGTGTCGGTCCCGACCGCTCGGCGCGAATATTTTCAAAGTCCCCGGTCGTGTCGGTCCCGACCGCTCGGCGCGAACAATTTCCAAGTTCCCGGTCGTGCCGGTCCGTACTTCTCGGTGCGAACATTATATATGTAGAACGTAATATAACCTAACCTAACCCAACCTAACCTCTCGGTGGTATTATTTTACAGAAAGCCGGGCGTGTCTACTCCGACTTCTCGGTGCGAATATTATGTATATAACATAATATAACCTAACCTAATGCAACCTGGTCGCTCGGTGCGAATATTTTCTAAATTCCCAGTCGTGTCGGTTCCGACCGCTCGGCGCGAACAATTTCCAAGTTCCCGGTCGTGCCGGTCCGTACTTCTCGGTGCGAACATTATATATGTAGAACGTAATATAACCTAACCTAACCCAACCTAACCTCTCGGTGGTATTATTTTACAGAAAGCCGGGCGTGTCTACTCCTACTTCTCGGTGCGAATATTATGTATATAACATAATATAACCTAACCTAATGCAACCTGGTCGCTCGGTGCGAATATTTTCTAAATTCCCAGTCGTGTCGGTTCCGACCGCTCGGCGCGAATATTTTCTAAGTCCCCGGTCGTGTCGGTCCCGACCGCTCGGCGCGAATATTTTCAAAGTCCCCGGTCGTGTCGGTCCCGACCGCTCGGCGCGAATACTTTCAAAGTCCCCGGTCGTGTCGGTCCCGACCGCTCGGCGCGAACAATTTCCAAGTTCCCGGTCGTGCCGGTCCGTACTTCTCGGTGCGAACATTATATATGTAGAACGTAATATAACCTAACCTAACCCAACCTAACCTCTCGGTGGTATTATTTTACAGAAAGCCGGGCGTGTCTACTCCTACTTCTCGGTGCGAATATTATGTATATAACATAATATAACCTAACCTAATGCAACCTGGTCGCTCGGTGCGAATATTTTCTAAATTCCCAGTCGTGTCGGTTCCGACCGCTCGGCGCGAATATTTTCTAAGTCTCCGGTCGTGTCGGTCCCGACCTCACAGCGGGAATATTTTCAAAGTCCCCGGTCGTGTCGGTCCCGACCGCTCGGCGCGAATATTTTCAAAGTCCCCGGTCGTGTCGGTCCCGACCGCTCGGCGCGAACAATTTCCAAGTTCCCGGTCGTGCCGGTCCGTACTTCTCGGTGCGAACATTATATATGTAGAACGTAATATAACCTAACCTAACCCAACCTAACCTCTCGGTGGTATTATTTTACAGAAAGCCGGGCGTGTCTACTCCGACTTCTCGGTGCGAATATTATGTATATAACATAATATAACCTAACCTAATGCAACCTGGTCGCTCGGTGCGAATATTTTCTAAATTCCCAGTCGTGTCGGTTCCGACCGCTCGGCGCGAACAATTTCCAAGTTCCCGGTCGTGCCGGTCCGTACTTCTCGGTGCGAACATTATATATGTAGAACGTAATATAACCTAACCTAACCCAACCTAACCTCTCGGTGGTATTATTTTACAGAAAGCCGGGCGTGTCTACTCCTACTTCTCGGTGCGAATATTATGTATATAACATAATATAACCTAACCTAATGCAACCTGGTCGCTCGGTGCGAATATTTTCTAAATTCCCAGTCGTGTCGGTTCCGACCGCTCGGCGCGAATATTTTCTAAGTCCCCGGTCGTGTCGGTCCCGACCGCTCGGCGCGAATATTTTCAAAGTCCCCGGTCGTGTCGGTCCCGACCGCTCGGCGCGAATACTTTCAAAGTCCCCGGTCGTGTCGGTCCCGACCGCTCGGCGCGAACAATTTCCAAGTTCCCGGTCGTGCCGGTCCGTACTTCTCGGTGCGAACATTATATATGTAGAACGTAATATAACCTAACCTAACCCAACCTAACCTCTCGGTGGTATTATTTTACAGAAAGCCGGGCGTGTCTACTCCTACTTCTCGGTGCGAATATTATGTATATAACATAATATAACCTAACCTAATGCAACCTGGTCGCTCGGTGCGAATATTTTCTAAATTCCCAGTCGTGTCGGTTCCGACCGCTCGGCGCGAATATTTTCTAAGTCTCCGGTCGTGTCGGTCCCGACCTCACAGCGGGAATATTTTCAAAGTCCCCGGTCGTGTCGGTCCCGACCGCTCGGCGCGAATATTTTCAAAGTCCCCGGTCGTGTCGGTCCCGACCGCTCGGCGCGAACAATTTCCAAGTTCCCGGTCGTGCCGGTCCGTACTTCTCGGTGCGAACATTATATATGTAGAACGTAATATAACCTAACCTAACCCAACCTAACCTCTCGGTGGTATTATTTTACAGAAAGCCGGGCGTGTCTACTCCGACTTCTCGGTGCGAATATTATGTATATAACATAATATAACCTAACCTAATGCAACCTGGTCGCTCGGTGCGAATATTTTCTAAATTCCCAGTCGTGTCGGTTCCGACCGCTCGGCGCGAACAATTTCCAAGTTCCCGGTCGTGCCGGTCCGTACTTCTCGGTGCGAACATTATATATGTAGAACGTAATATAACCTAACCTAACCCAACCTAACCTCTCGGTGGTATTATTTTACAGAAAGCCGGGCGTGTCTACTCCTACTTCTCGGTGCGAATATTATGTATATAACATAATATAACCTAACCTAATGCAACCTGGTCGCTCGGTGCGAATATTTTCTAAATTCCCAGTCGTGTCGGTTCCGACCGCTCGGCGCGAATATTTTCTAAGTCCCCGGTCGTGTCGGTCCCGACCGCTCGGCGCGAATATTTTCAAAGTCCCCGGTCGTGTCGGTCCCGACCGCTCGGCGCGAATACTTTCAAAGTCCCCGGTCGTGTCGGTCCCGACCGCTCGGCGCGAACAATTTCCAAGTTCCCGGTCGTGCCGGTCCGTACTTCTCGGTGCGAACATTATATATGTAGAACGTAATATAACCTAACCTAACCCAACCTAACCTCTCGGTGGTATTATTTTACAGAAAGCCGGGCGTGTCTACTCCTACTTCTCGGTGCGAATATTATGTATATAACATAATATAACCTAACCTAATGCAACCTGGTCGCTCGGTGCGAATATTTTCTAAATTCCCAGTCGTGTCGGTTCCGACCGCTCGGCGCGAATATTTTCTAAGTCTCCGGTCGTGTCGGTCCCGACCTCACAGCGGGAATATTTTCAAAGTCCCCGGTCGTGTCGGTCCCGACCGCTCGGCGCGAATATTTTCAAAGTCCCCGGTCGTGTCGGTCCCGACCGCTCGGCGCGAACAATTTCCAAGTTCCCGGTCGTGCCGGTCCGTACTTCTCGGTGCGAACATTATATATGTAGAACGTAATATAACCTAACCTAACCCAACCTAACCTCTCGGTGGTATTATTTTACAGAAAGCCGGGCGTGTCTACTCCGACTTCTCGGTGCGAATATTATGTATATAACATAATATAACCTAACCTAATGCAACCTGGTCGCTCGGTGCGAATATTTTCTAAATTCCCAGTCGTGTCGGTTCCGACCGCTCGGCGCGAATATTTTCTAAGTCTCCGGTCGTGTCGGTCCCGACCTCACAGCGGGAATATTTTCAAAGTCCCCGGTCGTGTCGGTCCCGACCGCTCGGCGCGAATATTTTCAAAGTCCCCGGTCGTGTCGGTCCCGACCGCTCGGCGCGAACAATTTCCAAGTTCCCGGTCGTGCCGGTCCGTACTTCTCGGTGCGAACATTATATATGTAGAACGTAATATAACCTAACCTAACCCAACCTAACCTCTCGGTGGTATTATTTTACAGAAAGCCGGGCGTGTCTACTCCGACTTCTCGGTGCGAATATTATGTATATAACATAATATAACCTAACCTAATGCAACCTGGTCGCTCGGTGCGAATATTTTCTAAATTCCCAGTCGTGTCGGTTCCGACCGCTCGGCGCGAACAATTTCCAAGTTCCCGGTCGTGCCGGTCCGTACTTCTCGGTGCGAACATTATATATGTAGAACGTAATATAACCTAACCTAACCCAACCTAACCTCTCGGTGGTATTATTTTACAGAAAGCCGGGCGTGTCTACTCCTACTTCTCGGTGCGAATATTATGTATATAACATAATATAACCTAACCTAATGCAACCTGGTCGCTCGGTGCGAATATTTTCTAAATTCCCAGTCGTGTCGGTTCCGACCGCTCGGCGCGAATATTTTCAAAGTCCCCGGTCGTGTCGGTCCCGACCGCTCGGCGCGAATACTTTCAAAGTCCCCGGTCGTGTCGGTCCCGACCGCTCGGCGCGAACAATTTCCAAGTTCCCGGTCGTGCCGGTCCGTACTTCTCGGTGCGAACATTATATATGTAGAACGTAATATAACCTAACCTAACCCAACCTAACCTCTCGGTGGTATTATTTTACAGAAAGCCGGGCGTGTCTACTCCGACTTCTCGGTGCGAATATTATGTATATAACATAATATAACCTAACCTAATGCAACCTGGTCGCTCGGTGCGAATATTTTCTAAATTCCCAGTCGTGTCGGTTCCGACCGCTCGGCGCGAACAATTTCCAAGTTCCCGGTCGTGCCGGTCCGTACTTCTCGGTGCGAACATTATATATGTAGAACGTAATATAACCTAACCTAACCCAACCTAACCTCTCGGTGGTATTATTTTACAGAAAGCCGGGCGTGTCTACTCCTACTTCTCGGTGCGAATATTATGTATATAACATAATATAACCTAACCTAATGCAACCTGGTCGCTCGGTGCGAATATTTTCTAAATTCCCAGTCGTGTCGGTTCCGACCGCTCGGCGCGAATATTTTCAAAGTCCCCGGTCGTGTCGGTCCCGACCGCTCGGCGCGAATACTTTCAAAGTCCCCGGTCGTGTCGGTCCCGACCGCTCGGCGCGAACAATTTCCAAGTTCCCGGTCGTGCCGGTCCGTACTTCTCGGTGCGAACATTATATATGTAGAACGTAATATAACCTAACCTAACCCAACCTAACCTCTCGGTGGTATTATTTTACAGAAAGCCGGGCGTGTCTACTCCTACTTCTCGGTGCGAATATTATGTATATAACATAATATAACCTAACCTAATGCAACCTGGTCGCTCGGTGCGAATATTTTCTAAATTCCCAGTCGTGTCGGTTCCGACCGCTCGGCGCGAATATTTTCTAAGTCTCCGGTCGTGTCGGTCCCGACCTCACAGCGGGAATATTTTCAAAGTCCCCGGTCGTGTCGGTCCCGACCGCTCGGCGCGAATATTTTCAAAGTCCCCGGTCGTGTCGGTCCCGACCGCTCGGCGCGAACAATTTCCAAGTTCCCGGTCGTGCCGGTCCGTACTTCTCGGTGCGAACATTATATATGTAGAACGTAATATAACCTAACCTAACCCAACCTAACCTCTCGGTGGTATTATTTTACAGAAAGCCGGGCGTGTCTACTCCGACTTCTCGGTGCGAATATTATGTATATAACATAATATAACCTAACCTAATGCAACCTGGTCGCTCGGTGCGAATATTTTCTAAATTCCCAGTCGTGTCGGTTCCGACCGCTCGGCGCGAACAATTTCCAAGTTCCCGGTCGTGCCGGTCCGTACTTCTCGGTGCGAACATTATATATGTAGAACGTAATATAACCTAACCTAACCCAACCTAACCTCTCGGTGGTATTATTTTACAGAAAGCCGGGCGTGTCTACTCCTACTTCTCGGTGCGAATATTATGTATATAACATAATATAACCTAACCTAATGCAACCTGGTCGCTCGGTGCGAATATTTTCTAAATTCCCAGTCGTGTCGGTTCCGACCGCTCGGCGCGAACAATTTCCAAGTTCCCGGTCGTGCCGGTCCGTACTTCTCGGTGCGAACATTATATATGTAGAACGTAATATAACCTAACCTAACCCAACCTAACCTCTCGGTGGTATTATTTTACAGAAAGCCGGGCGTGTCTACTCCTACTTCTCGGTGCGAATATTATGTATATAACATAATATAACCTAACCTAATGCAACCTGGTCGCTCGGTGCGAATATTTTCTAAATTCCCAGTCGTGTCGGTTCCGACCGCTCGGCGCGAATATTTTCAAAGTCCCCGGTCGTGTCGGTCCCGACCGCTCGGCGCGAATACTTTCAAAGTCCCCGGTCGTGTCGGTCCCGACCGCTCGGCGCGAACAATTTCCAAGTTCCCGGTCGTGCCGGTCCGTACTTCTCGGTGCGAACATTATATATGTAGAACGTAATATAACCTAACCTAACCCAACCTAACCTCTCGGTGGTATTATTTTACAGAAAGCCGGGCGTGTCTACTCCTACTTCTCGGTGCGAATATTATGTATATAACATAATATAACCTAACCTAATGCAACCTGGTCGCTCGGTGCGAATATTTTCTAAATTCCCAGTCGTGTCGGTTCCGACCGCTCGGCGCGAATATTTTCTAAGTCTCCGGTCGTGTCGGTCCCGACCTCACAGCGGGAATATTTTCAAAGTCCCCGGTCGTGTCGGTCCCGACCGCTCGGCGCGAATATTTTCAAAGTCCCCGGTCGTGTCGGTCCCGACCGCTCGGCGCGAACAATTTCCAAGTTCCCGGTCGTGCCGGTCCGTACTTCTCGGTGCGAACATTATATATGTAGAACGTAATATAACCTAACCTAACCCAACCTAACCTCTCGGTGGTATTATTTTACAGAAAGCCGGGCGTGTCTACTCCGACTTCTCGGTGCGAATATTATGTATATAACATAATATAACCTAACCTAATGCAACCTGGTCGCTCGGTGCGAATATTTTCTAAATTCCCAGTCGTGTCGGTTCCGACCGCTCGGCGCGAACAATTTCCAAGTTCCCGGTCGTGCCGGTCCGTACTTCTCGGTGCGAACATTATATATGTAGAACGTAATATAACCTAACCTAACCCAACCTAACCTCTCGGTGGTATTATTTTACAGAAAGCCGGGCGTGTCTACTCCTAGTTCTCGGTGCGAATATTATGTATATAACATAATATAACCTAACCTAATGCAACCTGGTCGCTCGGTGCGAATATTTTCTAAATTCCCAGTCGTGTCGGTTCCGACCGCTCGGCGCGAATATTTTCAAAGTCCCCGGTCGTGTCGGTCCCGACCGCTCGGCGCGAATACTTTCAAAGTCCCCGGTCGTGTCGGTCCCGACCGCTCGGCGCGAACAATTTCCAAGTTCCCGGTCGTGCCGGTCCGTACTTCTCGGTGCGAACATTATATATGTAGAACGTAATATAACCTAACCTAACCCAACCTAACCTCTCGGTGGTATTATTTTACAGAAAGCCGGGCGTGTCTACTCCGACTTCTCGGTGCGAATATTATGTATATAACATAATATAACCTAACCTAATGCAACCTGGTCGCTCGGTGCGAATATTTTCTAAATTCCCAGTCGTGTCGGTTCCGACCGCTCGGCGCGAACAATTTCCAAGTTCCCGGTCGTGCCGGTCCGTACTTCTCGGTGCGAACATTATATATGTAGAACGTAATATAACCTAACCTAACCCAACCTAACCTCTCGGTGGTATTATTTTACAGAAAGCCGGGCGTGTCTACTCCTACTTCTCGGTGCGAATATTATGTATATAACATAATATAACCTAACCTAATGCAACCTGGTCGCTCGGTGCGAATATTTTCTAAATTCCCAGTCGTGTCGGTTCCGACCGCTCGGCGCGAATATTTTCAAAGTCCCCGGTCGTGTCGGTCCCGACCGCTCGGCGCGAATACTTTCAAAGTCCCCGGTCGTGTCGGTCCCGACCGCTCGGCGCGAACAATTTCCAAGTTCCCGGTCGTGCCGGTCCGTACTTCTCGGTGCGAACATTATATATGTAGAACGTAATATAACCTAACCTAACCCAACCTAACCTCTCGGTGGTATTATTTTACAGAAAGCCGGGCGTGTCTACTCCTACTTCTCGGTGCGAATATTATGTATATAACATAATATAACCTAACCTAATGCAACCTGGTCGCTCGGTGCGAATATTTTCTAAATTCCCAGTCGTGTCGGTTCCGACCGCTCGGCGCGAATATTTTCTAAGTCTCCGGTCGTGTCGGTCCCGACCTCACAGCGGGAATATTTTCAAAGTCCCCGGTCGTGTCGGTCCCGACCGCTCGGCGCGAATATTTTCAAAGTCCCCGGTCGTGTCGGTCCCGACCGCTCGGCGCGAACAATTTCCAAGTTCCCGGTCGTGCCGGTCCGTACTTCTCGGTGCGAACATTATATATGTAGAACGTAATATAACCTAACCTAACCCAACCTAACCTCTCGGTGGTATTATTTTACAGAAAGCCGGGCGTGTCTACTCCGACTTCTCGGTGCGAATATTATGTATATAACATAATATAACCTAACCTAATGCAACCTGGTCGCTCGGTGCGAATATTTTCTAAATTCCCAGTCGTGTCGGTTCCGACCGCTCGGCGCGAACAATTTCCAAGTTCCCGGTCGTGCCGGTCCGTACTTCTCGGTGCGAACATTATATATGTAGAACGTAATATAACCTAACCTAACCCAACCTAACCTCTCGGTGGTATTATTTTACAGAAAGCCGGGCGTGTCTACTCCTACTTCTCGGTGCGAATATTATGTATATAACATAATATAACCTAACCTAATGCAACCTGGTCGCTCGGTGCGAATATTTTCTAAATTCCCAGTCGTGTCGGTTCCGACCGCTCGGCGCGAACAATTTCCAAGTTCCCGGTCGTGCCGGTCCGTACTTCTCGGTGCGAACATTATATATGTAGAACGTAATATAACCTAACCTAACCCAACCTAACCTCTCGGTGGTATTATTTTACAGAAAGCCGGGCGTGTCTACTCCTACTTCTCGGTGCGAATATTATGTATATAACATAATATAACCTAACCTAATGCAACCTGGTCGCTCGGTGCGAATATTTTCTAAATTCCCAGTCGTGTCGGTTCCGACCGCTCGGCGCGAATATTTTCTAAGTCCCCGGTCGTGTCGGTCCCGACCGCTCGGCGCGAATATTTTCAAAGTCCCCGGTCGTGTCGGTCCCGACCGCTCGGCGCGAATACTTTCAAAGTCCCCGGTCGTGTCGGTCCCGACCGCTCGGCGCGAACAATTTCCAAGTTCCCGGTCGTGCCGGTCCGTACTTCTCGGTGCGAACATTATATATGTAGAACGTAATATAACCTAACCTAACCCAACCTAACCTCTCGGTGGTATTATTTTACAGAAAGCCGGGCGTGTCTACTCCTACTTCTCGGTGCGAATATTATGTATATAACATAATATAACCTAACCTAATGCAACCTGGTCGCTCGGTGCGAATATTTTCTAAATTCCCAGTCGTGTCGGTTCCGACCGCTCGGCGCGAATATTTTCTAAGTCCCCGGTCGTGTCGGTCCCGACCGCTCGGCGCGAATATTTTCAAAGTCCCCGGTCGTGTCGGTCCCGACCGCTCGGCGCGAATACTTTCAAAGTCCCCGGTCGTGTCGGTCCCGACCGCTCGGCGCGAACAATTTCCAAGTTCCCGGTCGTGCCGGTCCGTACTTCTCGGTGCGAACATTATATATGTAGAACGTAATATAACCTAACCTAACCCAACCTAACCTCTCGGTGGTATTATTTTACAGAAAGCCGGGCGTGTCTACTCCTACTTCTCGGTGCGAATATTATGTATATAACATAATATAACCTAACCTAATGCAACCTGGTCGCTCGGTGCGAATATTTTCTAAATTCCCAGTCGTGTCGGTTCCGACCGCTCGGCGCGAATATTTTCTAAGTCTCCGGTCGTGTCGGTCCCGACCTCACAGCGGGAATATTTTCAAAGTCCCCGGTCGTGTCGGTCCCGACCGCTCGGCGCGAATATTTTCAAAGTCCCCGGTCGTGTCGGTCCCGACCGCTCGGCGCGAACAATTTCCAAGTTCCCGGTCGTGCCGGTCCGTACTTCTCGGTGCGAACATTATATATGTAGAACGTAATATAACCTAACCTAACCCAACCTAACCTCTCGGTGGTATTATTTTACAGAAAGCCGGGCGTGTCTACTCCTACTTCTCGGTGCGAATATTATGTATATAACATAATATAACCTAACCTAATGCAACCTGGTCGCTCGGTGCGAATATTTTCTAAATTCCCAGTCGTGTCGGTTCCGACCGCTCGGCGCGAATATTTTCTAAGTCCGCGGTCGTGTCGGTCCCGACCGCTCGGCGCGAATATTTTCAAAGTCCCCGGTCGTGTCGGTCCCGACCGCTCGGCGCGAATACTTTCAAAGTCCCCGGTCGTGTCGGTCCCGACCGCTCGGCGCGAACAATTTCCAAGTTCCCGGTCGTGCCGGTCCGTACTTCTCGGTGCGAACATTATATATGTAGAACGTAATATAACCTAACCTAACCCAACCTAACCTCTCGGTGGTATTATTTTACAGAAAGCCGGGCGTGTCTACTCCGACTTCTCGGTGCGAATATTATGTATATAACATAATATAACCTAACCTAATGCAACCTGGTCGCTCGGTGCGAATATTTTCTAAATTCCCAGTCGTGTCGGTTCCGACCGCTCGGCGCGAACAATTTCCAAGTTCCCGGTCGTGCCGGTCCGTACTTCTCGGTGCGAACATTATATATGTAGAACGTAATATAACCTAACCTAACCCAACCTAACCTCTCGGTGGTATTATTTTACAGAAAGCCGGGCGTGTCTACTCCTACTTCTCGGTGCGAATATTATGTATATAACATAATATAACCTAACCTAATGCAACCTGGTCGCTCGGTGCGAATATTTTCTAAATTCCCAGTCGTGTCGGTTCCGACCGCTCGGCGCGAACAATTTCCAAGTTCCCGGTCGTGCCGGTCCGTACTTCTCGGTGCGAACATTATATATGTAGAACGTAATATAACCTAACCTAACCCAACCTAACCTCTCGGTGGTATTATTTTACAGAAAGCCGGGCGTGTCTACTCCTACTTCTCGGTGCGAATATTATGTATATAACATAATATAACCTAACCTAATGCAACCTGGTCGCTCGGTGCGAATATTTTCTAAATTCCCAGTCGTGTCGGTTCCGACCGCTCGGCGCGAATATTTTCTAAGTCCCCGGTCGTGTCGGTCCCGACCGCTCGGCGCGAATATTTTCAAAGTCCCCGGTCGTGTCGGTCCCGACCGCTCGGCGCGAATACTTTCAAAGTCCCCGGTCGTGTCGGTCCCGACCGCTCGGCGCGAACAATTTCCAAGTTCCCGGTCGTGCCGGTCCGTACTTCTCGGTGCGAACATTATATATGTAGAACGTAATATAACCTAACCTAACCCAACCTAACCTCTCGGTGGTATTATTTTACAGAAAGCCGGGCGTGTCTACTCCTACTTCTCGGTGCGAATATTATGTATATAACATAATATAACCTAACCTAATGCAACCTGGTCGCTCGGTGCGAATATTTTCTAAATTCCCAGTCGTGTCGGTTCCGACCGCTCGGCGCGAATATTTTCTAAGTCCCCGGTCGTGTCGGTCCCGACCGCTCGGCGCGAATATTTTCAAAGTCCCCGGTCGTGTCGGTCCCGACCGCTCGGCGCGAACAATTTCCAAGTTCCCGGTCGTGCCGGTCCGTACTTCTCGGTGCGAACATTATATATGTAGAACGTAATATAACCTAACCCAACCCAACCTAACCTCTCGGTGGTATTATTTTACAGAAAGCCGGGCGTGTCTACTCCTACTTCTCGGTGCGAATATTATGTATATAACATAATATAACCTAACCTAATGCAACCTGGTCGCTCGGTGCGAATATTTTCTAAATTCCCAGTCGTGTCGGTTCCGACCGCTCGGCGCGAATATTTTCTAAGTCTCCGGTCGTGTCGGTCCCGACCTCACAGCAGGAATATTTTCAAAGTCCCCGGTCGTGTCGGTCCCGACCGCTCGGCGCGAATATTTTCAAAGTCCCCGGTCGTGTCGGTCCCGACCGTTCGGCGCGAACAATTTCCAAGTTCCCGGTCGTGCCGGTCCGTACTTCTCGGTGCGAACATTATATATGTAGAACGTAATATAACCTAACCTAACCCAACCTAACCTCTCGGTGGTATTATTTTACAGAAAGCCGGGCGTGTCTACTCCTACTTCTCGGTGCGAATATTATGTATATAACATAATATAACCTAACCTAATGCAACCTGGTCGCTCGGTGCGAATATTTTCTAAATTCCCAGTCGTGTCGGTTCCGACCGCTCGGCGCGAACAATTTCCAAGTTCCCGGTCGTGCCGGTCCGTACTTCTCGGTGCGAACATTATATATGTAGAACGTAATATAACCTAACCTAACCCAACCTAACCTCTCGGTGGTATTATTTTACAGAAAGCCGGGCGTGTCTACTCCTACTTCTCGGTGCGAATATTATGTATATAACATAATATAACCTAACCTAATGCAACCTGGTCGCTCGGTGCGAATATTTTCTAAATTCCCAGTCGTGTCAGTTCCGACCGCTCGGCGCGAATATTTTCTAAGTCCCCGGTCGTGTCGGTCCCGACCGCTCGGCGCGAATATTTTCAAAGTCCCCGGTCGTGTCGGTCCCGACCGCTCGCCGCGAATATTTTCAAAGTCCCCGGTCGTGTCGGTCCCGACCGCTCGGCGCGAACCATTTCCAAGTTCCCGGTCGTGCCGGTCCGTACATCTCGGTGCGAACATTATATATGTAGAACGTAATATAACCTAACCTAACCCAACCTAACCTCTCGGTGGTATTATTTTACAGAAAGCCGGGCGTGTCTACTCATACTTCTCGGTGCGAATATTATGTATATAACATAATATAACCTAACCTAATGCAACCTGGTCGCTCGGTGCGAATATTTTCTAAATTCCCAGTCGTGTCGGTTCCGACCGCTCGGCGCGAACAATTTCCAAGTTCCCGGTCGTGCCGGTCCGTACTTCTCGGTGCGAACATTATATATGTAGAACGTAATATAACCTAACCTAACCCAACCTAACCTCTCGGTGGTATTATTTTACAGAAAGCCGGGCGTGTCTACTCCTACTTCTCGGTGCGAATATTATGTATATAACATAATATAACCTAACCTAATGCAACCTGGTCGCTCGGTGCGAATATTTTCTAAATTCCCAGTCGTGTCAGTCCCGACCTCACAGCGGGAATATTTTCAAAGTCCCCGGTCGTGTCGGTCCCGACCGCTCGGCGCGAATATTTTCAAAGTCCCCGGTCGTGTCGGTTCCGACCGCTCGGCGCGAACAATTTCCAAGTTCCCGGTCGTGCCGGTCCGTACTTCTAGGTGCGAACATTATATATGTAGAACGTAATATAACCTAACCCAACCCAACCTAACCTCTCGGTGGTATTATTTTACAGAAAGCCGGGCGTGTCTACTCCTACTTCTCGGTGCGAATATTATGTATATAACATAATATAACCTAACCTAATGCAACCTGGTCGCTCGGTGCGAATATTTTCTAAATTCCCAGTCGTGTCGGTTCCGACCGCTCGGCGCGAATATTTTCTAAGTCCCCGGTCGTGTCGGTCCCGACCGCTCGGCGCGAATATTTTCAAAGTCCCCGGTCGTGTCGGTCCCGACCGCTCGGCGCGAACCATTTCCAAGTTCCCGGTCGTGCCGGTCCGTACTTCTCGGTGCGAACATTATATATGTAGAACGTAATATAACCTAACCTAACCCAACCTAACCTCTCGGTGGTATTATTTTACAGAAAGCCGGGCGTGTCTACTCCTACTTCTCGGTGCGAATATTATGTATATAACATAATATAACCTAACCTAATGCAACCTGGTCGCTCGGTGCAAATATTTTCTAAATTCCCAGTCGTGTCGGTTCCGACCGCTCGGCGCGAATATTTTCTAAGTCTCCGGTCGTGTCGGTCCCGACCTCACAGCAGGAATATTTTCAAAGTCCCCGGTCGTGTCGGTCCCGACCGCTCGGCGCGAATATTTTCAAAGTCCCCGGTCGTGTCGGTCCCGACCGCTCGGCGCGAACAATTTCCAAGTTCCCGGTCGTGCCGGTCCGTACTTCTCGGTGCGAACATTATATATGTAGAACGTAATATAACCTAACCTAACCCAACCTAACCTCTCGGTGGTATTATTTTACAGAAAGCCGGGCGTGTCTACTCCTACTTCTCGGTGCGAATATTATGTATATAACATAATATAACCTAACCTAATGCAACCTGGTCGCTCGGTGCGAATATTTTCTAAATTCCCAGTCGTGTCGGTTCCGACCGCTCGGCGCGAACAATTTCCAAGTTCCCGGTCGTGCCGGTCCGTACTTCTCGGTGCGAACATTATATATGTAGAACGTAATATAACCTAACCTAACCCAACCTAACCTCTCGGTGGTATTATTTTACAGAAAGCCGGGCGTGTCTACTCCTACTTCTCGGTGCGAATATTATGTATATAACATAATATAACCTAACCTAATGCAACCTGGTCGCTCGGTGCGAATATTTTCTAAATTCCCAGTCGTGTCAGTTCCGACCGCTCGGCGCGAATATTTTCTAAGTCCCCGGTCGTGTCGGTCCCGACCGCTCGGCGCGAATATTTTCAAAGTCTCCGGTCGTGTCGGTCCCGACCGCTCGCCGCGAATATTTTCAAAGTCCCCGGTCGTGTCGGTCCCGACCGCTCGGCGCGAACCATTTCCAAGTTCCCGGTCGTGCCGGTCCGTACTTCTCGGTGCGAACATTATATATGTAGAACGTAATATAACCTAACCTAACCCAACCTAACCTCTCGGTGGTATTATTTTACAGAAAGCCGGGCGTGTCTACTCATACTTCTCGGTGCGAATATTATGTATATAACATAATATAACCTAACCTAATGCAACCTGGTCGCTCGGTGCGAATATTTTCTAAATTCCCAGTCGTGTCAGTTCCGACCGCTCGGCGCGAATATTTTCTAAGTCCCCGGTCGTGTCGGTCCCGACCGCTCGGCGCGAATATTTTCAAAGTCCCCGGTCGTGTCGGTCCCGACCGCTCGGCGCGAACAATTTCCAAGTTCCCGGTCGTGCCGGTCCGTACTTCTCGGTGCGAACATTATATATGTAGAACGTAATATAACCTAACCTAACCCAACCTAACCTCTCGGTGGTATTATTTTACAGAAAGCCGGGCGTGTCTACTCCTACTTCTCGGTGCGAATATTATGTATATAACATAATATAACCTAACCTAATGCAACCTGGTCGCTCGGTGCGAATATTTTCTAAATTCCCAGTCGTGTCAGTTCCGACCGCTCGGCGCGAATATTTTCTAAGTCCCCGGTCGTGTCGGTCCCGACCGCTCGGCGCGAATATTTTCAAAGTCTCCGGTCGTGTCGGTCCCGACCGCTCGCCGCGAATATTTTCAAAGTCCCCGGTCGTGTCGGTCCCGACCGCTCGGCGCGAACCATTTCCAAGTTCCCGGTCGTGCCGGTCCGTACTTCTCGGTGCGAACATTATATATGTAGAACGTAATATAACCTAACCTAACCCAACCTAACCTCTCGGTGGTATTATTTTACAGAAAGCCGGGCGTGTCTACTCATACTTCTCGGTGCGAATATTATGTATATAACATAATATAACCTAACCTAATGCAACCTGGTCGCTCGGTGCGAATATTTTCTAAATTCCCAGTCGTGTCAGTTCCGACCGCTCGGCGCGAATATTTTCTAAGTCCCCGGTCGTGTCGGTCCCGACCGCTCGGCGCGAATATTTTCAAAGTCCCCGGTCGTGTCGGTCCCGACCGCTCGGCGCGAACAATTTCCAAGTTCCCGGTCGTGCCGGTCCGTACTTCTCGGTGCGAACATTATATATGTAGAACGTAATATAACCTAACCTAACCCAACCTAACCTCTCGGTGGTATTATTTTACAGAAAGCCGGGCGTGTCTACTCCTACTTCTCGGTGCGAATATTATGTATATAACATAATATAACCTAACCTAATGCAACCTGGTCGCTCGGTGCGAATATTTTCTAAATTCCCAGTCGTGTCGGTTCCTACCGCTCGGCGCGAATATTTTCTAAGTCCCCGGTCGTGTCGGTCCCGACCGCTCGGCGCGAATATTTTCAAAGTCCCCGGTCGTGTCGGTCCCGACCGCTCGGCGCGAATATTTTCAAAGTCCCCGGTCGTGTCGGTCCCGACCGCTCGGCGCGAACCATTTCCAAGTTCCCGGTCGTGCCGGTCCGTACTTCTCGGTGCGAACATTATATATGTAGAACGTAATATAACCTAACCTAACCCAACCTAACCTCTCGGTGGTATTATTTTACAGAAAGCCGGGCGTGTCTACTCCTACTTCTCGGTGCGAATATTATGTATATAACATAATATAACCTAACCTAATGCAACCTGGTCGCTCGGTGCAAATATTTTCTAAATTCCCAGTCGTGTCGGTTCCGACCGCTCGGCGCGAATATTTTCTAAGTCTCCGGTCGTGTCGGTCCCGACCTCACAGCGGGAATATTTTCAAAGTCCCCGGTCGTGTCGGTCCCGACCGCTCGGCGCGAATATTTTCAAAGTCCCCGGTCGTGTCGGTCCCGACCGCTCGGCGCGAACCATTTCCAAGTTCCCGGTCGTGCCGGTCCGTACTTCTCGGTGCGAACATTATATATGTAGAACGTAATATAACCTAACCTAACCCAACCTAACCTCTCGGTGGTATTATTTTACAGAAAGCCGGGCGTGTCTACTCCTACTTCTCGGTGCGAATATTATGTATATAACATAATATAACCTAACCTAATGCAACCTGGTCGCTCGGTGCGAATATTTTCTAAATTCCCAGTCGTGTCGGTTCCGACCGCTCGGCGCGAATATTTTCTAAGTCCCCGGTCGTGTCGGTCCCGACCTCACAGCGGGAATATTTTCAAAGTCCCCGGTCGTGTCGGTCCCGACCGCTCGGCGCGAATATTTTCAAAGTCGACGGTCGTGTCGGTCCCGACCGCTCGGCGCGAACAATTTCCAAGTTCCCGGTCGTGCCGGTCCGTACTTCTCGGTGCGAACATTATATATGTAGAACGTAATATAACCTAACCTAACCCAACCTAACCTCTCGGTGGTATTATTTTACAGAAAGCCGGGCGTGTCTACTCCTACTTCTCGGTGCGAATATTATGTATATAACATAATATAACCTAACCTAATGCAACCTGGTCGCTCGGTGCGAATATTTTCTAAATTCCCAGTCGTGTCAGTTCCGACCGCTCGGCGCGAATATTTTCTAAATTCCCAGTCGTGTCGGTTCCGACCGCTCGGCGCGAATATTTTCAAAGTCCCCGGTCGTGTCGGTCCCGACCGCTCGGCGCGAATATTTTCAAAGTCCCCGGTCGTGTCGGTCCCGACCGCTCGGCGCGAATATTTTCAAAGTCCCCGGTCGTGTCGGTCCCGACCGCTCTCCGCGAACCATTTCCAAGTTCCCGGTCGTGCCGGTCCGTACTTCTCGGTGCGAACATTATATATGTAGAACGTAATATAACCTAACCTAACCCAACCTAACCTCTCGGTGGTATTATTTTACAGAAAGCCGGGCGTGTCTACTCCTACTTCTCGGTGCGAATATTATGTATATAACATAATATAACCTAACCTAATGCAACCTGGTCGCTCGGTGCGAATATTTTCTAAATTCCCAGTCGTGTCGGTTCCGACCGCTCGGCGCGAATATTCTCTAAGTCCCCGGTCGTGTCGGTCCCGACCTCACAGCGGGAATATTTTCAAAGTCCCCGGTCGTGTCGGTCCCGACCGCTCGGCGCGAATATTTTCAAAGTCCCCGGTCGTGTCGGTCCCGACCGCTCGGCGCGAACAATTTCCAAGTTCCCGGTCGTGCCGGTCCGTACTTCTCGGTGCGAACATTATATATGTAGAACGTAATATAACCTAACCTAACCCAACCTAACCTCTCGGTGGTATTATTTTACAGAAAGCCGGGCGTGTCTACTCCTACTTCTCGGTGCGAATATTATGTATATAACATAATATAACCTAACCTAATGCAACCTGGTCGCTCGGTGCGAATATTTTCTAAATTCCCAGTCGTGTCGGTTCCGACCGCTCGGCGCGAACAATTTCCAAGTTCCCGGTCGTGCCGGTCCGTACTTCTCGGTGCGAACATTATATATATGTAGAACGTAATATAACCTAACCTAACCCAACCTAACCTCTCGGTGGTATTATTTTACAGAAAGCCGGGCGTGTCTACTCCTACTTCTCGGTGCGAATATTATGTATATAACATAATATAACCTAACCTAATGCAACCTGGTCGCTCGGTGCGAATATTTTCTAAATTCCCAGTTGTGTCGGTTCCGACCGCTCGGCGCGAATATTTTCTAAGTCCCCGGTCGTGTCGGTCCCGACCTCACAGCGGGAATATTTTCAAAGTCCCCGGTCGTGTCGGTCCCGACCGCTCGGCGCGAATATTTTCAAAGTCCCCGGTCGTGTCGGTCCCGACCGCTCGGCGCGAACAATTTCCAAGTTCCCGGTCGTGCCGGTCCGTACTTCTCGGTGCGAACATTATATATGTAGAACGTAATATAACCTAACCTAACCCAACCTAACCTCTCGGTGGTATTATTTTACAGAAAGCCGGGCGTGTCTACTCCTACTTCTCGGTGCGAATATTATGTATATAACATAATATAACCTAACCTAATGCAACCTGGTCGCTCGGTGCGAATATTTTCTAAATTCCCAGTCGTGTCGGTTCCGACCGCTCGGCGCGAATATTTTCAAAGTCCCCGGTCGTGTCGGTCCCGACCGCTCGGCGCGAACAATTTCCAAGTTCCCGGTCGTGCCGGTCCGTACTTCTCGGTGCGAACATTATATATGTAGAACGTAATATAACCTAACCTAACCCAACCTAACCTCTCGGTGGTATTATTTTACAGAAAGTCGGGCGTGTCTACTCCTACTTCTCGGTGCGAATATTATGTATATAACATAATATAACCTAACCTAATGCAACCTGGTCGCTCGGTGCGAATATTTTCTAAATTCCCAGTCGTGTCGGTTCCGACCGCTCGGCGCGAATATTTTCAAAGTCCCCGGTCGTGTCGGTCCCGACCGCTCGGCGCGAACAATTTCCAAGTTCCCGGTCGTGCCGGTCCGTACTTCTCGGTGCGAACATTATATATGTAGAACGTAATATAACCTAACCTAACCCAACCTAACCTCTCGGTGGTATTATTTTACAGAAAGCCGGGCGTGTCTACTCCTACTTCTCGGTGCGAATATTATGTATATAACATAATATAACCTAACCTAATGCAACCTGGTCGCTCGGTGCGAATATTTTCTAAATTCCCAGTCGTGTCAGTTCCGACCGCTCGGCGCGAATATTTTCTAAATTCCCAGTCGTGTCGGTTCCGACCGCTCGGCGCGAATATTTTCAAAGTCCCCGGTCGTGTCGGTCCCGACCGCTCGGCGCGAATATTTTCAAAGTCCCCGGTCGTGTCGGTCCCGACCGCTCGGCGCGAATATTTTCAAAGTCCCCGGTCGTGTCGGTCCCGACCGCTCTCCGCGAACCTTTTCCAAGTTCCCGGTCGTGCCGGTCCGTACTTCTCGGTGCGAACATTATATATGTAGAACGTAATATAACCTAACCTAACCCAACCTAACCTCTCGGTGGTATTATTTTACAGAAAGCCGGGCGTGTCTACTCCTACTTCTCGGTGCGAATATTATGTAAATAACATAATATAACCTAACCTAATGCAACCTGGCCGCTCGGTGCAAATATTTTCTAAATTCCCAGTCGTGTCGGTTCCGACCGCTCGGCGCGAATATTTTCTAAGTCTCCGGTCGTGTCGGTCCCGACCTCACAGCGGGAATATTTTCAAAGTCCCCGGTCGTGTCGGTCCCGACCGCTCGGCGCGAATATTTTCAAAGTCCCCGGTCGTGTCGGTCCCGACCGCTCGGCGCGAACAATTTCCAAGTTCCCGGTCGTGCCGGTCCGTACTTCTCGGTGCGAACATTATATATGTAGAACGTAATATAACCTAACCTAACCCAACCTAACCTCTCGGTGGTATTATTTTACAGAAAGCCGGGCGTGTCTACTCCTACTTCTCGGTGCGAATATTATGTATATAACATAATATAACCTAACCTAATGCAACCTGGTCGCTCGGTGCGAATATTTTCTAAATTCCCAGTCGTGTCAGTTCCGACCGCTCGGCGCGAATATTTTCTAAGTCCCCGGTCGTGTCGGTCCCGACCGCTCGGCGCGAATATTTTCAAAGTCCCCGGTCGTGTCGGTCCCGACCGCTCGGCGCGAACAATTTCCAAGTTCCCGGTCGTGCCGGTCCGTACTTCTCGGTGCGAACATTATATATGTAGAACGTAATATAACCTAACCTAACCCAACCTAACCTCTCGGTGGTATTATTTTACAGAAAGCCGGGCGTGTCTACTCCTACTTCTCGGTGCGAATATTATGTATATAACATAATATAACCTAACCTAATGCAACCTGGTCGCTCGGTGCGAATATTTTCTAAATTCCCAGTCGTGTCAGTTCCGACCGCTCGGCGCGAATATTTTCTAAGTCCCCGGTCGTGTCGGTCCCGACCGCTCGGCGCGAATATTTTCAAAGTCTCCGGTCGTGTCGGTCCCGACCGCTCGCCGCGAATATTTTCAAAGTCCCCGGTCGTGTCGGTCCCGACCGCTCGGCGCGAACCATTTCCAAGTTCCCGGTCGTGCCGGTCCGTACTTCTCGGTGCGAACATTATATATGTAGAACGTAATATAACCTAACCTAACCCAACCTAACCTCTCGGTGGTATTATTTTACAGAAAGCCGGGCGTGTCTACTCATACTTCTCGGTGCGAATATTATGTATATAACATAATATAACCTAACCTAATGCAACCTGGTCGCTCGGTGCGAATATTTTCTAAATTCCCAGTCGTGTCAGTTCCGACCGCTCGGCGCGAATATTTTCTAAGTCCCCGGTCGTGTCGGTCCCGACCGCTCGGCGCGAATATTTTCAAAGTCCCCGGTCGTGTCGGTCCCGACCGCTCGGCGCGAACAATTTCCAAGTTCCCGGTCGTGCCGGTCCGTACTTCTCGGTGCGAACATTATATATGTAGAACGTAATATAACCTAACCTAACCCAACCTAACCTCTCGGTGGTATTATTTTACAGAAAGCCGGGCGTGTCTACTCCTACTTCTCGGTGCGAATATTATGTATATAACATAATATAACCTAACCTAATGCAACCTGGTCGCTCGGTGCGAATATTTTCTAAATTCCCAGTCGTGTCGGTTCCTACCGCTCGGCGCGAATATTTTCTAAGTCCCCGGTCGTGTCGGTCCCGACCGCTCGGCGCGAATATTTTCAAAGTCCCCGGTCGTGTCGGTCCCGACCGCTCGGCGCGAATATTTTCAAAGTCCCCGGTCGTGTCGGTCCCGACCGCTCGGCGCGAACCATTTCCAAGTTCCCGGTCGTGCCGGTCCGTACTTCTCGGTGCGAACATTATATATGTAGAACGTAATATAACCTAACCTAACCCAACCTAACCTCTCGGTGGTATTATTTTACAGAAAGCCGGGCGTGTCTACTCCTACTTCTCGGTGCGAATATTATGTATATAACATAATATAACCTAACCTAATGCAACCTGGTCGCTCGGTGCAAATATTTTCTAAATTCCCAGTCGTGTCGGTTCCGACCGCTCGGCGCGAATATTTTCTAAGTCTCCGGTCGTGTCGGTCCCGACCTCACAGCGGGAATATTTTCAAAGTCCCCGGTCGTGTCGGTCCCGACCGCTCGGCGCGAATATTTTCAAAGTCCCCGGTCGTGTCGGTCCCGACCGCTCGGCGCGAACCATTTCCAAGTTCCCGGTCGTGCCGGTCCGTACTTCTCGGTGCGAACATTATATATGTAGAACGTAATATAACCTAACCTAACCCAACCTAACCTCTCGGTGGTATTATTTTACAGAAAGCCGGGCGTGTCTACTCCTACTTCTCGGTGCGAATATTATGTATATAACATAATATAACCTAACCTAATGCAACCTGGTCGCTCGGTGCGAATATTTTCTAAATTCCCAGTCGTGTCGGTTCCGACCGCTCGGCGCGAATATTTTCTAAGTCCCCGGTCGTGTCGGTCCCGACCTCACAGCGGGAATATTTTCAAAGTCCCCGGTCGTGTCGGTCCCGACCGCTCGGCGCGAATATTTTCAAAGTCGACGGTCGTGTCGGTCCCGACCGCTCGGCGCGAACAATTTCCAAGTTCCCGGTCGTGCCGGTCCGTACTTCTCGGTGCGAACATTATATATGTAGAACGTAATATAACCTAACCTAACCCAACCTAACCTCTCGGTGGTATTATTTTACAGAAAGCCGGGCGTGTCTACTCCTACTTCTCGGTGCGAATATTATGTATATAACATAATATAACCTAACCTAATGCAACCTGGTCGCTCGGTGCGAATATTTTCTAAATTCCCAGTCGTGTCAGTTCCGACCGCTCGGCGCGAATATTTTCTAAATTCCCAGTCGTGTCGGTTCCGACCGCTCGGCGCGAATATTTTCAAAGTCCCCGGTCGTGTCGGTCCCGACCGCTCGGCGCGAATATTTTCAAAGTCCCCGGTCGTGTCGGTCCCGACCGCTCGGCGCGAATATTTTCAAAGTCCCCGGTCGTGTCGGTCCCGACCGCTCTCCGCGAACCATTTCCAAGTTCCCGGTCGTGCCGGTCCGTACTTCTCGGTGCGAACATTATATATGTAGAACGTAATATAACCTAACCTAACCCAACCTAACCTCTCGGTGGTATTATTTTACAGAAAGCCGGGCGTGTCTACTCCTACTTCTCGGTGCGAATATTATGTATATAACATAATATAACCTAACCTAATGCAACCTGGTCGCTCGGTGCGAATATTTTCTAAATTCCCAGTCGTGTCGGTTCCGACCGCTCGGCGCGAATATTCTCTAAGTCCCCGGTCGTGTCGGTCCCGACCTCACAGCGGGAATATTTTCAAAGTCCCCGGTCGTGTCGGTCCCGACCGCTCGGCGCGAATATTTTCAAAGTCCCCGGTCGTGTCGGTCCCGACCGCTCGGCGCGAACAATTTCCAAGTTCCCGGTCGTGCCGGTCCGTACTTCTCGGTGCGAACATTATATATGTAGAACGTAATATAACCTAACCTAACCCAACCTAACCTCTCGGTGGTATTATTTTACAGAAAGCCGGGCGTGTCTACTCCTACTTCTCGGTGCGAATATTATGTATATAACATAATATAACCTAACCTAATGCAACCTGGTCGCTCGGTGCGAATATTTTCTAAATTCCCAGTCGTGTCGGTTCCGACCGCTCGGCGCGAACAATTTCCAAGTTCCCGGTCGTGCCGGTCCGTACTTCTCGGTGCGAACATTATATATATGTAGAACGTAATATAACCTAACCTAACCCAACCTAACCTCTCGGTGGTATTATTTTACAGAAAGCCGGGCGTGTCTACTCCTACTTCTCGGTGCGAATATTATGTATATAACATAATATAACCTAACCTAATGCAACCTGGTCGCTCGGTGCGAATATTTTCTAAATTCCCAGTTGTGTCGGTTCCGACCGCTCGGCGCGAATATTTTCTAAGTCCCCGGTCGTGTCGGTCCCGACCTCACAGCGGGAATATTTTCAAAGTCCCCGGTCGTGTCGGTCCCGACCGCTCGGCGCGAATATTTTCAAAGTCCCCGGTCGTGTCGGTCCCGACCGCTCGGCGCGAACAATTTCCAAGTTCCCGGTCGTGCCGGTCCGTACTTCTCGGTGCGAACATTATATATGTAGAACGTAATATAACCTAACCTAACCCAACCTAACCTCTCGGTGGTATTATTTTACAGAAAGCCGGGCGTGTCTACTCCTACTTCTCGGTGCGAATATTATGTATATAACATAATATAACCTAACCTAATGCAACCTGGTCGCTCGGTGCGAATATTTTCTAAATTCCCAGTCGTGTCGGTTCCGACCGCTCGGCGCGAATATTTTCAAAGTCCCCGGTCGTGTCGGTCCCGACCGCTCGGCGCGAACAATTTCCAAGTTCCCGGTCGTGCCGGTCCGTACTTCTCGGTGCGAACATTATATATGTAGAACGTAATATAACCTAACCTAACCCAACCTAACCTCTCGGTGGTATTATTTTACAGAAAGTCGGGCGTGTCTACTCCTACTTCTCGGTGCGAATATTATGTATATAACATAATATAACCTAACCTAATGCAACCTGGTCGCTCGGTGCGAATATTTTCTAAATTCCCAGTCGTGTCGGTTCCGACCGCTCGGCGCGAATATTTTCAAAGTCCCCGGTCGTGTCGGTCCCGACCGCTCGGCGCGAACAATTTCCAAGTTCCCGGTCGTGCCGGTCCGTACTTCTCGGTGCGAACATTATATATGTAGAACGTAATATAACCTAACCTAACCCAACCTAACCTCTCGGTGGTATTATTTTACAGAAAGCCGGGCGTGTCTACTCCTACTTCTCGGTGCGAATATTATGTATATAACATAATATAACCTAACCTAATGCAACCTGGTCGCTCGGTGCGAATATTTTCTAAATTCCCAGTCGTGTCAGTTCCGACCGCTCGGCGCGAATATTTTCTAAATTCCCAGTCGTGTCGGTTCCGACCGCTCGGCGCGAATATTTTCAAAGTCCCCGGTCGTGTCGGTCCCGACCGCTCGGCGCGAATATTTTCAAAGTCCCCGGTCGTGTCGGTCCCGACCGCTCGGCGCGAATATTTTCAAAGTCCCCGGTCGTGTCGGTCCCGACCGCTCTCCGCGAACCTTTTCCAAGTTCCCGGTCGTGCCGGTCCGTACTTCTCGGTGCGAACATTATATATGTAGAACGTAATATAACCTAACCTAACCCAACCTAACCTCTCGGTGGTATTATTTTACAGAAAGCCGGGCGTGTCTACTCCTACTTCTCGGTGCGAATATTATGTAAATAACATAATATAACCTAACCTAATGCAACCTGGCCGCTCGGTGCAAATATTTTCTAAATTCCCAGTCGTGTCGGTTCCGACCGCTCGGCGCGAATATTTTCTAAGTCTCCGGTCGTGTCGGTCCCGACCTCACAGCGGGAATATTTTCAAAGTCCCCGGTCGTGTCGGTCCCGACCGCTCGGCGCGAATATTTTCAAAGTCCCCGGTCGTGTCGGTCCCGACCGCTCGGCGCGAACAATTTCCAAGTTCCCGGTCGTGCCGGTCCGTACTTCTCGGTGCGAACATTATATATGTAGAACGTAATATAACCTAACCTAACCCAACCTAACCTCTCGGTGGTATTATTTTACAGAAAGCCGGGCGTGTCTACTCCTACTTCTCGGTGCGAATATTATGTATATAACATAATATAACCTAACCTAATGCAACCTGGTCGCTCGGTGCAAATATTTTCTAAATTCCCAGTCGTGTCGGTTCCGACCGCTCGGCGCGAATATTTTCTAAGTCTCCGGTCGTGTCGGTCCCGACCTCACAGCGGGAATATTTTCAAAGTCCCCGGTCGTGTCGGTCCCGACCGCTCGGCGCGAATATTTTCAAAGTCCCCGGTCGTGTCGGTCCCGACCGCTCGGCGCGAAAAATTTCCAAGTTCCCGGTCGTGCCGGTCCGTACTTCTCGGTGCGAACATTATATATGTAGAACGTAATATAACCTAACCTAACCCAACCTAACCTCTCGGTGGTATTATTTTACAGAAAGCCGGGCGTGTCTACTCCTACTTCTCGGTGCGAATATTATGTATATAACATAATATAACCTAACCTAATGCAACCTGGTCGCTCGGTGCGAATATTTTCTAAATTCCCAGTCGTGTCGGTTCCGACCGCTCGGCGCGAATATTCTCTAAGTCCCCGGTCGTGTCGGTCCCGACCTCACAGCGGGAATATTTTCAAAGTCCCCGGTCGTGTCGGTCCCGGCCGCTCGGCGCGAATATTTTCAAAGTCCCCGGTCGTGTCGGTCCCGACCGCTCGGCGCGAACAATTTCCAAGTTCCCGGTCGTGCCGGTCCGTACTTCTCGGTGCGAACATTATATATGTAGAACGTAATATAACCTAACCTAACCCAACCTAACCTCTCGGTGGTATTATTTTACAGAAAGCCGGGCGTGTCTACTCCTACTTCTCGGTGCGAATATTATGTATATAACATAATATAACCTAACCTAATGCAACCTGGTCGCTCGGTGCGAATATTTTCTAAATTCCCAGTCGTGTCGGTTCCGACCGCTCGGCGCGAACAATTTCCAAGTTCCCGGTCGTGCCGGTCCGTACTTCTCGGTGCGAACATTATATATATGTAGAACGTAATATAACCTAACCTAACCCAACCTAACCTCTCGGTGGTATTATTTTACAGAAAGCCGGGCGTGTCTACTCCTACTTCTCGGTGCGAATATTATGTATATAACATAATATAACCTAACCTAATGCAACCTGGTCGCTCGGTGCGAATATTTTCTAAATTCCCAGTTGTGTCGGTTCCGACCGCTCGGCGCGAATATTTTCTAAGTCCCCGGTCGTGTCGGTCCCGACCTCACAGCGGGAATATTTTCAAAGTCCCCGGTCGTGTCGGTCCCGACCGCTCGGCGCGAATATTTTCAAAGTCCCCGGTCGTGTCGGTCCCGACCGCTCGGCGCGAACAATTTCCAAGTTCCCGGTCGTGCCGGTCCGTACTTCTCGGTGCGAACATTATATATGTAGAACGTAATATAACCTAACCTAACCCAACCTAACCTCTCGGTGGTATTATTTTACAGAAAGTCGGGCGTGTCTACTCCTACTTCTCGGTGCGAATATTATGTATATAACATAATATAACCTAACCTAATGCAACCTGGTCGCTCGGTGCGAATATTTTCTAAATTCCCAGTCGTGTCGGTTCCGACCGCTCGGCGCGAATATTTTCAAAGTCCCCGGTCGTGTCGGTCCCGACCGCTCGGCGCGAACAATTTCCAAGTTCCCGGTCGTGCCGGTCCGTACTTCTCGGTGCGAACATTATATATGTAGAACGTAATATAACCTAACCTAACCCAACCTAACCTCTCGGTGGTATTATTTTACAGAAAGTCGGGCGTGTCTACTCCTACTTCTCGGTGCGAATATTATGTATATAACATAATATAACCTAACCTAATGCAACCTGGTCGCTCGGTGCGAATATTTTCTAAATTCCCAGTCGTGTCGGTTCCGACCGCTCGGCGCGAATATTTTCAAAGTCCCCGGTCGTGTCGGTCCCGACCGCTCGGCGCGAACAATTTCCAAGTTCCCGGTCGTGCCGGTCCGTACTTCTCGGTGCGAACATTATATATGTAGAACGTAATATAACCTAACCTAACCCAACCTAACCTCTCGGTGGTATTATTTTACAGAAAGTCGGGCGTGTCTACTCCTACTTCTCGGTGCGAATATTATGTATATAACATAATATAACCTAACCTAATGCAACCTGGTCGCTCGGTGCGAATATTTTCTAAATTCCCAGTCGTGTCGGTTCCGACCGCTCGGCGCGAATATTTTCAAAGTCCCCGGTCGTGTCGGTCCCGACCGCTCGGCGCGAACAATTTCCAAGTTCCCGGTCGTGCCGGTCCGTACTTCTCGGTGCGAACATTATATATGTAGAACGTAATATAACCTAACCTAACCCAACCTAACCTCTCGGTGGTATTATTTTACAGAAAGCCGGGCGTGTCTACTCCTACTTCTCGGTGCGAATATTATGTATATAACATAATATAACCTAACCTAATGCAACCTGGTCGCTCGGTGCGAATATTTTCTAAATTCCCAGTCGTGTCGGTTCCTACCGCTCGGCGCGAATATTTTCTAAGTCCCCGGTCGTGTCGGTCCCGACCGCTCGGCGCGAATATTTTCAAAGTCCCCGGTCGTGTCGGTCCCGACCGCTCGGCGCGAATATTTTCAAAGTCCCCGGTCGTGTCGGTCCCGACCGCTCGGCGCGAACCATTTCCAAGTTCCCGGTCGTGCCGGTCCGTACTTCTCGGTGCGAACATTATATATGTAGAACGTAATATAACCTAACCTAACCCAACCTAACCTCTCGGTGGTATTATTTTACAGAAAGCCGGGCGTGTCTACTCCTACTTCTCGGTGCGAATATTATGTATATAACATAATATAACCTAACCTAATGCAACCTGGTCGCTCGGTGCAAATATTTTCTAAATTCCCAGTCGTGTCGGTTCCGACCGCTCGGCGCGAATATTTTCTAAGTCTCCGGTCGTGTCGGTCCCGACCTCACAGCGGGAATATTTTCAAAGTCCCCGGTCGTGTCGGTCCCGACCGCTCGGCGCGAATATTTTCAAAGTCCCCGGTCGTGTCGGTCCCGACCGCTCGGCGCGAACCATTTCCAAGTTCCCGGTCGTGCCGGTCCGTACTTCTCGGTGCGAACATTATATATGTAGAACGTAATATAACCTAACCTAACCCAACCTAACCTCTCGGTGGTATTATTTTACAGAAAGCCGGGCGTGTCTACTCCTACTTCTCGGTGCGAATATTATGTATATAACATAATATAACCTAACCTAATGCAACCTGGTCGCTCGGTGCGAATATTTTCTAAATTCCCAGTCGTGTCGGTTCCGACCGCTCGGCGCGAATATTTTCTAAGTCCCCGGTCGTGTCGGTCCCGACCTCACAGCGGGAATATTTTCAAAGTCCCCGGTCGTGTCGGTCCCGACCGCTCGGCGCGAATATTTTCAAAGTCGACGGTCGTGTCGGTCCCGACCGCTCGGCGCGAACAATTTCCAAGTTCCCGGTCGTGCCGGTCCGTACTTCTCGGTGCGAACATTATATATGTAGAACGTAATATAACCTAACCTAACCCAACCTAACCTCTCGGTGGTATTATTTTACAGAAAGCCGGGCGTGTCTACTCCTACTTCTCGGTGCGAATATTATGTATATAACATAATATAACCTAACCTAATGCAACCTGGTCGCTCGGTGCGAATATTTTCTAAATTCCCAGTCGTGTCAGTTCCGACCGCTCGGCGCGAATATTTTCTAAATTCCCAGTCGTGTCGGTTCCGACCGCTCGGCGCGAATATTTTCAAAGTCCCCGGTCGTGTCGGTCCCGACCGCTCGGCGCGAATATTTTCAAAGTCCCCGGTCGTGTCGGTCCCGACCGCTCGGCGCGAATATTTTCAAAGTCCCCGGTCGTGTCGGTCCCGACCGCTCTCCGCGAACCATTTCCAAGTTCCCGGTCGTGCCGGTCCGTACTTCTCGGTGCGAACATTATATATGTAGAACGTAATATAACCTAACCTAACCCAACCTAACCTCTCGGTGGTATTATTTTACAGAAAGCCGGGCGTGTCTACTCCTACTTCTCGGTGCGAATATTATGTATATAACATAATATAACCTAACCTAATGCAACCTGGTCGCTCGGTGCGAATATTTTCTAAATTCCCAGTCGTGTCGGTTCCGACCGCTCGGCGCGAATATTCTCTAAGTCCCCGGTCGTGTCGGTCCCGACCTCACAGCGGGAATATTTTCAAAGTCCCCGGTCGTGTCGGTCCCGACCGCTCGGCGCGAATATTTTCAAAGTCCCCGGTCGTGTCGGTCCCGACCGCTCGGCGCGAACAATTTCCAAGTTCCCGGTCGTGCCGGTCCGTACTTCTCGGTGCGAACATTATATATGTAGAACGTAATATAACCTAACCTAACCCAACCTAACCTCTCGGTGGTATTATTTTACAGAAAGCCGGGCGTGTCTACTCCTACTTCTCGGTGCGAATATTATGTATATAACATAATATAACCTAACCTAATGCAACCTGGTCGCTCGGTGCGAATATTTTCTAAATTCCCAGTCGTGTCGGTTCCGACCGCTCGGCGCGAACAATTTCCAAGTTCCCGGTCGTGCCGGTCCGTACTTCTCGGTGCGAACATTATATATATGTAGAACGTAATATAACCTAACCTAACCCAACCTAACCTCTCGGTGGTATTATTTTACAGAAAGCCGGGCGTGTCTACTCCTACTTCTCGGTGCGAATATTATGTATATAACATAATATAACCTAACCTAATGCAACCTGGTCGCTCGGTGCGAATATTTTCTAAATTCCCAGTTGTGTCGGTTCCGACCGCTCGGCGCGAATATTTTCTAAGTCCCCGGTCGTGTCGGTCCCGACCTCACAGCGGGAATATTTTCAAAGTCCCCGGTCGTGTCGGTCCCGACCGCTCGGCGCGAATATTTTCAAAGTCCCCGGTCGTGTCGGTCCCGACCGCTCGGCGCGAACAATTTCCAAGTTCCCGGTCGTGCCGGTCCGTACTTCTCGGTGCGAACATTATATATGTAGAACGTAATATAACCTAACCTAACCCAACCTAACCTCTCGGTGGTATTATTTTACAGAAAGTCGGGCGTGTCTACTCCTACTTCTCGGTGCGAATATTATGTATATAACATAATATAACCTAACCTAATGCAACCTGGTCGCTCGGTGCGAATATTTTCTAAATTCCCAGTCGTGTCGGTTCCGACCGCTCGGCGCGAATATTTTCAAAGTCCCCGGTCGTGTCGGTCCCGACCGCTCGGCGCGAACAATTTCCAAGTTCCCGGTCGTGCCGGTCCGTACTTCTCGGTGCGAACATTATATATGTAGAACGTAATATAACCTAACCTAACCCAACCTAACCTCTCGGTGGTATTATTTTACAGAAAGTCGGGCGTGTCTACTCCTACTTCTCGGTGCGAATATTATGTATATAACATAATATAACCTAACCTAATGCAACCTGGTCGCTCGGTGCGAATATTTTCTAAATTCCCAGTCGTGTCGGTTCCGACCGCTCGGCGCGAATATTTTCAAAGTCCCCGGTCGTGTCGGTCCCGACCGCTCGGCGCGAACAATTTCCAAGTTCCCGGTCGTGCCGGTCCGTACTTCTCGGTGCGAACATTATATATGTAGAACGTAATATAACCTAACCTAACCCAACCTAACCTCTCGGTGGTATTATTTTACAGAAAGCCGGGCGTGTCTACTCCTACTTCTCGGTGCGAATATTATGTATATAACATAATATAACCTAACCTAATGCAACCTGGTCGCTCGGTGCGAATATTTTCTAAATTCCCAGTCGTGTCAGTTCCGACCGCTCGGCGCGAATATTTTCTAAATTCCCAGTCGTGTCGGTTCCGACCGCTCGGCGCGAATATTTTCAAAGTCCCCGGTCGTGTCGGTCCCGACCGCTCGGCGCGAATATTTTCAAAGTCCCCGGTCGTGTCGGTCCCGACCGCTCGGCGCGAATATTTTCAAAGTCCCCGGTCGTGTCGGTCCCGACCGCTCTCCGCGAACCTTTTCCAAGTTCCCGGTCGTGCCGGTCCGTACTTCTCGGTGCGAACATTATATATGTAGAACGTAATATAACCTAACCTAACCCAACCTAACCTCTCGGTGGTATTATTTTACAGAAAGCCGGGCGTGTCTACTCCTACTTCTCGGTGCGAATATTATGTAAATAACATAATATAACCTAACCTAATGCAACCTGGCCGCTCGGTGCAAATATTTTCTAAATTCCCAGTCGTGTCGGTTCCGACCGCTCGGCGCGAATATTTTCTAAGTCTCCGGTCGTGTCGGTCCCGACCTCACAGCGGGAATATTTTCAAAGTCCCCGGTCGTGTCGGTCCCGACCGCTCGGCGCGAATATTTTCAAAGTCCCCGGTCGTGTCGGTCCCGACCGCTCGGCGCGAACAATTTCCAAGTTCCCGGTCGTGCCGGTCCGTACTTCTCGGTGCGAACATTATATATGTAGAACGTAATATAACCTAACCTAACCCAACCTAACCTCTCGGTGGTATTATTTTACAGAAAGCCGGGCGTGTCTACTCCTACTTCTCGGTGCGAATATTATGTATATAACATAATATAACCTAACCTAATGCAACCTGGTCGCTCGGTGCAAATATTTTCTAAATTCCCAGTCGTGTCGGTTCCGACCGCTCGGCGCGAATATTTTCTAAGTCTCCGGTCGTGTCGGTCCCGACCTCACAGCGGGAATATTTTCAAAGTCCCCGGTCGTGTCGGTCCCGACCGCTCGGCGCGAATATTTTCAAAGTCCCCGGTCGTGTCGGTCCCGACCGCTCGGCGCGAAAAATTTCCAAGTTCCCGGTCGTGCCGGTCCGTACTTCTCGGTGCGAACATTATATATGTAGAACGTAATATAACCTAACCTAACCCAACCTAACCTCTCGGTGGTATTATTTTACAGAAAGCCGGGCGTGTCTACTCCTACTTCTCGGTGCGAATATTATGTATATAACATAATATAACCTAACCTAATGCAACCTGGTCGCTCGGTGCGAATATTTTCTAAATTCCCAGTCGTGTCGGTTCCGACCGCTCGGCGCGAATATTCTCTAAGTCCCCGGTCGTGTCGGTCCCGACCTCACAGCGGGAATATTTTCAAAGTCCCCGGTCGTGTCGGTCCCGGCCGCTCGGCGCGAATATTTTCAAAGTCCCCGGTCGTGTCGGTCCCGACCGCTCGGCGCGAACAATTTCCAAGTTCCCGGTCGTGCCGGTCCGTACTTCTCGGTGCGAACATTATATATGTAGAACGTAATATAACCTAACCTAACCCAACCTAACCTCTCGGTGGTATTATTTTACAGAAAGCCGGGCGTGTCTACTCCTACTTCTCGGTGCGAATATTATGTATATAACATAATATAACCTAACCTAATGCAACCTGGTCGCTCGGTGCGAATATTTTCTAAATTCCCAGTCGTGTCGGTTCCGACCGCTCGGCGCGAACAATTTCCAAGTTCCCGGTCGTGCCGGTCCGTACTTCTCGGTGCGAACATTATATATATGTAGAACGTAATATAACCTAACCTAACCCAACCTAACCTCTCGGTGGTATTATTTTACAGAAAGCCGGGCGTGTCTACTCCTACTTCTCGGTGCGAATATTATGTATATAACATAATATAACCTAACCTAATGCAACCTGGTCGCTCGGTGCGAATATTTTCTAAATTCCCAGTTGTGTCGGTTCCGACCGCTCGGCGCGAATATTTTCTAAGTCCCCGGTCGTGTCGGTCCCGACCTCACAGCGGGAATATTTTCAAAGTCCCCGGTCGTGTCGGTCCCGACCGCTCGGCGCGAATATTTTCAAAGTCCCCGGTCGTGTCGGTCCCGACCGCTCGGCGCGAACAATTTCCAAGTTCCCGGTCGTGCCGGTCCGTACTTCTCGGTGCGAACATTATATATGTAGAACGTAATATAACCTAACCTAACCCAACCTAACCTCTCGGTGGTATTATTTTACAGAAAGTCGGGCGTGTCTACTCCTACTTCTCGGTGCGAATATTATGTATATAACATAATATAACCTAACCTAATGCAACCTGGTCGCTCGGTGCGAATATTTTCTAAATTCCCAGTCGTGTCGGTTCCGACCGCTCGGCGCGAATATTTTCAAAGTCCCCGGTCGTGTCGGTCCCGACCGCTCGGCGCGAACAATTTCCAAGTTCCCGGTCGTGCCGGTCCGTACTTCTCGGTGCGAACATTATATATGTAGAACGTAATATAACCTAACCTAACCCAACCTAACCTCTCGGTGGTATTATTTTACAGAAAGCCGGGCGTGTCTACTCCTACTTCTCGGTGCGAATATTATGTATATAACATAATATAACCTAACCTAATGCAACCTGGTCGCTCGGTGCGAATATTTTCTAAATTCCCAGTCGTGTCGGTTCCGACCGCTCGGCGCGAATATTTTCAAAGTCCCCGGTCGTGTCGGTCCCGACCGCTCGGCGCGAACAATTTCCAAGTTCCCGGTCGTGCCGGTCCGTACTTCTCGGTGCGAACATTATATATGTAGAACGTAATATAACCTAACCTAACCCAACCTAACCTCTCGGTGGTATTATTTTACAGAAAGCCGGGCGTGTCTACTCCTACTTCTCGGTGCGAATATTATGTATATAACATAATATAACCTAACCTAATGCAACCTGGTCGCTCGGTGCGAATATTTTCTAAATTCCCAGTCGTGTCGGTTCCGACCGCTCGGCGCGAATATTTTCTAAGTCCCCGGTCGTGTCGGTCCCGACCTCACAGCGGGAATATTTTCAAAGTCCCCGGTCGTGTCGGTCCCGACCGCTCGGCGCGAATATTTTCAAAGTCCCCGGTCGTGTCGGTCCCGACCGCTCGGCGCGAACAATTTCCAAGTTCCCGGTCGTGCCGGTCCGTACTTCTCGGTGCGAACATTATATATGTAGAACGTAATATAACCTAACCTAACCCAACCTAACCTCTCGGTGGTATTATTTTACAGAAAGTCGGGCGTGTCTACTCCTACTTCTCGGTGCGAATATTATGTATATAACATAATATAACCTAACCTAATGCAACCTGGTCGCTCGGTGCGAATATTTTCTAAATTCCCAGTCGTGTCGGTTCCGACCGCTCGGCGCGAATATTTTCAAAGTCCCCGGTCGTGTCGGTCCCGACCGCTCGGCGCGAACAATTTCCAAGTTCCCGGTCGTGCCGGTCCGTACTTCTCGGTGCGAACATTATATATGTAGAACGTAATATAACCTAACCTAACCCAACCTAACCTCTCGGTGGTATTATTTTACAGAAAGCCGGGCGTGTCTACTCCTACTTCTCGGTGCGAATATTATGTATATAACATAATATAACCTAACCTAATGCAACCTGGTCGCTCGGTGCGAATATTTTCTAAATTCCCAGTTGTGTCGGTTCCGACCGCTCGGCGCGAATATTTTCTAAGTCCCCGGTCGTGTCGGTCCCGACCTCACAGCGGGAATATTTTCAAAGTCCCCGGTCGTGTCGGTCCCGACCGCTCGGCGCGAATATTTTCAAAGTCCCCGGTCGTGTCGGTCCCGACCGCTCGGCGCGAACAATTTCCAAGTTCCCGGTCGTGCCGGTCCGTACTTCTCGGTGCGAACATTATATATGTAGAACGTAATATAACCTAACCTAACCCAACCTAACCTCTCGGTGGTATTATTTTACAGAAAGTCGGGCGTGTCTACTCCTACTTCTCGGTGCGAATATTATGTATATAACATAATATAACCTAACCTAATGCAACCTGGTCGCTCGGTGCGAATATTTTCTAAATTCCCAGTCGTGTCGGTTCCGACCGCTCGGCGCGAATATTTTCAAAGTCCCCGGTCGTGTCGGTCCCGACCGCTCGGCGCGAACAATTTCCAAGTTCCCGGTCGTGCCGGTCCGTACTTCTCGGTGCGAACATTATATATGTAGAACGTAATATAACCTAACCTAACCCAACCTAACCTCTCGGTGGTATTATTTTACAGAAAGCCGGGCGTGTCTACTCCTACTTCTCGGTGCGAATATTATGTATATAACATAATATAACCTAACCTAATGCAACCTGGTCGCTCGGTGCGAATATTTTCTAAATTCCCAGTCGTGTCGGTTCCGACCGCTCGGCGCGAATATTTTCAAAGTCCCCGGTCGTGTCGGTCCCGACCGCTCGGCGCGAACAATTTCCAAGTTCCCGGTCGTGCCGGTCCGTACTTCTCGGTGCGAACATTATATATGTAGAACGTAATATAACCTAACCTAACCCAACCTAACCTCTCGGTGGTATTATTTTACAGAAAGCCGGGCGTGTCTACTCCTACTTCTCGGTGCGAATATTATGTATATAACATAATATAACCTAACCTAATGCAACCTGGTCGCTCGGTGCGAATATTTTCTAAATTCCCAGTCGTGTCGGTTCCGACCGCTCGGCGCGAATATTTTCTAAGTCCCCGGTCGTGTCGGTCCCGACCTCACAGCGGGAATATTTTCAAAGTCCCCGGTCGTGTCGGTCCCGACCGCTCGGCGCGAATATTTTCAAAGTCCCCGGTCGTGTCGGTCCCGACCGCTCGGCGCGAACAATTTCCAAGTTCCCGGTCGTGCCGGTCCGTACTTCTCGGTGCGAACATTATATATGTAGAACGTAATATAACCTAACCTAACCCAACCTAACCTCTCGGTGGTATTATTTTACAGAAAGTCGGGCGTGTCTACTCCTACTTCTCGGTGCGAATATTATGTATATAACATAATATAACCTAACCTAATGCAACCTGGTCGCTCGGTGCGAATATTTTCTAAATTCCCAGTCGTGTCGGTTCCGACCGCTCGGCGCGAATATTTTCAAAGTCCCCGGTCGTGTCGGTCCCGACCGCTCGGCGCGAACAATTTCCAAGTTCCCGGTCGTGCCGGTCCGTACTTCTCGGTGCGAACATTATATATGTAGAACGTAATATAACCTAACCTAACCCAACCTAACCTCTCGGTGGTATTATTTTACAGAAAGTCGGGCGTGTCTACTCCTACTTCTCGGTGCGAATATTATGTATATAACATAATATAACCTAACCTAATGCAACCTGGTCGCTCGGTGCGAATATTTTCTAAATTCCCAGTCGTGTCGGTTCCGACCGCTCGGCGCGAATATTTTCAAAGTCCCCGGTCGTGTCGGTCCCGACCGCTCGGCGCGAACAATTTCCAAGTTCCCGGTCGTGCCGGTCCGTACTTCTCGGTGCGAACATTATATATGTAGAACGTAATATAACCTAACCTAACCCAACCTAACCTCTCGGTGGTATTATTTTACAGAAAGCCGGGCGTGTCTACCCCTACTTCTCGGTGCGAATATTATGTATATAACATAATATAACCTAACCTAATGCAACCTGGTCGCTCGGTGCGAATATTTTCTAAATTCCCAGTCGTGTCGGTTCCGACCGCTCGGCGCGAATATTTTCTAAGTCCCCGGTCGTGTCGGTCCCGACCTCACAGCGGGAATATTTTCAAAGTCCCCGGTCGTGTCGGTCCCGACCGCTCGGCGCGAATATTTTCAAAGTCGACGGTCGTGTCGGTCCCGACCGCTCGGCGCGAACAATTTCCAAGTTCCCGGTCGTGCCGGTCCGTACTTCTCGGTGCGAACATTATATATGTAGAACGTAATATAACCTAACCTAACCCAACCTAACCTCTCGATGGTATTATTTTACAGAAAGCCGGGCGTGTCTACTCCTACTTCTCGGTGCGAATATTATGTATATAACATAATATAACCTAACCTAATGCAACCTGGTCGCTCGGTGCGAATATTTTCTAAATTCCCAGTCGTGTCGGTTCCGACCGCTCGGCGCGAATATTTTCTAAGTCCCCGGTCGTGTCGGTCCCGACCTCACAGCGGGAATATTTTCAAAGTCCCCGGTCGTGTCGGTCCCGACCGCTCGGCGCGAATATTTTCAAAGTCCCCGGTCGTGTCGGTCCCGACCGCTCGGCGCGAACAATTTCCAAGTTCCCGGTCGTGCCGGTCCGTACTTTTCGGTGCGAACATTATATATGTAGAACGTAATATAACCTAACCTAACCCAACCTAACCTCTCGGTGGTATTATTTTACAGAAAGCCGGGCGTGTCTACTCCTACTTCTCGGTGCGAATATTATGTATATAACATAATATAACCTAACCTAATGCAACCTGGTCGCTCGGTGCGAATATTTTCTAAATTTCCAGTCGTGTCGGTTCCGACCGCTCGGCGCGAATATTTTCTAAGTCCCCGGTCGTGTCGGTCCCGACCTCACAGCGGGAATATTTTCAAAGTCCCCGGTCGTGTCGGTCCCGACCGCTCGGCGCGAATATTTTCAAAGTCCCCGGTCGTGTCGGTCCCGACCGCTCGGCGCGAACAATTTCCAAGTTCCCGGTCGTGCCGGTCCGTACTTCTCGGTGCGAACATTATATATGTAGAACGTAATATAACCTAACCTAACCCAACCTAACCTCTCGGTGGTATTATTTTACAGAAAGCCGGGCGTGTCTACTCCTACTTCTCGGTGCGAATATTATGTATATAACATAATATAACCTAACCTAATGCAACCTGGTCGCTCGGTGCGAATATTTTCTAAATTCCCAGTCGTGTCGGTTCCGACCGCTCGGCGCGAATATTTTCTAAGTCTCCGGTCGTGTCGGTCCCGACCTCACAGCGGGAATATTTTCAAAGTCCCCGGTCGTGTCGGTCCCGACCGCTCGGCGCGAATATTTTCAAAGTCCCCGGTCGTGTCGGTCCCGACCGCTCGGCGCGAACAATTTCCAAGTTCCCGGTCGTGCCGGTCCGTACTTCTCGGTGCGAACATTATATATGTAGAACGTAATATAACCTAACCTAACCCAACCTAACCTCTCGGTGGTATTATTTTACAGAAAGCCGGGCGTGTCTACTCCTACTTCTCGGTGCGAATATTATGTATATAACATAATATAACCTAACCTAATGCAACCTGGTCGCTCGGTGCGAATATTTTCTAAATTCCCAGTCGTGTCGGTTCCGACCGCTCGGCGCGAATATTTTCTAAGTCCCCGGTCGTGTCGGTCCCGACCTCACAGCGGGAATATTTTCAAAGTCCCCGGTCGTGTCGGTCCCGACCGCTCGGCGCGAATATTTTCAAAGTCGACGGTCGTGTCGGTCCCGACCGCTCGGCGCGAACAATTTCCAAGTTCCCGGTTGTGCCGGTCCGTACTTCTCGGTGCGAACATTATATATGTAGAACGTAATATAACCTAACCTAACCCAACCTAACCTCTCGGTGGTATTATTTTACAGAAAGCCGGGCGTGTCTACTCCTACTTCTCGGTGCGAATATTATGTATATAACATAATATAACCTAACCTAATGCAACCTGGTCGCTCGGTGCGAATATTTTCTAAATTCCCAGTCGTGTCGGTTCCGACCGCTCGGCGCGAATATTTTCAAAGTCCCCGGTCGTGTCGGTCCCGACCGCTCGGCGCGAACAGTTTCCAAGTTCCCGGTCGTGCCGGTCCGTACTTCTCGGTGCGAACATTATATATGTAGAACGTAATATAACCTAACCTAACCCAACCTAACCTCTCGGTGGTATTATTTTACAGAAAGCCGGGCGTGTCTACTCCTACTTCTCGGTGCGAATATTATGTATATAACATAATATAACCTAACCTAATGCAACCTGGTCGCTCGGTGCGAATATTTTCTAAATTCCCAGTCGTGTCAGTTCCGACCGCTCGGCGCGAATATTTTCTAAGTCCCCGGTCGTGTCGGTCCCGACCGCTCGGCGCGAATATTTTCAAAGTCTCCGGTCGTGTCGGTCCCGACCGCTCGCCGCGAATATTTTCAAAGTCCCCGGTCGTGTCGGTCCCGACCGCTCGGCGCGAACCATTTCCAAGTTCCCGGTCGTGCCGGTCCGTACTTCTCGGTGCGAACATTATATATGTAGAACGTAATATAACCTAACCTAACCCAACCTAACCTCTCGGTGGTATTATTTTACAGAAAGCCGGGCGTGTCTACTCATACTTCTCGGTGCGAATATTATGTATATAACATAATATAACCTAACCTAATGCAACCTGGTCGCTCGGTGCGAATATTTTCTAAATTCCCAGTCGTGTCAGTTCCGACCGCTCGGCGCGAATATTTTCTAAGTCCCCGGTCGTGTCGGTCCCGACCGCTCGGCGCGAATATTTTCAAAGTCCCCGGTCGTGTCGGTCCCGACCGCTCGGCGCGAACAATTTCCAAGTTCCCGGTCGTGCCGGTCCGTACTTCTCGGTGCGAACATTATATATGTAGAACGTAATATAACCTAACCTAACCCAACCTAACCTCTCGGTGGTATTATTTTACAGAAAGCCGGGCGTGTCTACTCCTACTTCTCGGTGCGAATATTATGTATATAACATAATATAACCTAACCTAATGCAACCTGGTCGCTCGGTGCGAATATTTTCTAAATTCCCAGTCGTGTCGGTTCCTACCGCTCGGCGCGAATATTTTCTAAGTCCCCGGTCGTGTCGGTCCCGACCGCTCGGCGCGAATATTTTCAAAGTCCCCGGTCGTGTCGGTCCCGACCGCTCGGCGCGAATATTTTCAAAGTCCCCGGTCGTGTCGGTCCCGACCGCTCGGCGCGAACCATTTCCAAGTTCCCGGTCGTGCCGGTCCGTACTTCTCGGTGCGAACATTATATATGTAGAACGTAATATAACCTAACCTAACCCAACCTAACCTCTCGGTGGTATTATTTTACAGAAAGCCGGGCGTGTCTACTCCTACTTCTCGGTGCGAATATTATGTATATAACATAATATAACCTAACCTAATGCAACCTGGTCGCTCGGTGCGAATATTTTCTAAATTCCCAGTCGTGTCGGTTCCGACCGCTCGGCGCGAATATTTTCTAAGTCCCCGGTCGTGTCGGTCCCGACCTCACAGCGGGAATATTTTCAAAGTCCCCGGTCGTGTCGGTCCCGACCGCTCGGCGCGAATATTTTCAAAGTCGACGGTCGTGTCGGTCCCGACCGCTCGGCGCGAACAATTTCCAAGTTCCCGGTTGTGCCGGTCCGTACTTCTCGGTGCGAACATTATATATGTAGAACGTAATATAACCTAACCTAACCCAACCTAACCTCTCGGTGGTATTATTTTACAGAAAGCCGGGCGTGTCTACTCCTACTTCTCGGTGCGAATATTATGTATATAACATAATATAACCTAACCTAATGCAACCTGGTCGCTCGGTGCGAATATTTTCTAAATTCCCAGTCGTGTCGGTTCCGACCGCTCGGCGCGAATATTTTCAAAGTCCCCGGTCGTGTCGGTCCCGACCGCTCGGCGCGAACAGTTTCCAAGTTCCCGGTCGTGCCGGTCCGTACTTCTCGGTGCGAACATTATATATGTAGAACGTAATATAACCTAACCTAACCCAACCTAACCTCTCGGTGGTATTATTTTACAGAAAGCCGGGCGTGTCTACTCCTACTTCTCGGTGCGAATATTATGTATATAACATAATATAACCTAACCTAATGCAACCTGGTCGCTCGGTGCGAATATTTTCTAAATTCCCAGTCGTGTCAGTTCCGACCGCTCGGCGCGAATATTTTCTAAGTCCCCGGTCGTGTCGGTCCCGACCGCTCGGCGCGAATATTTTCAAAGTCTCCGGTCGTGTCGGTCCCGACCGCTCGCCGCGAATATTTTCAAAGTCCCCGGTCGTGTCGGTCCCGACCGCTCGGCGCGAACCATTTCCAAGTTCCCGGTCGTGCCGGTCCGTACTTCTCGGTGCGAACATTATATATGTAGAACGTAATATAACCTAACCTAACCCAACCTAACCTCTCGGTGGTATTATTTTACAGAAAGCCGGGCGTGTCTACTCATACTTCTCGGTGCGAATATTATGTATATAACATAATATAACCTAACCTAATGCAACCTGGTCGCTCGGTGCGAATATTTTCTAAATTCCCAGTCGTGTCAGTTCCGACCGCTCGGCGCGAATATTTTCTAAGTCCCCGGTCGTGTCGGTCCCGACCGCTCGGCGCGAATATTTTCAAAGTCCCCGGTCGTGTCGGTCCCGACCGCTCGGCGCGAACAATTTCCAAGTTCCCGGTCGTGCCGGTCCGTACTTCTCGGTGCGAACATTATATATGTAGAACGTAATATAACCTAACCTAACCCAACCTAACCTCTCGGTGGTATTATTTTACAGAAAGCCGGGCGTGTCTACTCCTACTTCTCGGTGCGAATATTATGTATATAACATAATATAACCTAACCTAATGCAACCTGGTCGCTCGGTGCGAATATTTTCTAAATTCCCAGTCGTGTCGGTTCCTACCGCTCGGCGCGAATATTTTCTAAGTCCCCGGTCGTGTCGGTCCCGACCGCTCGGCGCGAATATTTTCAAAGTCCCCGGTCGTGTCGGTCCCGACCGCTCGGCGCGAATATTTTCAAAGTCCCCGGTCGTGTCGGTCCCGACCGCTCGGCGCGAACCATTTCCAAGTTCCCGGTCGTGCCGGTCCGTACTTCTCGGTGCGAACATTATATATGTAGAACGTAATATAACCTAACCTAACCCAACCTAACCTCTCGGTGGTATTATTTTACAGAAAGCCGGGCGTGTCTACTCCTACTTCTCGGTGCGAATATTATGTATATAACATAATATAACCTAACCTAATGCAACCTGGTCGCTCGGTGCAAATATTTTCTAAATTCCCAGTCGTGTCGGTTCCGACCGCTCGGCGCGAATATTTTCTAAGTCTCCGGTCGTGTCGGTCCCGACCTCACAGCGGGAATATTTTCAAAGTCCCCGGTCGTGTCGGTCCCGACCGCTCGGCGCGAATATTTTCAAAGTCCCCGGTCGTGTCGGTCCCGACCGCTCGGCGCGAACCATTTCCAAGTTCCCGGTCGTGCCGGTCCGTACTTCTCGGTGCGAACATTATATATGTAGAACGTAATATAACCTAACCTAACCCAACCTAACCTCTCGGTGGTATTATTTTACAGAAAGCCGGGCGTGTCTACTCCTACTTCTCGGTGCGAATATTATGTATATAACATAATATAACCTAACCTAATGCAACCTGGTCGCTCGGTGCGAATATTTTCTAAATTCCCAGTCGTGTCGGTTCCGACCGCTCGGCGCGAATATTTTCTAAGTCCCCGGTCGTGTCGGTCCCGACCGCTCGGCGCGAATATTTTCAAAGTCCCCGGTCGTGTCGGTCCCGACCGCTCGGCGCGAATACTTTCAAAGTCCCCGGTCGTGTCGGTCCCGACCGCTCGGCGCGAACAATTTCCAAGTTCCCGGTCGTGCCGGTCCGTACTTCTCGGTGCGAACATTATATATGTAGAACGTAATATAACCTAACCTAACCCAACCTAACCTCTCGGTGGTATTATTTTACAGAAAGCCGGGCGTGTCTACTCCTACTTCTCGGTGCGAATATTATGTATATAACATAATATAACCTAACCTAATGCAACCTGGTCGCTCGGTGCGAATATTTTCTAAATTCCCAGTCGTGTCGGTTCCGACCGCTCGGCGCGAATATTTTCTAAGTCTCCGGTCGTGTCGGTCCCGACCTCACAGCGGGAATATTTTCAAAGTCCCCGGTCGTGTCGGTCCCGACCGCTCGGCGCGAATATTTTCAAAGTCCCCGGTCGTGTCGGTCCCGACCGCTCGGCGCGAACAATTTCCAAGTTCCCGGTCGTGCCGGTCCGTACTTCTCGGTGCGAACATTATATATGTAGAACGTAATATAACCTAACCTAACCCAACCTAACCTCTCGGTGGTATTATTTTACAGAAAGCCGGGCGTGTCTACTCCGACTTCTCGGTGCGAATATTATGTATATAACATAATATAACCTAACCTAATGCAACCTGGTCGCTCGGTGCGAATATTTTCTAAATTCCCAGTCGTGTCGGTTCCGACCGCTCGGCGCGAACAATTTCCAAGTTCCCGGTCGTGCCGGTCCGTACTTCTCGGTGCGAACATTATATATGTAGAACGTAATATAACCTAACCTAACCCAACCTAACCTCTCGGTGGTATTATTTTACAGAAAGCCGGGCGTGTCTACTCCTACTTCTCGGTGCGAATATTATGTATATAACATAATATAACCTAACCTAATGCAACCTGGTCGCTCGGTGCGAATATTTTCTAAATTCCCAGTCGTGTCGGTTCCGACCGCTCGGCGCGAATATTTTCAAAGTCCCCGGTCGTGTCGGTCCCGACCGCTCGGCGCGAATACTTTCAAAGTCCCCGGTCGTGTCGGTCCCGACCGCTCGGCGCGAACAATTTCCAAGTTCCCGGTCGTGCCGGTCCGTACTTCTCGGTGCGAACATTATATATGTAGAACGTAATATAACCTAACCTAACCCAACCTAACCTCTCGGTGGTATTATTTTACAGAAAGCCGGGCGTGTCTACTCCGACTTCTCGGTGCGAATATTATGTATATAACATAATATAACCTAACCTAATGCAACCTGGTCGCTCGGTGCGAATATTTTCTAAATTCCCAGTCGTGTCGGTTCCGACCGCTCGGCGCGAACAATTTCCAAGTTCCCGGTCGTGCCGGTCCGTACTTCTCGGTGCGAACATTATATATGTAGAACGTAATATAACCTAACCTAACCCAACCTAACCTCTCGGTGGTATTATTTTACAGAAAGCCGGGCGTGTCTACTCCTACTTCTCGGTGCGAATATTATGTATATAACATAATATAACCTAACCTAATGCAACCTGGTCGCTCGGTGCGAATATTTTCTAAATTCCCAGTCGTGTCGGTTCCGACCGCTCGGCGCGAATATTTTCAAAGTCCCCGGTCGTGTCGGTCCCGACCGCTCGGCGCGAATACTTTCAAAGTCCCCGGTCGTGTCGGTCCCGACCGCTCGGCGCGAACAATTTCCAAGTTCCCGGTCGTGCCGGTCCGTACTTCTCGGTGCGAACATTATATATGTAGAACGTAATATAACCTAACCTAACCCAACCTAACCTCTCGGTGGTATTATTTTACAGAAAGCCGGGCGTGTCTACTCCTACTTCTCGGTGCGAATATTATGTATATAACATAATATAACCTAACCTAATGCAACCTGGTCGCTCGGTGCGAATATTTTCTAAATTCCCAGTCGTGTCGGTTCCGACCGCTCGGCGCGAATATTTTCTAAGTCTCCGGTCGTGTCGGTCCCGACCTCACAGCGGGAATATTTTCAAAGTCCCCGGTCGTGTCGGTCCCGACCGCTCGGCGCGAATATTTTCAAAGTCCCCGGTCGTGTCGGTCCCGACCGCTCGGCGCGAACAATTTCCAAGTTCCCGGTCGTGCCGGTCCGTACTTCTCGGTGCGAACATTATATATGTAGAACGTAATATAACCTAACCTAACCCAACCTAACCTCTCGGTGGTATTATTTTACAGAAAGCCGGGCGTGTCTACTCCGACTTCTCGGTGCGAATATTATGTATATAACATAATATAACCTAACCTAATGCAACCTGGTCGCTCGGTGCGAATATTTTCTAAATTCCCAGTCGTGTCGGTTCCGACCGCTCGGCGCGAACAATTTCCAAGTTCCCGGTCGTGCCGGTCCGTACTTCTCGGTGCGAACATTATATATGTAGAACGTAATATAACCTAACCTAACCCAACCTAACCTCTCGGTGGTATTATTTTACAGAAAGCCGGGCGTGTCTACTCCTACTTCTCGGTGCGAATATTATGTATATAACATAATATAACCTAACCTAATGCAACCTGGTCGCTCGGTGCGAATATTTTCTAAATTCCCAGTCGTGTCGGTTCCGACCGCTCGGCGCGAATATTTTCTAAGTCCCCGGTCGTGTCGGTCCCGACCGCTCGGCGCGAATATTTTCAAAGTCCCCGGTCGTGTCGGTCCCGACCGCTCGGCGCGAATACTTTCAAAGTCCCCGGTCGTGTCGGTCCCGACCGCTCGGCGCGAACAATTTCCAAGTTCCCGGTCGTGCCGGTCCGTACTTCTCGGTGCGAACATTATATATGTAGAACGTAATATAACCTAACCTAACCCAACCTAACCTCTCGGTGGTATTATTTTACAGAAAGCCGGGCGTGTCTACTCCTACTTCTCGGTGCGAATATTATGTATATAACATAATATAACCTAACCTAATGCAACCTGGTCGCTCGGTGCGAATATTTTCTAAATTCCCAGTCGTGTCGGTTCCGACCGCTCGGCGCGAATATTTTCTAAGTCTCCGGTCGTGTCGGTCCCGACCTCACAGCGGGAATATTTTCAAAGTCCCCGGTCGTGTCGGTCCCGACCGCTCGGCGCGAATATTTTCAAAGTCCCCGGTCGTGTCGGTCCCGACCGCTCGGCGCGAACAATTTCCAAGTTCCCGGTCGTGCCGGTCCGTACTTCTCGGTGCGAACATTATATATGTAGAACGTAATATAACCTAACCTAACCCAACCTAACCTCTCGGTGGTATTATTTTACAGAAAGCCGGGCGTGTCTACTCCGACTTCTCGGTGCGAATATTATGTATATAACATAATATAACCTAACCTAATGCAACCTGGTCGCTCGGTGCGAATATTTTCTAAATTCCCAGTCGTGTCGGTTCCGACCGCTCGGCGCGAACAATTTCCAAGTTCCCGGTCGTGCCGGTCCGTACTTCTCGGTGCGAACATTATATATGTAGAACGTAATATAACCTAACCTAACCCAACCTAACCTCTCGGTGGTATTATTTTACAGAAAGCCGGGCGTGTCTACTCCTACTTCTCGGTGCGAATATTATGTATATAACATAATATAACCTAACCTAATGCAACCTGGTCGCTCGGTGCGAATATTTTCTAAATTCCCAGTCGTGTCGGTTCCGACCGCTCGGCGCGAATATTTTCTAAGTCCCCGGTCGTGTCGGTCCCGACCGCTCGGCGCGAATATTTTCAAAGTCCCCGGTCGTGTCGGTCCCGACCGCTCGGCGCGAATACTTTCAAAGTCCCCGGTCGTGTCGGTCCCGACCGCTCGGCGCGAACAATTTCCAAGTTCCCGGTCGTGCCGGTCCGTACTTCTCGGTGCGAACATTATATATGTAGAACGTAATATAACCTAACCTAACCCAACCTAACCTCTCGGTGGTATTATTTTACAGAAAGCCGGGCGTGTCTACTCCGACTTCTCGGTGCGAATATTATGTATATAACATAATATAACCTAACCTAATGCAACCTGGTCGCTCGGTGCGAATATTTTCTAAATTCCCAGTCGTGTCGGTTCCGACCGCTCGGCGCGAACAATTTCCAAGTTCCCGGTCGTGCCGGTCCGTACTTCTCGGTGCGAACATTATATATGTAGAACGTAATATAACCTAACCTAACCCAACCTAACCTCTCGGTGGTATTATTTTACAGAAAGCCGGGCGTGTCTACTCCTACTTCTCGGTGCGAATATTATGTATATAACATAATATAACCTAACCTAATGCAACCTGGTCGCTCGGTGCGAATATTTTCTAAATTCCCAGTCGTGTCGGTTCCGACCGCTCGGCGCGAACAATTTCCAAGTTCCCGGTCGTGCCGGTCCGTACTTCTCGGTGCGAACATTATATATGTAGAACGTAATATAACCTAACCTAACCCAACCTAACCTCTCGGTGGTATTATTTTACAGAAAGCCGGGCGTGTCTACTCCTACTTCTCGGTGCGAATATTATGTATATAACATAATATAACCTAACCTAATGCAACCTGGTCGCTCGGTGCGAATATTTTCTAAATTCCCAGTCGTGTCGGTTCCGACCGCTCGGCGCGAATATTTTCTAAGTCCCCGGTCGTGTCGGTCCCGACCGCTCGGCGCGAATATTTTCAAAGTCCCCGGTCGTGTCGGTCCCGACCGCTCGGCGCGAATACTTTCAAAGTCCCCGGTCGTGTCGGTCCCGACCGCTCGGCGCGAACAATTTCCAAGTTCCCGGTCGTGCCGGTCCGTACTTCTCGGTGCGAACATTATATATGTAGAACGTAATATAACCTAACCTAACCCAACCTAACCTCTCGGTGGTATTATTTTACAGAAAGCCGGGCGTGTCTACTCCTACTTCTCGGTGCGAATATTATGTATATAACATAATATAACCTAACCTAATGCAACCTGGTCGCTCGGTGCGAATATTTTCTAAATTCCCAGTCGTGTCGGTTCCGACCGCTCGGCGCGAATATTTTCTAAGTCCCCGGTCGTGTCGGTCCCGACCGCTCGGCGCGAATATTTTCAAAGTCCCCGGTCGTGTCGGTCCCGACCGCTCGGCGCGAATACTTTCAAAGTCCCCGGTCGTGTCGGTCCCGACCGCTCGGCGCGAACAATTTCCAAGTTCCCGGTCGTGCCGGTCCGTACTTCTCGGTGCGAACATTATATATGTAGAACGTAATATAACCTAACCTAACCCAACCTAACCTCTCGGTGGTATTATTTTACAGAAAGCCGGGCGTGTCTACTCCTACTTCTCGGTGCGAATATTATGTATATAACATAATATAACCTAACCTAATGCAACCTGGTCGCTCGGTGCGAATATTTTCTAAATTCCCAGTCGTGTCGGTTCCGACCGCTCGGCGCGAATATTTTCTAAGTCTCCGGTCGTGTCGGTCCCGACCTCACAGCGGGAATATTTTCAAAGTCCCCGGTCGTGTCGGTCCCGACCGCTCGGCGCGAATATTTTCAAAGTCCCCGGTCGTGTCGGTCCCGACCGCTCGGCGCGAACAATTTCCAAGTTCCCGGTCGTGCCGGTCCGTACTTCTCGGTGCGAACATTATATATGTAGAACGTAATATAACCTAACCTAACCCAACCTAACCTCTCGGTGGTATTATTTTACAGAAAGCCGGGCGTGTCTACTCCGACTTCTCGGTGCGAATATTATGTATATAACATAATATAACCTAACCTAATGCAACCTGGTCGCTCGGTGCGAATATTTTCTAAATTCCCAGTCGTGTCGGTTCCGACCGCTCGGCGCGAACAATTTCCAAGTTCCCGGTCGTGCCGGTCCGTACTTCTCGGTGCGAACATTATATATGTAGAACGTAATATAACCTAACCTAACCCAACCTAACCTCTCGGTGGTATTATTTTACAGAAAGCCGGGCGTGTCTACTCCTACTTCTCGGTGCGAATATTATGTATATAACATAATATAACCTAACCTAATGCAACCTGGTCGCTCGGTGCGAATATTTTCTAAATTCCCAGTCGTGTCGGTTCCGACCGCTCGGCGCGAATATTTTCTAAGTCCCCGGTCGTGTCGGTCCCGACCGCTCGGCGCGAATATTTTCAAAGTCCCCGGTCGTGTCGGTCCCGACCGCTCGGCGCGAATACTTTCAAAGTCCCCGGTCGTGTCGGTCCCGACCGCTCGGCGCGAACAATTTCCAAGTTCCCGGTCGTGCCGGTCCGTACTTCTCGGTGCGAACATTATATATGTAGAACGTAATATAACCTAACCTAACCCAACCTAACCTCTCGGTGGTATTATTTTACAGAAAGCCGGGCGTGTCTACTCCTACTTCTCGGTGCGAATATTATGTATATAACATAATATAACCTAACCTAATGCAACCTGGTCGCTCGGTGCGAATATTTTCTAAATTCCCAGTCGTGTCGGTTCCGACCGCTCGGCGCGAATATTTTCTAAGTCTCCGGTCGTGTCGGTCCCGACCTCACAGCGGGAATATTTTCAAAGTCCCCGGTCGTGTCGGTCCCGACCGCTCGGCGCGAATATTTTCAAAGTCCCCGGTCGTGTCGGTCCCGACCGCTCGGCGCGAACAATTTCCAAGTTCCCGGTCGTGCCGGTCCGTACTTCTCGGTGCGAACATTATATATGTAGAACGTAATATAACCTAACCTAACCCAACCTAACCTCTCGGTGGTATTATTTTACAGAAAGCCGGGCGTGTCTACTCCGACTTCTCGGTGCGAATATTATGTATATAACATAATATAACCTAACCTAATGCAACCTGGTCGCTCGGTGCGAATATTTTCTAAATTCCCAGTCGTGTCGGTTCCGACCGCTCGGCGCGAACAATTTCCAAGTTCCCGGTCGTGCCGGTCCGTACTTCTCGGTGCGAACATTATATATGTAGAACGTAATATAACCTAACCTAACCCAACCTAACCTCTCGGTGGTATTATTTTACAGAAAGCCGGGCGTGTCTACTCCGACTTCTCGGTGCGAATATTATGTATATAACATAATATAACCTAACCTAATGCAACCTGGTCGCTCGGTGCGAATATTTTCTAAATTCCCAGTCGTGTCGGTTCCGACCGCTCGGCGCGAACAATTTCCAAGTTCCCGGTCGTGCCGGTCCGTACTTCTCGGTGCGAACATTATATATGTAGAACGTAATATAACCTAACCTAACCCAACCTAACCTCTCGGTGGTATTATTTTACAGAAAGCCGGGCGTGTCTACTCCTACTTCTCGGTGCGAATATTATGTATATAACATAATATAACCTAACCTAATGCAACCTGGTCGCTCGGTGCGAATATTTTCTAAATTCCCAGTCGTGTCGGTTCCGACCGCTCGGCGCGAATATTTTCTAAGTCCCCGGTCGTGTCGGTCCCGACCGCTCGGCGCGAATATTTTCAAAGTCCCCGGTCGTGTCGGTCCCGACCGCTCGGCGCGAATACTTTCAAAGTCCCCGGTCGTGTCGGTCCCGACCGCTCGGCGCGAACAATTTCCAAGTTCCCGGTCGTGCCGGTCCGTACTTCTCGGTGCGAACATTATATATGTAGAACGTAATATAACCTAACCTAACCCAACCTAACCTCTCGGTGGTATTATTTTACAGAAAGCCGGGCGTGTCTACTCCGACTTCTCGGTGCGAATATTATGTATATAACATAATATAACCTAACCTAATGCAACCTGGTCGCTCGGTGCGAATATTTTCTAAATTCCCAGTCGTGTCGGTTCCGACCGCTCGGCGCGAACAATTTCCAAGTTCCCGGTCGTGCCGGTCCGTACTTCTCGGTGCGAACATTATATATGTAGAACGTAATATAACCTAACCTAACCCAACCTAACCTCTCGGTGGTATTATTTTACAGAAAGCCGGGCGTGTCTACTCCTACTTCTCGGTGCGAATATTATGTATATAACATAATATAACCTAACCTAATGCAACCTGGTCGCTCGGTGCGAATATTTTCTAAATTCCCAGTCGTGTCGGTTCCGACCGCTCGGCGCGAACAATTTCCAAGTTCCCGGTCGTGCCGGTCCGTACTTCTCGGTGCGAACATTATATATGTAGAACGTAATATAACCTAACCTAACCCAACCTAACCTCTCGGTGGTATTATTTTACAGAAAGCCGGGCGTGTCTACTCCTACTTCTCGGTGCGAATATTATGTATATAACATAATATAACCTAACCTAATGCAACCTGGTCGCTCGGTGCGAATATTTTCTAAATTCCCAGTCGTGTCGGTTCCGACCGCTCGGCGCGAATATTTTCTAAGTCCCCGGTCGTGTCGGTCCCGACCGCTCGGCGCGAATATTTTCAAAGTCCCCGGTCGTGTCGGTCCCGACCGCTCGGCGCGAATACTTTCAAAGTCCCCGGTCGTGTCGGTCCCGACCGCTCGGCGCGAACAATTTCCAAGTTCCCGGTCGTGCCGGTCCGTACTTCTCGGTGCGAACATTATATATGTAGAACGTAATATAACCTAACCTAACCCAACCTAACCTCTCGGTGGTATTATTTTACAGAAAGCCGGGCGTGTCTACTCCTACTTCTCGGTGCGAATATTATGTATATAACATAATATAACCTAACCTAATGCAACCTGGTCGCTCGGTGCGAATATTTTCTAAATTCCCAGTCGTGTCGGTTCCGACCGCTCGGCGCGAATATTTTCTAAGTCCCCGGTCGTGTCGGTCCCGACCGCTCGGCGCGAATATTTTCAAAGTCCCCGGTCGTGTCGGTCCCGACCGCTCGGCGCGAATACTTTCAAAGTCCCCGGTCGTGTCGGTCCCGACCGCTCGGCGCGAACAATTTCCAAGTTCCCGGTCGTGCCGGTCCGTACTTCTCGGTGCGAACATTATATATGTAGAACGTAATATAACCTAACCTAACCCAACCTAACCTCTCGGTGGTATTATTTTACAGAAAGCCGGGCGTGTCTACTCCTACTTCTCGGTGCGAATATTATGTATATAACATAATATAACCTAACCTAATGCAACCTGGTCGCTCGGTGCGAATATTTTCTAAATTCCCAGTCGTGTCGGTTCCGACCGCTCGGCGCGAACAATTTCCAAGTTCCCGGTCGTGCCGGTCCGTACTTCTCGGTGCGAACATTATATATGTAGAACGTAATATAACCTAACCTAACCCAACCTAACCTCTCGGTGGTATTATTTTACAGAAAGCCGGGCGTGTCTACTCCGACTTCTCGGTGCGAATATTATGTATATAACATAATATAACCTAACCTAATGCAACCTGGTCGCTCGGTGCGAATATTTTCTAAATTCCCAGTCGTGTCGGTTCCGACCGCTCGGCGCGAACAATTTCCAAGTTCCCGGTCGTGCCGGTCCGTACTTCTCGGTGCGAACATTATATATGTAGAACGTAATATAACCTAACCTAACCCAACCTAACCTCTCGGTGGTATTATTTTACAGAAAGCCGGGCGTGTCTACTCCTACTTCTCGGTGCGAATATTATGTATATAACATAATATAACCTAACCTAATGCAACCTGGTCGCTCGGTGCGAATATTTTCTAAATTCCCAGTCGTGTCGGTTCCGACCGCTCGGCGCGAATATTTTCTAAGTCCCCGGTCGTGTCGGTCCCGACCGCTCGGCGCGAATATTTTCAAAGTCCCCGGTCGTGTCGGTCCCGACCGCTCGGCGCGAATACTTTCAAAGTCCCCGGTCGTGTCGGTCCCGACCGCTCGGCGCGAACAATTTCCAAGTTCCCGGTCGTGCCGGTCCGTACTTCTCGGTGCGAACATTATATATGTAGAACGTAATATAACCTAACCTAACCCAACCTAACCTCTCGGTGGTATTATTTTACAGAAAGCCGGGCGTGTCTACTCCTACTTCTCGGTGCGAATATTATGTATATAACATAATATAACCTAACCTAATGCAACCTGGTCGCTCGGTGCGAATATTTTCTAAATTCCCAGTCGTGTCGGTTCCGACCGCTCGGCGCGAACAATTTCCAAGTTCCCGGTCGTGCCGGTCCGTACTTCTCGGTGCGAACATTATATATGTAGAACGTAATATAACCTAACCTAACCCAACCTAACCTCTCGGTGGTATTATTTTACAGAAAGCCGGGCGTGTCTACTCCTACTTCTCGGTGCGAATATTATGTATATAACATAATATAACCTAACCTAATGCAACCTGGTCGCTCGGTGCGAATATTTTCTAAATTCCCAGTCGTGTCGGTTCCGACCGCTCGGCGCGAATATTTTCAAAGTCCCCGGTCGTGTCGGTCCCGACCGCTCGGCGCGAATACTTTCAAAGTCCCCGGTCGTGTCGGTCCCGACCGCTCGGCGCGAACAATTTCCAAGTTCCCGGTCGTGCCGGTCCGTACTTCTCGGTGCGAACATTATATATGTAGAACGTAATATAACCTAACCTAACCCAACCTAACCTCTCGGTGGTATTATTTTACAGAAAGCCGGGCGTGTCTACTCCGACTTCTCGGTGCGAATATTATGTATATAACATAATATAACCTAACCTAATGCAACCTGGTCGCTCGGTGCGAATATTTTCTAAATTCCCAGTCGTGTCGGTTCCGACCGCTCGGCGCGAACAATTTCCAAGTTCCCGGTCGTGCCGGTCCGTACTTCTCGGTGCGAACATTATATATGTAGAACGTAATATAACCTAACCTAACCCAACCTAACCTCTCGGTGGTATTATTTTACAGAAAGCCGGGCGTGTCTACTCCTACTTCTCGGTGCGAATATTATGTATATAACATAATATAACCTAACCTAATGCAACCTGGTCGCTCGGTGCGAATATTTTCTAAATTCCCAGTCGTGTCGGTTCCGACCGCTCGGCGCGAACAATTTCCAAGTTCCCGGTCGTGCCGGTCCGTACTTCTCGGTGCGAACATTATATATGTAGAACGTAATATAACCTAACCTAACCCAACCTAACCTCTCGGTGGTATTATTTTACAGAAAGCCGGGCGTGTCTACTCCTACTTCTCGGTGCGAATATTATGTATATAACATAATATAACCTAACCTAATGCAACCTGGTCGCTCGGTGCGAATATTTTCTAAATTCCCAGTCGTGTCGGTTCCGACCGCTCGGCGCGAATATTTTCAAAGTCCCCGGTCGTGTCGGTCCCGACCGCTCGGCGCGAATACTTTCAAAGTCCCCGGTGGTGTCGGTCCCGACCGCTCGGCGCGAACAATTTCCAAGTTCCCGGTCGTGCCGGTCCGTACTTCTCGGTGCGAACATTATATATGTAGAACGTAATATAACCTAACCTAACCCAACCTAACCTCTCGGTGGTATTATTTTACAGAAAGCCGGGCGTGTCTACTCCTACTTCTCGGTGCGAATATTATGTATATAACATAATATAACCTAACCTAATGCAACCTGGTCGCTCGGTGCGAATATTTTCTAAATTCCCAGTCGTGTCGGTTCCGACCGCTCGGCGCGAATATTTTCTAAGTCCCCGGTCGTGTCGGTCCCGACCGCTCGGCGCGAATATTTTCAAAGTCCCCGGTCGTGTCGGTCCCGACCGCTCGGCGCGAATACTTTCAAAGTCCCCGGTCGTGTCGGTCCCGACCGCTCGGCGCGAACAATTTCCAAGTTCCCGGTCGTGCCGGTCCGTACTTCTCGGTGCGAACATTATATATGTAGAACGTAATATAACCTAACCTAACCCAACCTAACCTCTCGGTGGTATTATTTTACAGAAAGCCGGGCGTGTCTACTCCTACTTCTCGGTGCGAATATTATGTATATAACATAATATAACCTAACCTAATGCAACCTGGTCGCTCGGTGCGAATATTTTCTAAATTCCCAGTCGTGTCGGTTCCGACCGCTCGGCGCGAATATTTTCTAAGTCTCCGGTCGTGTCGGTCCCGACCTCACAGCGGGAATATTTTCAAAGTCCCCGGTCGTGTCGGTCCCGACCGCTCGGCGCGAATATTTTCAAAGTCCCCGGTCGTGTCGGTCCCGACCGCTCGGCGCGAACAATTTCCAAGTTCCCGGTCGTGCCGGTCCGTACTTCTCGGTGCGAACATTATATATGTAGAACGTAATATAACCTAACCTAACCCAACCTAACCTCTCGGTGGTATTATTTTACAGAAAGCCGGGCGTGTCTACTCCGACTTCTCGGTGCGAATATTATGTATATAACATAATATAACCTAACCTAATGCAACCTGGTCGCTCGGTGCGAATATTTTCTAAATTCCCAGTCGTGTCGGTTCCGACCGCTCGGCGCGAACAATTTCCAAGTTCCCGGTCGTGCCGGTCCGTACTTCTCGGTGCGAACATTATATATGTAGAACGTAATATAACCTAACCTAACCCAACCTAACCTCTCGGTGGTATTATTTTACAGAAAGCCGGGCGTGTCTACTCCTACTTCTCGGTGCGAATATTATGTATATAACATAATATAACCTAACCTAATGCAACCTGGTCGCTCGGTGCGAATATTTTCTAAATTCCCAGTCGTGTCGGTTCCGACCGCTCGGCGCGAATATTTTCAAAGTCCCCGGTCGTGTCGGTCCCGACCGCTCGGCGCGAATACTTTCAAAGTCCCCGGTCGTGTCGGTCCCGACCGCTCGGCGCGAACAATTTCCAAGTTCCCGGTCGTGCCGGTCCGTACTTCTCGGTGCGAACATTATATATGTAGAACGTAATATAACCTAACCTAACCCAACCTAACCTCTCGGTGGTATTATTTTACAGAAAGCCGGGCGTGTCTACTCCTACTTCTCGGTGCGAATATTATGTATATAACATAATATAACCTAACCTAATGCAACCTGGTCGCTCGGTGCGAATATTTTCTAAATTCCCAGTCGTGTCGGTTCCGACCGCTCGGCGCGAATATTTTCTAAGTCCCCGGTCGTGTCGGTCCCGACCGCTCGGCGCGAATATTTTCAAAGTCCCCGGTCGTGTCGGTCCCGACCGCTCGGCGCGAATACTTTCAAAGTCCCCGGTCGTGTCGGTCCCGACCGCTCGGCGCGAACAATTTCCAAGTTCCCGGTCGTGCCGGTCCGTACTTCTCGGTGCGAACATTATATATGTAGAACGTAATATAACCTAACCTAACCCAACCTAACCTCTCGGTGGTATTATTTTACAGAAAGCCGGGCGTGTCTACTCCTACTTCTCGGTGCGAATATTATGTATATAACATAATATAACCTAACCTAATGCAACCTGGTCGCTCGGTGCGAATATTTTCTAAATTCCCAGTCGTGTCGGTTCCGACCGCTCGGCGCGAATATTTTCTAAGTCCCCGGTCGTGTCGGTCCCGACCTCACAGCGGGAATATTTTCAAAGTCCCCGGTCGTGTCGGTCCCGACCGCTCGGCGCGAACAATTTCCAAGTTCCCGGTCGTGCCGGTCCGTACTTCTCGGTGCGAACATTATATATGTAGAACGTAATATAACCTAACCTAACCCAACCTAACCTCTCGGCGGTATTATTTTACAGAAAGCCGGGCGTGTCTACTCCTACTTCTCGGTGCGAATATTATGTATATAACATAATATAACCTAACCTAATGCAACCTGGTCGCTCGGTGCAAATATTTTCTAAATTCCCAGTCGTGTCGGTTCCGACCGCTCGGCGCGAATATTTTCTAAGTCTCCGGTCGTGTCGGTCCCGACCTCACAGCGGGAATATTTTCAAAGTCCCCGGTCGTGTCGGTCCCGACCGCTCGGCGCGAATATTTTCAAAGTCCCCGGTCGTGTCGGTCCCGACCGCTCGGCGCGAACAATTTCAAAGTTCCCGGTCGTGCCGGTCCGTACTTCTCGGTGCGAACATTATATATGTAGAACGTAATATAACCTAACCTAACCCAACCTAACCTCTCGGTGGTATTATTTTACAGAAAGCCGGGCGTGTCTACTCCTACTTCTCGGTGCGAATATTATGTATATAACATAATATAACCTAACCTAATGCAACCTGGTCGCTCGGTGCGAATATTTTCTAAATTCCCAGTCGTGTCGGTTCCGACCTCTCGGCGCGAACAATTTCCAAGTTCCCGGTCGTGCCGGTCCGTACTTCTCGGTGCGAACATTATATATGTAGAACGTAATATAACCTAACCTAACCCAACCTAACCTCTCGGTGGTATTATTTTACAGAAAGCCGGGCGTGTCTACTCCTACTTCTCGGTGCGAATATTATGTATATAACATAATATAACCTAACCTAATGCAACCTGGTCGCTCGGTGCGAATATTTTCTAAATTCCCAGTCGTGTCGGTTCCGACCGCTCGGCGCGAACAATTTCCAAGTTCCCGGTCGTGCCGGTCCGTACTTCTCGGTGCGAACATTATATATGTAGAACGTAATATAACCTAACCTAACCCAACCTAACCTCTCGGTGGTATTATTTTACAGAAAGCCGGGCGTGTCTACTCCTACTTCTCGGTGCGAATATTATGTATATAACATAATATAACCTAACCTAATGCAACCTGGTCGCTCGGTGCGAATATTTTCTAAATTCCCAGTCGTGTCGGTTCCGACCGCTCGGCGCGAACAATTTCCAAGTTCCCGGTCGTGCCGGTCCGTACTTCTCGGTGCGAACATTATATATGTAGAACGTAATATAACCTAACCTAACCCAACCTAACCTCTCGGTGGTATTATTTTACAGAAAGCCGGGCGTGTCTACTCCTACTTCTCGGTGCGAATATTATGTATATAACATAATATAACCTAACCTAATGCAACCTGGTCGCTCGGTGCGAATATTTTCTAAATTCCCAGTCGTGTCAGTCCCGACCTCACAGCGGGAATATTTTCAAAGTCCCCGGTCGTGTCGGTTCCGACCGCTCGGCGCGAATATTTTCAAAGTCCCCGGTCGTGTCGGTCCCGACCGCTCGGCGCGAACAATTTCCAAGTTCCCGGTCGTGCCGGTCCGTACTTCTCGGTGCGAACATTATATATGTAGAACGTAATATAACCTAACCCAACCCAACCTAACCTCTCGGTGGTATTATTTTACAGAAAGCCGGGCGTGTCTACTCCTACTTCTCGGTGCGAATATTATGTATATAACATAATATAACCTAACCTAATGCAACCTGGTCGCTCGGTGCGAATATTTTCTAAATTCCCAGTCGTGTCGGTTCCGACCGCTCGGCGCGAATATTTTCTAAGTCTCCGGTCGTGTCGGTCCCGACCTCACAGCAGGAATATTTTCAAAGTCCCCGGTCGTGTCGGTCCCGACCGCTCGGCGCGAATATTTTCAAAGTCCCCGGTCGTGTCGGTCCCGACCGCTCGGCGCGAACAATTTCCAAGTTCCCGGTCGTGCCGGTCCGTACTTCTCGGTGCGAACATTATATATGTAGAACGTAATATAACCTAACCTAACCCAACCTAACCTCTCGGTGGTATTATTTTACAGAAAGCCGGGCGTGTCTACTCCTACTTCTCGGTGCGAATATTATGTATATAACATAATATAACCTAACCTAATGCAACCTGGTCGCTCGGTGCGAATATTTTCTAAATTCCCAGTCGTGTCGGTTCCGACCGCTCGGCGCGAACAATTTCCAAGTTCCCGGTCGTGCCGGTCCGTACTTCTCGGTGCGAACATTATATATGTAGAACGTAATATAACCTAACCTAACCCAACCTAACCTCTCGGTGGTATTATTTTACAGAAAGCCGGGCGTGTCTACTCCTACTTCTCGGTGCGAATATTATGTATATAACATAATATAACCTAACCTAATGCAACCTGGTCGCTCGGTGCGAATATTTTCTAAATTCCCAGTCGTGTCAGTTCCGACCGCTCGGCGCGAATATTTTCTAAGTCCCCGGTCGTGTCGGTCCCGACCGCTCGGCGCGAATATTTTCAAAGTCCCCGGTCGTGTCGGTCCCGACCGCTCGCCGCGAATATTTTGAAAGTCCCCGGTCGTGTCGGTCCCGACCGCTCGGCGCGAACCATTTCCAAGTTCCCGGTCGTGCCGGTCCGTACATCTCGGTGCGAACATTATATATGTAGAACGTAATATAACCTAACCTAACCCAACCTAACCTCTCGGTGGTATTATTTTACAGAAAGCCGGGCGTGTCTACTCATACTTCTCGGTGCGAATATTATGTATATAACATAATATAACCTAACCTAATGCAACCTGGTCGCTCGGTGCGAATATTTTCTAAATTCCCAGTCGTGTCGGTTCCGACCGCTCGGCGCGAACAATTTCCAAGTTCCCGGTCGTGCCGGTCCGTACTTCTCGGTGCGAACATTATATATGTAGAACGTAATATAACCTAACCTAACCCAACCTAACCTCTCGGTGGTATTATTTTACAGAAAGCCGGGCGTGTCTACTCCTACTTCTCGGTGCGAATATTATGTATATAACATAATATAACCTAACCTAATGCAACCTGGTCGCTCGGTGCGAATATTTTCTAAATTCCCAGTCGTGTCAGTCCCGACCTCACAGCGGGAATATTTTCAAAGTCCCCGGTCGTGTCGGTCCCGACCGCTCGGCGCGAATATTTTCAAAGTCCCCGGTCGTGTCGGTCCCGACCGCTCGGCGCGAACAATTTCCAAGTTCCCGGTCGTGCCGGTCCGTACTTCTAGGTGCGAACATTATATATGTAGAACGTAATATAACCTAACCCAACCCAACCTAACCTCTCGGTGGTATTATTTTACAGAAAGCCGGGCGTGTCTACTCCTACTTCTCGGTGCGAATATTATGTATATAACATAATATAACCTAACCTAATGCAACCTGGTCGCTCGGTGCGAATATTTTCTAAATTCCCAGTCGTGTCGGTTCCGACCGCTCGGCGCGAATATTTTCTAAGTCCCCGGTCGTGTCGGTCCCGACCGCTCGGCGCGAATATTTTCAAAGTCCCCGGTCGTGTCGGTCCCGACCGCTCGGCGCGAACCATTTCCAAGTTCCCGGTCGTGCCGGTCCGTACTTCTCGGTGCGAACATTATATATGTAGAACGTAATATAACCTAACCTAACCCAACCTAACCTCTCGGTGGTATTATTTTACAGAAAGCCGGGCGTGTCTACTCCTACTTCTCGGTGCGAATATTATGTATATAACATAATATAACCTAACCTAATGCAACCTGGTCGCTCGGTGCAAATATTTTCTAAATTCCCAGTCGTGTCGGTTCCGACCGCTCGGCGCGAATATTTTCTAAGTCTCCGGTCGTGTCGGTCCCGACCTCACAGCAGGAATATTTTCAAAGTCCCCGGTCGTGTCGGTCCCGACCGCTCGGCGCGAATATTTTCAAAGTCCCCGGTCGTGTCGGTCCCGACCGCTCGGCGCGAACAATTTCCAAGTTCCCGGTCGTGCCGGTCCGTACTTCTCGGTGCGAACATTATATATGTAGAACGTAATATAACCTAACCTAACCCAACCTAACCTCTCGGTGGTATTATTTTACAGAAAGCCGGGCGTGTCTACTCCTACTTCTCGGTGCGAATATTATGTATATAACATAATATAACCTAACCTAATGCAACCTGGTCGCTCGGTGCGAATATTTTCTAAATTCCCAGTCGTGTCGGTTCCGACCGCTCGGCGCGAACAATTTCCAAGTTCCCGGTCGTGCCGGTCCGTACTTCTCGGTGCGAACATTATATATGTAGAACGTAATATAACCTAACCTAACCCAACCTAACCTCTCGGTGGTATTATTTTACAGAAAGCCGGGCGTGTCTACTCCTACTTCTCGGTGCGAATATTATGTATATAACATAATATAACCTAACCTAATGCAACCTGGTCGCTCGGTGCGAATATTTTCTAAATTCCCAGTCGTGTCAGTTCCGACCGCTCGGCGCGAATATTTTCTAAGTCCCCGGTCGTGTCGGTCCCGACCGCTCGGCGCGAATATTTTCAAAGTCTCCGGTCGTGTCGGTCCCGACCGCTCGCCGCGAATATTTTCAAAGTCCCCGGTCGTGTCGGTCCCGACCGCTCGGCGCGAACCATTTCCAAGTTCCCGGTCGTGCCGGTCCGTACTTCTCGGTGCGAACATTATATATGTAGAACGTAATATAACCTAACCTAACCCAACCTAACCTCTCGGTGGTATTATTTTACAGAAAGCCGGGCGTGTCTACTCATACTTCTCGGTGCGAATATTATGTATATAACATAATATAACCTAACCTAATGCAACCTGGTCGCTCGGTGCGAATATTTTCTAAATTCCCAGTCGTGTCAGTTCCGACCGCTCGGCGCGAATATTTTCTAAGTCCCCGGTCGTGTCGGTCCCGACCGCTCGGCGCGAATATTTTCAAAGTCCCCGGTCGTGTCGGTCCCGACCGCTCGGCGCGAACAATTTCCAAGTTCCCGGTCGTGCCGGTCCGTACTTCTCGGTGCGAACATTATATATGTAGAACGTAATATAACCTAACCTAACCCAACCTAACCTCTCGGTGGTATTATTTTACAGAAAGCCGGGCGTGTCTACTCCTACTTCTCGGTGCGAATATTATGTATATAACATAATATAACCTAACCTAATGCAACCTGGTCGCTCGGTGCGAATATTTTCTAAATTCCCAGTCGTGTCAGTTCCGACCGCTCGGCGCGAATATTTTCTAAGTCCCCGGTCGTGTCGGTCCCGACCGCTCGGCGCGAATATTTTCAAAGTCTCCGGTCGTGTCGGTCCCGACCGCTCGCCGCGAATATTTTCAAAGTCCCCGGTCGTGTCGGTCCCGACCGCTCGGCGCGAACCATTTCCAAGTTCCCGGTCGTGCCGGTCCGTACTTCTCGGTGCGAACATTATATATGTAGAACGTAATATAACCTAACCTAACCCAACCTAACCTCGCGGTGGTATTATTTTACAGAAAGCCGGGCGTGTCTACTCATACTTCTCGGTGCGAATATTATGTATATAACATAATATAACCTAACCTAATGCAACCTGGTCGCTCGGTGCGAATATTTTCTAAATTCCCAGTCGTGTCAGTTCCGACCGCTCGGCGCGAATATTTTCTAAGTCCCCGGTCGTGTCGGTCCCGACCGCTCGGCGCGAATATTTTCAAAGTCCCCGGTCGTGTCGGTCCCGACCGCTCGGCGCGAACAATTTCCAAGTTCCCGGTCGTGCCGGTCCGTACTTCTCGGTGCGAACATTATATATGTAGAACGTAATATAACCTAACCTAACCCAACCTAACCTCTCGGTGGTATTATTTTACAGAAAGCCGGGCGTGTCTACTCCTACTTCTCGGTGCGAATATTATGTATATAACATAATATAACCTAACCTAATGCAACCTGGTCGCTCGGTGCGAATATTTTCTAAATTCCCAGTCGTGTCGGTTCCTACCGCTCGGCGCGAATATTTTCTAAGTCCCCGGTCGTGTCGGTCCCGACCGCTCGGCGCGAATATTTTCAAAGTCCCCGGTCGTGTCGGTCCCGACCGCTCGGCGCGAATATTTTCAAAGTCCCCGGTCGTGTCGGTCCCGACCGCTCGGCGCGAACCATTTCCAAGTTCCCGGTCGTGCCGGTCCGTACTTCTCGGTGCGAACATTATATATGTAGAACGTAATATAACCTAACCTAACCCAACCTAACCTCTCGGTGGTATTATTTTACAGAAAGCCGGGCGTGTCTACTCCTACTTCTCGGTGCGAATATTATGTATATAACATAATATAACCTAACCTAATGCAACCTGGTCGCTCGGTGCAAATATTTTCTAAATTCCCAGTCGTGTCGGTTCCGACCGCTCGGCGCGAATATTTTCTAAGTCTCCGGTCGTGTCGGTCCCGACCTCACAGCGGGAATATTTTCAAAGTCCCCGGTCGTGTCGGTCCCGACCGCTCGGCGCGAATATTTTCAAAGTCCCCGGTCGTGTCGGTCCCGACCGCTCGGCGCGAACCATTTCCAAGTTCCCGGTCGTGCCGGTCCGTACTTCTCGGTGCGAACATTATATATGTAGAACGTAATATAACCTAACCTAACCCAACCTAACCTCTCGGTGGTATTATTTTACAGAAAGCCGGGCGTGTCTACTCCTACTTCTCGGTGCGAATATTATGTATATAACATAATATAACCTAACCTAATGCAACCTGGTCGCTCGGTGCGAATATTTTCTAAATTCCCAGTCGTGTCGGTTCCGACCGCTCGGCGCGAATATTTTCTAAGTCCCCGGTCGTGTCGGTCCCGACCTCACAGCGGGAATATTTTCAAAGTCCCCGGTCGTGTCGGTCCCGACCGCTCGGCGCGAATATTTTCAAAGTCGACGGTCGTGTCGGTCCCGACCGCTCGGCGCGAACAATTTCCAAGTTCCCGGTCGTGCCGGTCCGTACTTCTCGGTGCGAACATTATATATGTAGAACGTAATATAACCTAACCTAACCCAACCTAACCTCTCGGTGGTATTATTTTACAGAAAGCCGGGCGTGTCTACTCCTACTTCTCGGTGCGAATATTATGTATATAACATAATATAACCTAACCTAATGCAACCTGGTCGCTCGGTGCGAATATTTTCTAAATTCCCAGTCGTGTCAGTTCCGACCGCTCGGCGCGAATATTTTCTAAATTCCCAGTCGTGTCGGTTCCGACCGCTCGGCGCGAATATTTTCAAAGTCCCCGGTCGTGTCGGTCCCGACCGCTCGGCGCGAATATTTTCAAAGTCCCCGGTCGTGTCGGTCCCGACCGCTCGGCGCGAATATTTTCAAAGTCCCCGGTCGTGTCGGTCCCGACCGCTCTCCGCGAACCATTTCCAAGTTCCCGGTCGTGCCGGTCCGTACTTCTCGGTGCGAACATTATATATGTAGAACGTAATATAACCTAACCTAACCCAACCTAACCTCTCGGTGGTATTATTTTACAGAAAGCCGGGCGTGTCTACTCCTACTTCTCGGTGCGAATATTATGTAAATAACATAATATAACCTAACCTAATGCAACCTGGCCGCTCGGTGCAAATATTTTCTAAATTCCCAGTCGTGTCGGTTCCCACCGCTCGGCGCGAATATTTTCTAAGTCTCCGGTCGTGTCGGTCCCGACCTCACAGCGGGAATATTTTCAAAGTCCCCGGTCGTGTCGGTCCCGACCGCTCGGCGCGAATATTTTCAAAGTCCCCGGTCGTGTCGGTCCCGACCGCTCGGCGCGAACAATTTCCAAGTTCCCGGTCGTGCCGGTCCGTACTTCTCGGTGCGAACATTATATATGTAGAACGTAATATAACCTAACCTAACCCAACCTAACCTCTCGGTGGTATTATTTTACAGAAAGCCGGGCGTGTCTACTCCTACTTCTCGGTGCGAATATTATGTATATAACATAATATAACCTAACCTAATGCAACCTGGTCGCTCGGTGCAAATATTTTCTAAATTCCCAGTCGTGTCGGTTCCGACCGCTCGGCGCGAATATTTTCTAAGTCTCCGGTCGTGTCGGTCCCGACCTCACAGCGGGAATATTTTCAAAGTCCCCGGTCGTGTCGGTCCCGACCGCTCGGCGCGAATATTTTCAAAGTCCCCGGTCGTGTCGGTCCCGACCGCTCGGCGCGAACAATTTCCAAGTTCCCGGTCGTGCCGGTCCGTACTTCTCGGTGCGAACATTATATATGTAGAACGTAATATAACCTAACCTAACCCAACCTAACCTCTCGGTGGTATTATTTTACAGAAAGCCGGGCGTGTCTACTCCTACTTCTCGGTGCGAATATTATGTATATAACATAATATAACCTAACCTAATGCAACCTGGTCGCTCGGTGCGAATATTTTCTAAATTCCCAGTCGTGTCGGTTCCGACCGCTCGGCGCGAATATTCTCTAAGTCCCCGGTCGTGTCGGTCCCGACCTCACAGCGGGAATATTTTCAAAGTCCCCGGTCGTGTCGGTCCCGACCGCTCGGCGCGAATATTTTCAAAGTCCCCGGTCGTGTCGGTCCCGACCGCTCGGCGCGAACAATTTCCAAGTTCCCGGTCGTGCCGGTCCGTACTTCTCGGTGCGAACATTATATATGTAGAACGTAATATAACCTAACCTAACCCAACCTAACCTCTCGGTGGTATTATTTTACAGAAAGCCGGGCGTGTCTACTCCTACTTCTCGGTGCGAATATTATGTATATAACATAATATAACCTAACCTAATGCAACCTGGTCGCTCGGTGCGAATATTTTCTAAATTCCCAGTCGTGTCGGTTCCGACCGCTCGGCGCGAATATTTTCAAAGTCCCCGGTCGTGTCGGTCCCGACCGCTCGGCGCGAACAATTTCCAAGTTCCCGGTCGTGCCGGTCCGTACTTCTCGGTGCGAACATTATATATGTAGAACGTAATATAACCTAACCTAACCCAACCTAACCTCTCGGTGGTATTATTTTACAGAAAGCCGGGCGTGTCTACTCCTACTTCTCGGTGCGAATATTATGTAAATAACATAATATAACCTAACCTAATGCAACCTGGCCGCTCGGTGCAAATATTTTCTAAATTCCCAGTCGTGTCGGTTCCCACCGCTCGGCGCGAATATTTTCTAAGTCTCCGGTCGTGTCGGTCCCGACCTCACAGCGGGAATATTTTCAAAGTCCCCGGTCGTGTCGGTCCCGACCGCTCGGCGCGAATATTTTCAAAGTCCCCGGTCGTGTCGGTCCCGACCGCTCTCCGCGAACCATTTCCAAGTTCCCGGTCGTGCCGGTCCGTACTTCTCGGTGCGAACATTATATATGTAGAACGTAATATAACCTAACCTAACCCAACCTAACCTCTCGGTGGTATTATTTTACAGAAAGCCGGGCGTGTCTACTCCTACTTCTCGGTGCGAATATTATGTATATAACATAATATAACCTAACCTAATGCAACCTGGTCGCTCGGTGCAAATATTTTCTAAATTCCCAGTCGTGTCGGTTCCGACCGCTCGGCGCGAATATTTTCTAAGTCTCCGGTCGTGTCGGTCCCGACCTCACAGCGGGAATATTTTCAAAGTCCCCGGTCGTGTCGGTCCCGACCGCTCGGCGCGAATATTTTCAAAGTCCCCGGTCGTGTCGGTCCCGACCGCTCGGCGCGAACAATTTCCAAGTTCCCGGTCGTGCCGGTCCGTACTTCTCGGTGCGAACATTATATATGTAGAACGTAATATAACCTAACCTAACCCAACCTAACCTCTCGGTGGTATTATTTTACAGAAAGCCGGGCGTGTCTACTCCTACTTCTCGGTGCGAATATTATGTATATAACATAATATAACCTAACCTAATGCAACCTGGTCGCTCGGTGCGAATATTTTCTAAATTCCCAGTCGTGTCGGTTCCGACCGCTCGGCGCGAATATTCTCTAAGTCCCCGGTCGTGTCGGTCCCGACCTCACAGCGGGAATATTTTCAAAGTCCCCGGTCGTGTCGGTCCCGACCGCTCGGCGCGAATATTTTCAAAGTCCCCGGTCGTGTCGGTCCCGACCGCTCGGCGCGAACAATTTCCAAGTTCCCGGTCGTGCCGGTCCGTACTTCTCGGTGCGAACATTATATATGTAGAACGTAATATAACCTAACCTAACCCAACCTAACCTCTCGGTGGTATTATTTTACAGAAAGCCGGGCGTGTCTACTCCTACTTCTCGGTGCGAATATTATGTATATAACATAATATAACCTAACCTAATGCAACCTGGTCGCTCGGTGCGAATATTTTCTAAATTCCCAGTCGTGTCGGTTCCGACCGCTCGGCGCGAACAATTTCCAAGTTCCCGGTCGTGCCGGTCCGTACTTCTCGGTGCGAACATTATATATATGTAGAACGTAATATAACCTAACCTAACCCAACCTAACCTCTCGGTGGTATTATTTTACAGAAAGCCGGGCGTGTCTACTCCTACTTCTCGGTGCGAATATTATGTATATAACATAATATAACCTAACCTAATGCAACCTGGTCGCTCGGTGCGAATATTTTCTAAATTCCCAGTTGTGTCGGTTCCGACCGCTCGGCGCGAATATTTTCTAAGTCCCCGGTCGTGTCGGTCCCGACCTCACAGCGGGAATATTTTCAAAGTCCCCGGTCGTGTCGGTCCCGACCGCTCGGCGCGAATATTTTCAAAGTCCCCGGTCGTGTCGGTCCCGACCGCTCGGCGCGAACAATTTCCAAGTTCCCGGTCGTGCCGGTCCGTACTTCTCGGTGCGAACATTATATATGTAGAACGTAATATAACCTAACCTAACCCAACCTAACCTCTCGGTGGTATTATTTTACAGAAAGTCGGGCGTGTCTACTCCTACTTCTCGGTGCGAATATTATGTATATAACATAATATAACCTAACCTAATGCAACCTGGTCGCTCGGTGCGAATATTTTCTAAATTCCCAGTCGTGTCGGTTCCGACCGCTCGGCGCGAATATTTTCAAAGTCCCCGGTCGTGTCGGTCCCGACCGCTCGGCGCGAACAATTTCCAAGTTCCCGGTCGTGCCGGTCCGTACTTCTCGGTGCGAACATTATATATGTAGAACGTAATATAACCTAACCTAACCCAACCTAACCTCTCGGTGGTATTATTTTACAGAAAGCCGGGCGTGTCTACTCCTACTTCTCGGTGCGAATATTATGTATATAACATAATATAACCTAACCTAATGCAACCTGGTCGCTCGGTGCGAATATTTTCTAAATTCCCAGTCGTGTCGGTTCCGACCGCTCGGCGCGAATATTTTCAAAGTCCCCGGTCGTGTCGGTCCCGACCGCTCGGCGCGAACAATTTCCAAGTTCCCGGTCGTGCCGGTCCGTACTTCTCGGTGCGAACATTATATATGTAGAACGTAATATAACCTAACCTAACCCAACCTAACCTCTCGGTGGTATTATTTTACAGAAAGCCGGGCGTGTCTACTCCTACTTCTCGGTGCGAATATTATGTATATAACATAATATAACCTAACCTAATGCAACCTGGTCGCTCGGTGCGAATATTTTCTAAATTCCCAGTCGTGTCAGTTCCGACCGCTCGGCGCGAATATTTTCTAAATTCCCAGTCGTGTCGGTTCCGACCGCTCGGCGCGAATATTTTCAAAGTCCCCGGTCGTGTCGGTCCCGACCGCTCGGCGCGAATATTTTCAAAGTCCCCGGTCGTGTCGGTCCCGACCGCTCGGCGCGAATATTTTCAAAGTCCCCGGTCGTGTCGGTCCCGACCGCTCTCCGCGAACCATTTCCAAGTTCCCGGTCGTGCCGGTCCGTACTTCTCGGTGCGAACATTATATATGTAGAACGTAATATAACCTAACCTAACCCAACCTAACCTCTCGGTGGTATTATTTTACAGAAAGCCGGGCGTGTCTACTCCTACTTCTCGGTGCGAATATTATGTAAATAACATAATATAACCTAACCTAATGCAACCTGGCCGCTCGGTGCAAATATTTTCTAAATTCCCAGTCGTGTCGGTTCCGACCGCTCGGCGCGAATATTTTCTAAGTCTCCGGTCGTGTCGGTCCCGACCTCACAGCGGGAATATTTTCAAAGTCCCCGGTCGTGTCGGTCCCGACCGCTCGGCGCGAATATTTTCAAAGTCCCCGGTCGTGTCGGTCCCGACCGCTCGGCGCGAACAATTTCCAAGTTCCCGGTCGTGCCGGTCCGTACTTCTCGGTGCGAACATTATATATGTAGAACGTAATATAACCTAACCTAACCCAACCTAACCTCTCGGTGGTATTATTTTACAGAAAGCCGGGCGTGTCTACTCCTACTTCTCGGTGCGAATATTATGTATATAACATAATATAACCTAACCTAATGCAACCTGGTCGCTCGGTGCAAATATTTTCTAAATTCCCAGTCGTGTCGGTTCCGACCGCTCGGCGCGAATATTTTCTAAGTCTCCGGTCGTGTCGGTCCCGACCTCACAGCGGGAATATTTTCAAAGTCCCCGGTCGTGTCGGTCCCGACCGCTCGGCGCGAATATTTTCAAAGTCCCCGGTCGTGTCGGTCCCGACCGCTCGGCGCGAAAAATTTCCAAGTTCCCGGTCGTGCCGGTCCGTACTTCTCGGTGCGAACATTATATATGTAGAACGTAATATAACCTAACCTAACCCAACCTAACCTCTCGGTGGTATTATTTTACAGAAAGCCGGGCGTGTCTACTCCTACTTCTCGGTGCGAATATTATGTATATAACATAATATAACCTAACCTAATGCAACCTGGTCGCTCGGTGCGAATATTTTCTAAATTCCCAGTCGTGTCGGTTCCGACCGCTCGGCGCGAATATTCTCTAAGTCCCCGGTCGTGTCGGTCCCGACCTCACAGCGGGAATATTTTCAAAGTCCCCGGTCGTGTCGGTCCCGACCGCTCGGCGCGAATATTTTCAAAGTCCCCGGTCGTGTCGGTCCCGACCGCTCGGCGCGAACAATTTCCAAGTTCCCGGTCGTGCCGGTCCGTACTTCTCGGTGCGAACATTATATATGTAGAACGTAATATAACCTAACCTAACCCAACCTAACCTCTCGGTGGTATTATTTTACAGAAAGCCGGGCGTGTCTACTCCTACTTCTCGGTGCGAATATTATGTATATAACATAATATAACCTAACCTAATGCAACCTGGTCGCTCGGTGCGAATATTTTCTAAATTCCCAGTCGTGTCGGTTCCGACCGCTCGGCGCGAACAATTTCCAAGTTCCCGGTCGTGCCGGTCCGTACTTCTCGGTGCGAACATTATATATATGTAGAACGTAATATAACCTAACCTAACCCAACCTAACCTCTCGGTGGTATTATTTTACAGAAAGCCGGGCGTGTCTACTCCTACTTCTCGGTGCGAATATTATGTATATAACATAATATAACCTAACCTAATGCAACCTGGTCGCTCGGTGCGAATATTTTCTAAATTCCCAGTTGTGTCGGTTCCGACCGCTCGGCGCGAATATTTTCTAAGTCCCCGGTCGTGTCGGTCCCGACCTCACAGCGGGAATATTTTCAAAGTCCCCGGTCGTGTCGGTCCCGACCGCTCGGCGCGAATATTTTCAAAGTCCCCGGTCGTGTCGGTCCCGACCGCTCGGCGCGAACAATTTCCAAGTTCCCGGTCGTGCCGGTCCGTACTTCTCGGTGCGAACATTATATATGTAGAACGTAATATAACCTAACCTAACCCAACCTAACCTCTCGGTGGTATTATTTTACAGAAAGTCGGGCGTGTCTACTCCTACTTCTCGGTGCGAATATTATGTATATAACATAATATAACCTAACCTAATGCAACCTGGTCGCTCGGTGCGAATATTTTCTAAATTCCCAGTCGTGTCGGTTCCGACCGCTCGGCGCGAATATTTTCAAAGTCCCCGGTCGTGTCGGTCCCGACCGCTCGGCGCGAACAATTTCCAAGTTCCCGGTCGTGCCGGTCCGTACTTCTCGGTGCGAACATTATATATGTAGAACGTAATATAACCTAACCTAACCCAACCTAACCTCTCGGTGGTATTATTTTACAGAAAGCCGGGCGTGTCTACTCCTACTTCTCGGTGCGAATATTATGTATATAACATAATATAACCTAACCTAATGCAACCTGGTCGCTCGGTGCGAATATTTTCTAAATTCCCAGTCGTGTCGGTTCCGACCGCTCGGCGCGAATATTTTCAAAGTCCCCGGTCGTGTCGGTCCCGACCGCTCGGCGCGAACAATTTCCAAGTTCCCGGTCGTGCCGGTCCGTACTTCTCGGTGCGAACATTATATATGTAGAACGTAATATAACCTAACCTAACCCAACCTAACCTCTCGGTGGTATTATTTTACAGAAAGCCGGGCGTGTCTACTCCTACTTCTCGGTGCGAATATTATGTATATAACATAATATAACCTAACCTAATGCAACCTGGTCGCTCGGTGCGAATATTTTCTAAATTCCCAGTCGTGTCGGTTCCGACCGCTCGGCGCGAATATTTTCTAAGTCCCCGGTCGTGTCGGTCCCGACCTCACAGCGGGAATATTTTCAAAGTCCCCGGTCGTGTCGGTCCCGACCGCTCGGCGCGAATATTTTCAAAGTCCCCGGTCGTGTCGGTCCCGACCGCTCGGCGCGAACAATTTCCAAGTTCCCGGTCGTGCCGGTCCGTACTTCTCGGTGCGAACATTATATATGTAGAACGTAATATAACCTAACCTAACCCAACCTAACCTCTCGGTGGTATTATTTTACAGAAAGTCGGGCGTGTCTACTCCTACTTCTCGGTGCGAATATTATGTATATAACATAATATAACCTAACCTAATGCAACCTGGTCGCTCGGTGCGAATATTTTCTAAATTCCCAGTCGTGTCGGTCCCGACCGCTCGGCGCGAATATTTTCAAAGTCCCCGGTCGTGTCGGTCCCGACCGCTCGGCGCGAACAATTTCCAAGTTCCCGGTCGTGCCGGTCCGTACTTCTCGGTGCGAACATTATATATGTAGAACGTAATATAACCTAACCTAACCCAACCTAACCTCTCGGTGGTATTATTTTACAGAAAGCCGGGCGTGTCTACTCCTACTTCTCGGTGCGAATATTATGTATATAACATAATATAACCTAACCTAATGCAACCTGGTCGCTCGGTGCAAATATTTTCTAAATTCCCAGTCGTGTCGGTTCCGACCGCTCGGCGCGAATATTTTCTAAGTCTCCGGTCGTGTCGGTCCCGACCTCACAGCGGGAATATTTTCAAAGTCCCCGGTCGTGTCGGTCCCGACCGCTCGGCGCGAATATTTTCAAAGTCCCCGGTCGTGTCGGTCCCGACCGCTCGGCGCGAAAAATTTCCAAGTTCCCGGTCGTGCCGGTCCGTACTTCTCGGTGCGAACATTATATATGTAGAACGTAATATAACCTAACCTAACCCAACCTAACCTCTCGGTGGTATTATTTTACAGAAAGCCGGGCGTGTCTACTCCTACTTCTCGGTGCGAATATTATGTATATAACATAATATAACCTAACCTAATGCAACCTGGTCGCTCGGTGCGAATATTTTCTAAATTCCCAGTCGTGTCGGTTCCGACCGCTCGGCGCGAATATTCTCTAAGTCCCCGGTCGTGTCGGTCCCGACCTCACAGCGGGAATATTTTCAAAGTCCCCGGTCGTGTCGGTCCCGACCGCTCGGCGCGAATATTTTCAAAGTCCCCGGTCGTGTCGGTCCCGACCGCTCGGCGCGAACAATTTCCAAGTTCCCGGTCGTGCCGGTCCGTACTTCTCGGTGCGAACATTATATATGTAGAACGTAATATAACCTAACCTAACCCAACCTAACCTCTCGGTGGTATTATTTTACAGAAAGCCGGGCGTGTCTACTCCTACTTCTCGGTGCGAATATTATGTATATAACATAATATAACCTAACCTAATGCAACCTGGTCGCTCGGTGCGAATATTTTCTAAATTCCCAGTCGTGTCGGTTCCGACCGCTCGGCGCGAACAATTTCCAAGTTCCCGGTCGTGCCGGTCCGTACTTCTCGGTGCGAACATTATATATATGTAGAACGTAATATAACCTAACCTAACCCAACCTAACCTCTCGGTGGTATTATTTTACAGAAAGCCGGGCGTGTCTACTCCTACTTCTCGGTGCGAATATTATGTATATAACATAATATAACCTAACCTAATGCAACCTGGTCGCTCGGTGCGAATATTTTCTAAATTCCCAGTTGTGTCGGTTCCGACCGCTCGGCGCGAATATTTTCTAAGTCCCCGGTCGTGTCGGTCCCGACCTCACAGCGGGAATATTTTCAAAGTCCCCGGTCGTGTCGGTCCCGACCGCTCGGCGCGAATATTTTCAAAGTCCCCGGTCGTGTCGGTCCCGACCGCTCGGCGCGAACAATTTCCAAGTTCCCGGTCGTGCCGGTCCGTACTTCTCGGTGCGAACATTATATATGTAGAACGTAATATAACCTAACCTAACCCAACCTAACCTCTCGGTGGTATTATTTTACAGAAAGTCGGGCGTGTCTACTCCTACTTCTCGGTGCGAATATTATGTATATAACATAATATAACCTAACCTAATGCAACCTGGTCGCTCGGTGCGAATATTTTCTAAATTCCCAGTCGTGTCGGTTCCGACCGCTCGGCGCGAATATTTTCAAAGTCCCCGGTCGTGTCGGTCCCGACCGCTCGGCGCGAACAATTTCCAAGTTCCCGGTCGTGCCGGTCCGTACTTCTCGGTGCGAACATTATATATGTAGAACGTAATATAACCTAACCTAACCCAACCTAACCTCTCGGTGGTATTATTTTACAGAAAGCCGGGCGTGTCTACTCCTACTTCTCGGTGCGAATATTATGTATATAACATAATATAACCTAACCTAATGCAACCTGGTCGCTCGGTGCGAATATTTTCTAAATTCCCAGTCGTGTCGGTTCCGACCGCTCGGCGCGAATATTTTCAAAGTCCCCGGTCGTGTCGGTCCCGACCGCTCGGCGCGAACAATTTCCAAGTTCCCGGTCGTGCCGGTCCGTACTTCTCGGTGCGAACATTATATATGTAGAACGTAATATAACCTAACCTAACCCAACCTAACCTCTCGGTGGTATTATTTTACAGAAAGCCGGGCGTGTCTACTCCTACTTCTCGGTGCGAATATTATGTATATAACATAATATAACCTAACCTAATGCAACCTGGTCGCTCGGTGCGAATATTTTCTAAATTCCCAGTCGTGTCGGTTCCGACCGCTCGGCGCGAATATTTTCTAAGTCCCCGGTCGTGTCGGTCCCGACCTCACAGCGGGAATATTTTCAAAGTCCCCGGTCGTGTCGGTCCCGACCGCTCGGCGCGAATATTTTCAAAGTCCCCGGTCGTGTCGGTCCCGACCGCTCGGCGCGAACAATTTCCAAGTTCCCGGTCGTGCCGGTCCGTACTTCTCGGTGCGAACATTATATATGTAGAACGTAATATAACCTAACCTAACCCAACCTAACCTCTCGGTGGTATTATTTTACAGAAAGTCGGGCGTGTCTACTCCTACTTCTCGGTGCGAATATTATGTATATAACATAATATAACCTAACCTAATGCAACCTGGTCGCTCGGTGCGAATATTTTCTAAATTCCCAGTCGTGTCGGTTCCGACCGCTCGGCGCGAATATTTTCAAAGTCCCCGGTCGTGTCGGTCCCGACCGCTCGGCGCGAACAATTTCCAAGTTCCCGGTCGTGCCGGTCCGTACTTCTCGGTGCGAACATTATATATGTAGAACGTAATATAACCTAACCTAACCCAACCTAACCTCTCGGTGGTATTATTTTACAGAAAGTCGGGCGTGTCTACTCCTACTTCTCGGTGCGAATATTATGTATATAACATAATATAACCTAACCTAATGCAACCTGGTCGCTCGGTGCGAATATTTTCTAAATTCCCAGTCGTGTCGGTTCCGACCGCTCGGCGCGAATATTTTCAAAGTCCCCGGTCGTGTCGGTCCCGACCGCTCGGCGCGAACAATTTCCAAGTTCCCGGTCGTGCCGGTCCGTACTTCTCGGTGCGAACATTATATATGTAGAACGTAATATAACCTAACCTAACCCAACCTAACCTCTCGGTGGTATTATTTTACAGAAAGCCGGGCGTGTCTACCCCTACTTCTCGGTGCGAATATTATGTATATAACATAATATAACCTAACCTAATGCAACCTGGTCGCTCGGTGCGAATATTTTCTAAATTCCCAGTCGTGTCGGTTCCGACCGCTCGGCGCGAATATTTTCTAAGTCCCCGGTCGTGTCGGTCCCGACCTCACAGCGGGAATATTTTCAAAGTCCCCGGTCGTGTCGGTCCCGACCGCTCGGCGCGAATATTTTCAAAGTCCCCGGTCGTGTCGGTCCCGACCGCTCGGCGCGAACAATTTCCAAGTTCCCGGTCGTGCCGGTCCGTACTTCTCGGTGCGAACATTATATATGTAGAACGTAATATAACCTAACCTAACCCAACCTAACCTCTCGGTGGTATTATTTTACAGAAAGTCGGGCGTGTCTACTCCTACTTCTCGGTGCGAATATTATGTATATAACATAATATAACCTAACCTAATGCAACCTGGTCGCTCGGTGCGAATATTTTCTAAATTCCCAGTCGTGTCGGTTCCGACCGCTCGGCGCGAATATTTTCAAAGTCCCCGGTCGTGTCGGTCCCGACCGCTCGGCGCGAACAATTTCCAAGTTCCCGGTCGTGCCGGTCCGTACTTCTCGGTGCGAACATTATATATGTAGAACGTAATATAACCTAACCTAACCCAACCTAACCTCTCGGTGGTATTATTTTACAGAAAGTCGGGCGTGTCTACTCCTACTTCTCGGTGCGAATATTATGTATATAACATAATATAACCTAACCTAATGCAACCTGGTCGCTCGGTGCGAATATTTTCTAAATTCCCAGTCGTGTCGGTTCCGACCGCTCGGCGCGAATATTTTCAAAGTCCCCGGTCGTGTCGGTCCCGACCGCTCGGCGCGAACAATTTCCAAGTTCCCGGTCGTGCCGGTCCGTACTTCTCGGTGCGAACATTATATATGTAGAACGTAATATAACCTAACCTAACCCAACCTAACCTCTCGGTGGTATTATTTTACAGAAAGCCGGGCGTGTCTACCCCTACTTCTCGGTGCGAATATTATGTATATAACATAATATAACCTAACCTAATGCAACCTGGTCGCTCGGTGCGAATATTTTCTAAATTCCCAGTCGTGTCGGTTCCGACCGCTCGGCGCGAATATTTTCTAAGTCCCCGGTCGTGTCGGTCCCGACCTCACAGCGGGAATATTTTCAAAGTCCCCGGTCGTGTCGGTCCCGACCGCTCGGCGCGAATATTTTCAAAGTCGACGGTCGTGTCGGTCCCGACCGCTCGGCGCGAACAATTTCCAAGTTCCCGGTCGTGCCGGTCCGTACTTCTCGGTGCGAACATTATATATGTAGAACGTAATATAACCTAACCTAACCCAACCTAACCTCTCGATGGTATTATTTTACAGAAAGCCGGGCGTGTCTACTCCTACTTCTCGGTGCGAATATTATGTATATAACATAATATAACCTAACCTAATGCAACCTGGTCGCTCGGTGCGAATATTTTCTAAATTCCCAGTCGTGTCGGTTCCGACCGCTCGGCGCGAATATTTTCTAAGTCCCCGGTCGTGTCGGTCCCGACCTCACAGCGGGAATATTTTCAAAGTCCCCGGTCGTGTCGGTCCCGACCGCTCGGCGCGAATATTTTCAAAGTCCCCGGTCGTGTCGGTCCCGACCGCTCGGCGCGAACAATTTCCAAGTTCCCGGTCGTGCCGGTCCGTACTTTTCGGTGCGAACATTATATATGTAGAACGTAATATAACCTAACCTAACCCAACCTAACCTCTCGGTGGTATTATTTTACAGAAAGCCGGGCGTGTCTACTCCTACTTCTCGGTGCGAATATTATGTATATAACATAATATAACCTAACCTAATGCAACCTGGTCGCTCGGTGCGAATATTTTCTAAATTTCCAGTCGTGTCGGTTCCGACCGCTCGGCGCGAATATTTTCTAAGTCCCCGGTCGTGTCGGTCCCGACCTCACAGCGGGAATATTTTCAAAGTCCCCGGTCGTGTCGGTCCCGACCGCTCGGCGCGAATATTTTCAAAGTCCCCGGTCGTGTCGGTCCCGACCGCTCGGCGCGAACAATTTCCAAGTTCCCGGTCGTGCCGGTCCGTACTTCTCGGTGCGAACATTATATATGTAGAACGTAATATAACCTAACCTAACCCAACCTAACCTCTCGGTGGTATTATTTTACAGAAAGCCGGGCGTGTCTACTCCTACTTCTCGGTGCGAATATTATGTATATAACATAATATAACCTAACCTAATGCAACCTGGTCGCTCGGTGCGAATATTTTCTAAATTCCCAGTCGTGTCGGTTCCGACCGCTCGGCGCGAATATTTTCTAAGTCTCCGGTCGTGTCGGTCCCGACCTCACAGCGGGAATATTTTCAAAGTCCCCGGTCGTGTCGGTCCCGACCGCTCGGCGCGAATATTTTCAAAGTCCCCGGTCGTGTCGGTCCCGACCGCTCGGCGCGAACAATTTCCAAGTTCCCGGTCGTGCCGGTCCGTACTTCTCGGTGCGAACATTATATATGTAGAACGTAATATAACCTAACCTAACCCAACCTAACCTCTCGGTGGTATTATTTTACAGAAAGCCGGGCGTGTCTACTCCTACTTCTCGGTGCGAATATTATGTATATAACATAATATAACCTAACCTAATGCAACCTGGTCGCTCGGTGCGAATATTTTCTAAATTCCCAGTCGTGTCGGTTCCGACCGCTCGGCGCGAATATTTTCTAAGTCCCCGGTCGTGTCGGTCCCGACCTCACAGCGGGAATATTTTCAAAGTCCCCGGTCGTGTCGGTCCCGACCGCTCGGCGCGAATATTTTCAAAGTCGACGGTCGTGTCGGTCCCGACCGCTCGGCGCGAACAATTTCCAAGTTCCCGGTTGTGCCGGTCCGTACTTCTCGGTGCGAACATTATATATGTAGAACGTAATATAACCTAACCTAACCCAACCTAACCTCTCGGTGGTATTATTTTACAGAAAGCCGGGCGTGTCTACTCCTACTTCTCGGTGCGAATATTATGTATATAACATAATATAACCTAACCTAATGCAACCTGGTCGCTCGGTGCGAATATTTTCTAAATTCCCAGTCGTGTCGGTTCCGACCGCTCGGCGCGAATATTTTCAAAGTCCCCGGTCGTGTCGGTCCCGACCGCTCGGCGCGAACAGTTTCCAAGTTCCCGGTCGTGCCGGTCCGTACTTCTCGGTGCGAACATTATATATGTAGAACGTAATATAACCTAACCTAACCCAACCTAACCTCTCGGTGGTATTATTTTACAGAAAGCCGGGCGTGTCTACTCCTACTTCTCGGTGCGAATATTATGTATATAACATAATATAACCTAACCTAATGCAACCTGGTCGCTCGGTGCGAATATTTTCTAAATTCCCAGTCGTGTCAGTTCCGACCGCTCGGCGCGAATATTTTCTAAGTCCCCGGTCGTGTCGGTCCCGACCGCTCGGCGCGAATATTTTCAAAGTCTCCGGTCGTGTCGGTCCCGACCGCTCGCCGCGAATATTTTCAAAGTCCCCGGTCGTGTCGGTCCCGACCGCTCGGCGCGAACCATTTCCAAGTTCCCGGTCGTGCCGGTCCGTACTTCTCGGTGCGAACATTATATATGTAGAACGTAATATAACCTAACCTAACCCAACCTAACCTCTCGGTGGTATTATTTTACAGAAAGCCGGGCGTGTCTACTCATACTTCTCGGTGCGAATATTATGTATATAACATAATATAACCTAACCTAATGCAACCTGGTCGCTCGGTGCGAATATTTTCTAAATTCCCAGTCGTGTCAGTTCCGACCGCTCGGCGCGAATATTTTCTAAGTCCCCGGTCGTGTCGGTCCCGACCGCTCGGCGCGAATATTTTCAAAGTCCCCGGTCGTGTCGGTCCCGACCGCTCGGCGCGAACAATTTCCAAGTTCCCGGTCGTGCCGGTCCGTACTTCTCGGTGCGAACATTATATATGTAGAACGTAATATAACCTAACCTAACCCAACCTAACCTCTCGGTGGTATTATTTTACAGAAAGCCGGGCGTGTCTACTCCTACTTCTCGGTGCGAATATTATGTATATAACATAATATAACCTAACCTAATGCAACCTGGTCGCTCGGTGCGAATATTTTCTAAATTCCCAGTCGTGTCGGTTCCTACCGCTCGGCGCGAATATTTTCTAAGTCCCCGGTCGTGTCGGTCCCGACCGCTCGGCGCGAATATTTTCAAAGTCCCCGGTCGTGTCGGTCCCGACCGCTCGGCGCGAATATTTTCAAAGTCCCCGGTCGTGTCGGTCCCGACCGCTCGGCGCGAACCATTTCCAAGTTCCCGGTCGTGCCGGTCCGTACTTCTCGGTGCGAACATTATATATGTAGAACGTAATATAACCTAACCTAACCCAACCTAACCTCTCGGTGGTATTATTTTACAGAAAGCCGGGCGTGTCTACTCCTACTTCTCGGTGCGAATATTATGTATATAACATAATATAACCTAACCTAATGCAACCTGGTCGCTCGGTGCAAATATTTTCTAAATTCCCAGTCGTGTCGGTTCCGACCGCTCGGCGCGAATATTTTCTAAGTCTCCGGTCGTGTCGGTCCCGACCTCACAGCGGGAATATTTTCAAAGTCCCCGGTCGTGTCGGTCCCGACCGCTCGGCGCGAATATTTTCAAAGTCCCCGGTCGTGTCGGTCCCGACCGCTCGGCGCGAACCATTTCCAAGTTCCCGGTCGTGCCGGTCCGTACTTCTCGGTGCGAACATTATATATGTAGAACGTAATATAACCTAACCTAACCCAACCTAACCTCTCGGTGGTATTATTTTACAGAAAGCCGGGCGTGTCTACTCCTACTTCTCGGTGCGAATATTATGTATATAACATAATATAACCTAACCTAATGCAACCTGGTCGCTCGGTGCGAATATTTTCTAAATTCCCAGTCGTGTCGGTTCCGACCGCTCGGCGCGAATATTTTCTAAGTCCCCGGTCGTGTCGGTCCCGACCTCACAGCGGGAATATTTTCAAAGTCCCCGGTCGTGTCGGTCCCGACCGCTCGGCGCGAATATTTTCAAAGTCGACGGTCGTGTCGGTCCCGACCGCTCGGCGCGAACAATTTCCAAGTTCCCGGTCGTGCCGGTCCGTACTTCTCGGTGCGAACATTATATATGTAGAACGTAATATAACCTAACCTAACCCAACCTAACCTCTCGGTGGTATTATTTTACAGAAAGCCGGGCGTGTCTACTCCTACTTCTCGGTGCGAATATTATGTATATAACATAATATAACCTAACCTAATGCAACCTGGTCGCTCGGTGCGAATATTTTCTAAATTCCCAGTCGTGTCAGTTCCGACCGCTCGGCGCGAATATTTTCTAAATTCCCAGTCGTGTCGGTTCCGACCGCTCGGCGCGAATATTTTCAAAGTCCCCGGTCGTGTCGGTCCCGACCGCTCGGCGCGAATATTTTCAAAGTCCCCGGTCGTGTCGGTCCCGACCGCTCGGCGCGAATATTTTCAAAGTCCCCGGTCGTGTCGGTCCCGACCGCTCTCCGCGAACCATTTCCAAGTTCCCGGTCGTGCCGGTCCGTACTTCTCGGTGCGAACATTATATATGTAGAACGTAATATAACCTAACCTAACCCAACCTAACCTCTCGGTGGTATTATTTTACAGAAAGCCGGGCGTGTCTACTCCTACTTCTCGGTGCGAATATTATGTAAATAACATAATATAACCTAACCTAATGCAACCTGGCCGCTCGGTGCAAATATTTTCTAAATTCCCAGTCGTGTCGGTTCCGACCGCTCGGCGCGAATATTTTCTAAGTCTCCGGTCGTGTCGGTCCCGACCTCACAGCGGGAATATTTTCAAAGTCCCCGGTCGTGTCGGTCCCGACCGCTCGGCGCGAATATTTTCAAAGTCCCCGGTCGTGTCGGTCCCGACCGCTCGGCGCGAACAATTTCCAAGTTCCCGGTCGTGCCGGTCCGTACTTCTCGGTGCGAACATTATATATGTAGAACGTAATATAACCTAACCTAACCCAACCTAACCTCTCGGTGGTATTATTTTACAGAAAGCCGGGCGTGTCTACTCCTACTTCTCGGTGCGAATATTATGTATATAACATAATATAACCTAACCTAATGCAACCTGGTCGCTCGGTGCAAATATTTTCTAAATTCCCAGTCGTGTCGGTTCCGACCGCTCGGCGCGAATATTTTCTAAGTCTCCGGTCGTGTCGGTCCCGACCTCACAGCGGGAATATTTTCAAAGTCCCCGGTCGTGTCGGTCCCGACCGCTCGGCGCGAATATTTTCAAAGTCCCCGGTCGTGTCGGTCCCGACCGCTCGGCGCGAACAATTTCCAAGTTCCCGGTCGTGCCGGTCCGTACTTCTCGGTGCGAACATTATATATGTAGAACGTAATATAACCTAACCTAACCCAACCTAACCTCTCGGTGGTATTATTTTACAGAAAGCCGGGCGTGTCTACTCCTACTTCTCGGTGCGAATATTATGTATATAACATAATATAACCTAACCTAATGCAACCTGGTCGCTCGGTGCGAATATTTTCTAAATTCCCAGTCGTGTCGGTTCCTACCGCTCGGCGCGAATATTTTCTAAGTCCCCGGTCGTGTCGGTCCCGACCGCTCGGCGCGAATATTTTCAAAGTCCCCGGTCGTGTCGGTCCCGACCGCTCGGCGCGAATATTTTCAAAGTCCCCGGTCGTGTCGGTCCCGACCGCTCGGCGCGAACCATTTCCAAGTTCCCGGTCGTGCCGGTCCGTACTTCTCGGTGCGAACATTATATATGTAGAACGTAATATAACCTAACCTAACCCAACCTAACCTCTCGGTGGTATTATTTTACAGAAAGCCGGGCGTGTCTACTCCTACTTCTCGGTGCGAATATTATGTATATAACATAATATAACCTAACCTAATGCAACCTGGTCGCTCGGTGCAAATATTTTCTAAATTCCCAGTCGTGTCGGTTCCGACCGCTCGGCGCGAATATTTTCTAAGTCTCCGGTCGTGTCGGTCCCGACCTCACAGCGGGAATATTTTCAAAGTCCCCGGTCGTGTCGGTCCCGACCGCTCGGCGCGAATATTTTCAAAGTCCCCGGTCGTGTCGGTCCCGACCGCTCGGCGCGAACCATTTCCAAGTTCCCGGTCGTGCCGGTCCGTACTTCTCGGTGCGAACATTATATATGTAGAACGTAATATAACCTAACCTAACCCAACCTAACCTCTCGGTGGTATTATTTTACAGAAAGCCGGGCGTGTCTACTCCTACTTCTCGGTGCGAATATTATGTATATAACATAATATAACCTAACCTAATGCAACCTGGTCGCTCGGTGCGAATATTTTCTAAATTCCCAGTCGTGTCGGTTCCGACCGCTCGGCGCGAATATTTTCTAAGTCCCCGGTCGTGTCGGTCCCGACCTCACAGCGGGAATATTTTCAAAGTCCCCGGTCGTGTCGGTCCCGACCGCTCGGCGCGAATATTTTCAAAGTCGACGGTCGTGTCGGTCCCGACCGCTCGGCGCGAACAATTTCCAAGTTCCCGGTCGTGCCGGTCCGTACTTCTCGGTGCGAACATTATATATGTAGAACGTAATATAACCTAACCTAACCCAACCTAACCTCTCGGTGGTATTATTTTACAGAAAGCCGGGCGTGTCTACTCCTACTTCTCGGTGCGAATATTATGTATATAACATAATATAACCTAACCTAATGCAACCTGGTCGCTCGGTGCGAATATTTTCTAAATTCCCAGTCGTGTCAGTTCCGACCGCTCGGCGCGAATATTTTCTAAATTCCCAGTCGTGTCGGTTCCGACCGCTCGGCGCGAATATTTTCAAAGTCCCCGGTCGTGTCGGTCCCGACCGCTCGGCGCGAATATTTTCAAAGTCCCCGGTCGTGTCGGTCCCGACCGCTCGGCGCGAATATTTTCAAAGTCCCCGGTCGTGTCGGTCCCGACCGCTCTCCGCGAACCATTTCCAAGTTCCCGGTCGTGCCGGTCCGTACTTCTCGGTGCGAACATTATATATGTAGAACGTAATATAACCTAACCTAACCCAACCTAACCTCTCGGTGGTATTATTTTACAGAAAGCCGGGCGTGTCTACTCCTACTTCTCGGTGCGAATATTATGTAAATAACATAATATAACCTAACCTAATGCAACCTGGCCGCTCGGTGCAAATATTTTCTAAATTCCCAGTCGTGTCGGTTCCGACCGCTCGGCGCGAATATTTTCTAAGTCTCCGGTCGTGTCGGTCCCGACCTCACAGCGGGAATATTTTCAAAGTCCCCGGTCGTGTCGGTCCCGACCGCTCGGCGCGAATATTTTCAAAGTCCCCGGTCGTGTCGGTCCCGACCGCTCGGCGCGAACAATTTCCAAGTTCCCGGTCGTGCCGGTCCGTACTTCTCGGTGCGAACATTATATATGTAGAACGTAATATAACCTAACCTAACCCAACCTAACCTCTCGGTGGTATTATTTTACAGAAAGCCGGGCGTGTCTACTCCTACTTCTCGGTGCGAATATTATGTATATAACATAATATAACCTAACCTAATGCAACCTGGTCGCTCGGTGCAAATATTTTCTAAATTCCCAGTCGTGTCGGTTCCGACCGCTCGGCGCGAATATTTTCTAAGTCTCCGGTCGTGTCGGTCCCGACCTCACAGCGGGAATATTTTCAAAGTCCCCGGTCGTGTCGGTCCCGACCGCTCGGCGCGAATATTTTCAAAGTCCCCGGTCGTGTCGGTCCCGACCGCTCGGCGCGAACAATTTCCAAGTTCCCGGTCGTGCCGGTCCGTACTTCTCGGTGCGAACATTATATATGTAGAACGTAATATAACCTAACCTAACCCAACCTAACCTCTCGGTGGTATTATTTTACAGAAAGCCGGGCGTGTCTACTCCTACTTCTCGGTGCGAATATTATGTATATAACATAATATAACCTAACCTAATGCAACCTGGTCGCTCGGTGCGAATATTTTCTAAATTCCCAGTCGTGTCGGTTCCGACCGCTCGGCGCGAATATTCTCTAAGTCCCCGGTCGTGTCGGTCCCGACCTCACAGCGGGAATATTTTCAAAGTCCCCGGTCGTGTCGGTCCCGACCGCTCGGCGCGAATATTTTCAAAGTCCCCGGTCGTGTCGGTCCCGACCGCTCGGCGCGAACAATTTCCAAGTTCCCGGTCGTGCCGGTCCGTACTTCTCGGTGCGAACATTATATATGTAGAACGTAATATAACCTAACCTAACCCAACCTAACCTCTCGGTGGTATTATTTTACAGAAAGCCGGGCGTGTCTACTCCTACTTCTCGGTGCGAATATTATGTATATAACATAATATAACCTAACCTAATGCAACCTGGTCGCTCGGTGCGAATATTTTCTAAATTCCCAGTCGTGTCGGTTCCTACCGCTCGGCGCGAATATTTTCTAAGTCCCCGGTCGTGTCGGTCCCGACCGCTCGGCGCGAATATTTTCAAAGTCCCCGGTCGTGTCGGTCCCGACCGCTCGGCGCGAATATTTTCAAAGTCCCCGGTCGTGTCGGTCCCGACCGCTCGGCGCGAACCATTTCCAAGTTCCCGGTCGTGCCGGTCCGTACTTCTCGGTGCGAACATTATATATGTAGAACGTAATATAACCTAACCTAACCCAACCTAACCTCTCGGTGGTATTATTTTACAGAAAGCCGGGCGTGTCTACTCCTACTTCTCGGTGCGAATATTATGTATATAACATAATATAACCTAACCTAATGCAACCTGGTCGCTCGGTGCAAATATTTTCTAAATTCCCAGTCGTGTCGGTTCCGACCGCTCGGCGCGAATATTTTCTAAGTCTCCGGTCGTGTCGGTCCCGACCTCACAGCGGGAATATTTTCAAAGTCCCCGGTCGTGTCGGTCCCGACCGCTCGGCGCGAATATTTTCAAAGTCCCCGGTCGTGTCGGTCCCGACCGCTCGGCGCGAACCATTTCCAAGTTCCCGGTCGTGCCGGTCCGTACTTCTCGGTGCGAACATTATATATGTAGAACGTAATATAACCTAACCTAACCCAACCTAACCTCTCGGTGGTATTATTTTACAGAAAGCCGGGCGTGTCTACTCCTACTTCTCGGTGCGAATATTATGTATATAACATAATATAACCTAACCTAATGCAACCTGGTCGCTCGGTGCGAATATTTTCTAAATTCCCAGTCGTGTCGGTTCCGACCGCTCGGCGCGAATATTTTCTAAGTCCCCGGTCGTGTCGGTCCCGACCTCACAGCGGGAATATTTTCAAAGTCCCCGGTCGTGTCGGTCCCGACCGCTCGGCGCGAATATTTTCAAAGTCGACGGTCGTGTCGGTCCCGACCGCTCGGCGCGAACAATTTCCAAGTTCCCGGTCGTGCCGGTCCGTACTTCTCGGTGCGAACATTATATATGTAGAACGTAATATAACCTAACCTAACCCAACCTAACCTCTCGGTGGTATTATTTTACAGAAAGCCGGGCGTGTCTACTCCTACTTCTCGGTGCGAATATTATGTATATAACATAATATAACCTAACCTAATGCAACCTGGTCGCTCGGTGCGAATATTTTCTAAATTCCCAGTCGTGTCAGTTCCGACCGCTCGGCGCGAATATTTTCTAAATTCCCAGTCGTGTCGGTTCCGACCGCTCGGCGCGAATATTTTCAAAGTCCCCGGTCGTGTCGGTCCCGACCGCTCGGCGCGAATATTTTCAAAGTCCCCGGTCGTGTCGGTCCCGACCGCTCGGCGCGAATATTTTCAAAGTCCCCGGTCGTGTCGGTCCCGACCGCTCTCCGCGAACCATTTCCAAGTTCCCGGTCGTGCCGGTCCGTACTTCTCGGTGCGAACATTATATATGTAGAACGTAATATAACCTAACCTAACCCAACCTAACCTCTCGGTGGTATTATTTTACAGAAAGCCGGGCGTGTCTACTCCTACTTCTCGGTGCGAATATTATGTAAATAACATAATATAACCTAACCTAATGCAACCTGGCCGCTCGGTGCAAATATTTTCTAAATTCCCAGTCGTGTCGGTTCCGACCGCTCGGCGCGAATATTTTCTAAGTCTCCGGTCGTGTCGGTCCCGACCTCACAGCGGGAATATTTTCAAAGTCCCCGGTCGTGTCGGTCCCGACCGCTCGGCGCGAATATTTTCAAAGTCCCCGGTCGTGTCGGTCCCGACCGCTCGGCGCGAACAATTTCCAAGTTCCCGGTCGTGCCGGTCCGTACTTCTCGGTGCGAACATTATATATGTAGAACGTAATATAACCTAACCTAACCCAACCTAACCTCTCGGTGGTATTATTTTACAGAAAGCCGGGCGTGTCTACTCCTACTTCTCGGTGCGAATATTATGTATATAACATAATATAACCTAACCTAATGCAACCTGGTCGCTCGGTGCAAATATTTTCTAAATTCCCAGTCGTGTCGGTTCCGACCGCTCGGCGCGAATATTTTCTAAGTCTCCGGTCGTGTCGGTCCCGACCTCACAGCGGGAATATTTTCAAAGTCCCCGGTCGTGTCGGTCCCGACCGCTCGGCGCGAATATTTTCAAAGTCCCCGGTCGTGTCGGTCCCGACCGCTCGGCGCGAACAATTTCCAAGTTCCCGGTCGTGCCGGTCCGTACTTCTCGGTGCGAACATTATATATGTAGAACGTAATATAACCTAACCTAACCCAACCTAACCTCTCGGTGGTATTATTTTACAGAAAGCCGGGCGTGTCTACTCCTACTTCTCGGTGCGAATATTATGTATATAACATAATATAACCTAACCTAATGCAACCTGGTCGCTCGGTGCGAATATTTTCTAAATTCCCAGTCGTGTCGGTTCCGACCGCTCGGCGCGAATATTCTCTAAGTCCCCGGTCGTGTCGGTCCCGACCTCACAGCGGGAATATTTTCAAAGTCCCCGGTCGTGTCGGTCCCGACCGCTCGGCGCGAATATTTTCAAAGTCCCCGGTCGTGTCGGTCCCGACCGCTCGGCGCGAACAATTTCCAAGTTCCCGGTCGTGCCGGTCCGTACTTCTCGGTGCGAACATTATATATGTAGAACGTAATATAACCTAACCTAACCCAACCTAACCTCTCGGTGGTATTATTTTACAGAAAGCCGGGCGTGTCTACTCCTACTTCTCGGTGCGAATATTATGTATATAACATAATATAACCTAACCTAATGCAACCTGGTCGCTCGGTGCGAATATTTTCTAAATTCCCAGTCGTGTCGGTTCCGACCGCTCGGCGCGAACAATTTCCAAGTTCCCGGTCGTGCCGGTCCGTACTTCTCGGTGCGAACATTATATATATGTAGAACGTAATATAACCTAACCTAACCCAACCTAACCTCTCGGTGGTATTATTTTACAGAAAGCCGGGCGTGTCTACTCCTACTTCTCGGTGCGAATATTATGTATATAACATAATATAACCTAACCTAATGCAACCTGGTCGCTCGGTGCGAATATTTTCTAAATTCCCAGTTGTGTCGGTTCCGACCGCTCGGCGCGAATATTTTCTAAGTCCCCGGTCGTGTCGGTCCCGACCTCACAGCGGGAATATTTTCAAAGTCCCCGGTCGTGTCGGTCCCGACCGCTCGGCGCGAATATTTTCAAAGTCCCCGGTCGTGTCGGTCCCGACCGCTCGGCGCGAACAATTTCCAAGTTCCCGGTCGTGCCGGTCCGTACTTCTCGGTGCGAACATTATATATGTAGAACGTAATATAACCTAACCTAACCCAACCTAACCTCTCGGTGGTATTATTTTACAGAAAGCCGGGCGTGTCTACTCCTACTTCTCGGTGCGAATATTATGTATATAACATAATATAACCTAACCTAATGCAACCTGGTCGCTCGGTGCGAATATTTTCTAAATTCCCAGTCGTGTCGGTTCCGACCGCTCGGCGCGAATATTTTCAAAGTCCCCGGTCGTGTCGGTCCCGACCGCTCGGCGCGAACAATTTCCAAGTTCCCGGTCGTGCCGGTCCGTACTTCTCGGTGCGAACATTATATATGTAGAACGTAATATAACCTAACCTAACCCAACCTAACCTCTCGGTGGTATTATTTTACAGAAAGCCGGGCGTGTCTACTCCTACTTCTCGGTGCGAATATTATGTATATAACATAATATAACCTAACCTAATGCAACCTGGTCGCTCGGTGCGAATATTTTCTAAATTCCCAGTCGTGTCAGTTCCGACCGCTCGGCGCGAATATTTTCTAAATTCCCAGTCGTGTCGGTTCCGACCGCTCGGCGCGAATATTTTCAAAGTCCCCGGTCGTGTCGGTCCCGACCGCTCGGCGCGAATATTTTCAAAGTCCCCGGTCGTGTCGGTCCCGACCGCTCGGCGCGAATATTTTCAAAGTCCCCGGTCGTGTCGGTCCCGACCGCTCTCCGCGAACCATTTCCAAGTTCCCGGTCGTGCCGGTCCGTACTTCTCGGTGCGAACATTATATATGTAGAACGTAATATAACCTAACCTAACCCAACCTAACCTCTCGGTGGTATTATTTTACAGAAAGCCGGGCGTGTCTACTCCTACTTCTCGGTGCGAATATTATGTAAATAACATAATATAACCTAACCTAATGCAACCTGGCCGCTCGGTGCAAATATTTTCTAAATTCCCAGTCGTGTCGGTTCCGACCGCTCGGCGCGAATATTTTCTAAGTCTCCGGTCGTGTCGGTCCCGACCTCACAGCGGGAATATTTTCAAAGTCCCCGGTCGTGTCGGTCCCGACCGCTCGGCGCGAATATTTTCAAAGTCCCCGGTCGTGTCGGTCCCGACCGCTCGGCGCGAACAATTTCCAAGTTCCCGGTCGTGCCGGTCCGTACTTCTCGGTGCGAACATTATATATGTAGAACGTAATATAACCTAACCTAACCCAACCTAACCTCTCGGTGGTATTATTTTACAGAAAGCCGGGCGTGTCTACTCCTACTTCTCGGTGCGAATATTATGTATATAACATAATATAACCTAACCTAATGCAACCTGGTCGCTCGGTGCAAATATTTTCTAAATTCCCAGTCGTGTCGGTTCCGACCGCTCGGCGCGAATATTTTCTAAGTCTCCGGTCGTGTCGGTCCCGACCTCACAGCGGGAATATTTTCAAAGTCCCCGGTCGTGTCGGTCCCGACCGCTCGGCGCGAATATTTTCAAAGTCCCCGGTCGTGTCGGTCCCGACCGCTCGGCGCGAACAATTTCCAAGTTCCCGGTCGTGCCGGTCCGTACTTCTCGGTGCGAACATTATATATGTAGAACGTAATATAACCTAACCTAACCCAACCTAACCTCTCGGTGGTATTATTTTACAGAAAGCCGGGCGTGTCTACTCCTACTTCTCGGTGCGAATATTATGTATATAACATAATATAACCTAACCTAATGCAACCTGGTCGCTCGGTGCGAATATTTTCTAAATTCCCAGTCGTGTCGGTTCCGACCGCTCGGCGCGAATATTCTCTAAGTCCCCGGTCGTGTCGGTCCCGACCTCACAGCGGGAATATTTTCAAAGTCCCCGGTCGTGTCGGTCCCGACCGCTCGGCGCGAATATTTTCAAAGTCCCCGGTCGTGTCGGTCCCGACCGCTCGGCGCGAACAATTTCCAAGTTCCCGGTCGTGCCGGTCCGTACTTCTCGGTGCGAACATTATATATGTAGAACGTAATATAACCTAACCTAACCCAACCTAACCTCTCGGTGGTATTATTTTACAGAAAGCCGGGCGTGTCTACTCCTACTTCTCGGTGCGAATATTATGTATATAACATAATATAACCTAACCTAATGCAACCTGGTCGCTCGGTGCGAATATTTTCTAAATTCCCAGTCGTGTCGGTTCCGACCGCTCGGCGCGAACAATTTCCAAGTTCCCGGTCGTGCCGGTCCGTACTTCTCGGTGCGAACATTATATATATGTAGAACGTAATATAACCTAACCTAACCCAACCTAACCTCTCGGTGGTATTATTTTACAGAAAGCCGGGCGTGTCTACTCCTACTTCTCGGTGCGAATATTATGTATATAACATAATATAACCTAACCTAATGCAACCTGGTCGCTCGGTGCGAATATTTTCTAAATTCCCAGTTGTGTCGGTTCCGACCGCTCGGCGCGAATATTTTCTAAGTCCCCGGTCGTGTCGGTCCCGACCTCACAGCGGGAATATTTTCAAAGTCCCCGGTCGTGTCGGTCCCGACCGCTCGGCGCGAATATTTTCAAAGTCCCCGGTCGTGTCGGTCCCGACCGCTCGGCGCGAACAATTTCCAAGTTCCCGGTCGTGCCGGTCCGTACTTCTCGGTGCGAACATTATATATGTAGAACGTAATATAACCTAACCTAACCCAACCTAACCTCTCGGTGGTATTATTTTACAGAAAGTCGGGCGTGTCTACTCCTACTTCTCGGTGCGAATATTATGTATATAACATAATATAACCTAACCTAATGCAACCTGGTCGCTCGGTGCGAATATTTTCTAAATTCCCAGTCGTGTCGGTTCCGACCGCTCGGCGCGAATATTTTCAAAGTCCCCGGTCGTGTCGGTCCCGACCGCTCGGCGCGAACAATTTCCAAGTTCCCGGTCGTGCCGGTCCGTACTTCTCGGTGCGAACATTATATATGTAGAACGTAATATAACCTAACCTAACCCAACCTAACCTCTCGGTGGTATTATTTTACAGAAAGCCGGGCGTGTCTACTCCTACTTCTCGGTGCGAATATTATGTATATAACATAATATAACCTAACCTAATGCAACCTGGTCGCTCGGTGCGAATATTTTCTAAATTCCCAGTCGTGTCGGTTCCGACCGCTCGGCGCGAATATTTTCAAAGTCCCCGGTCGTGTCGGTCCCGACCGCTCGGCGCGAACAATTTCCAAGTTCCCGGTCGTGCCGGTCCGTACTTCTCGGTGCGAACATTATATATGTAGAACGTAATATAACCTAACCTAACCCAACCTAACCTCTCGGTGGTATTATTTTACAGAAAGCCGGGCGTGTCTACTCCTACTTCTCGGTGCGAATATTATGTATATAACATAATATAACCTAACCTAATGCAACCTGGTCGCTCGGTGCGAATATTTTCTAAATTCCCAGTCGTGTCAGTTCCGACCGCTCGGCGCGAATATTTTCTAAATTCCCAGTCGTGTCGGTTCCGACCGCTCGGCGCGAATATTTTCAAAGTCCCCGGTCGTGTCGGTCCCGACCGCTCGGCGCGAATATTTTCAAAGTCCCCGGTCGTGTCGGTCCCGACCGCTCGGCGCGAATATTTTCAAAGTCCCCGGTCGTGTCGGTCCCGACCGCTCTCCGCGAACCATTTCCAAGTTCCCGGTCGTGCCGGTCCGTACTTCTCGGTGCGAACATTATATATGTAGAACGTAATATAACCTAACCTAACCCAACCTAACCTCTCGGTGGTATTATTTTACAGAAAGCCGGGCGTGTCTACTCCTACTTCTCGGTGCGAATATTATGTAAATAACATAATATAACCTAACCTAATGCAACCTGGCCGCTCGGTGCAAATATTTTCTAAATTCCCAGTCGTGTCGGTTCCGACCGCTCGGCGCGAATATTTTCTAAGTCTCCGGTCGTGTCGGTCCCGACCTCACAGCGGGAATATTTTCAAAGTCCCCGGTCGTGTCGGTCCCGACCGCTCGGCGCGAATATTTTCAAAGTCCCCGGTCGTGTCGGTCCCGACCGCTCGGCGCGAACAATTTCCAAGTTCCCGGTCGTGCCGGTCCGTACTTCTCGGTGCGAACATTATATATGTAGAACGTAATATAACCTAACCTAACCCAACCTAACCTCTCGGTGGTATTATTTTACAGAAAGCCGGGCGTGTCTACTCCTATTTCTCGGTGCGAATATTATGTATATAACATAATATAACCTAACCTAATGCAACCTGGTCGCTCGGTGCAAATATTTTCTAAATTCCCAGTCGTGTCGGTTCCGACCGCTCGGCGCGAATATTTTCTAAGTCTCCGGTCGTGTCGGTCCCGACCTCACAGCGGGAATATTTTCAAAGTCCCCGGTCGTGTCGGTCCCGACCGCTCGGCGCGAATATTTTCAAAGTCCCCGGTCGTGTCGGTCCCGACCGCTCGGCGCGAACAATTTCCAAGTTCCCGGTCGTGCCGGTCCGTACTTCTCGGTGCGAACATTATATATGTAGAACGTAATATAACCTAACCTAACCCAACCTAACCTCTCGGTGGTATTATTTTACAGAAAGCCGGGCGTGTCTACTCCTACTTCTCGGTGCGAATATTATGTATATAACATAATATAACCTAACCTAATGCAACCTGGTCGCTCGGTGCGAATATTTTCTAAATTCCCAGTCGTGTCGGTTCCGACCGCTCGGCGCGAATATTCTCTAAGTCCCCGGTCGTGTCGGTCCCGACCTCACAGCGGGAATATTTTCAAAGTCCCCGGTCGTGTCGGTCCCGACCGCTCGGCGCGAATATTTTCAAAGTCCCCGGTCGTGTCGGTCCCGACCGCTCGGCGCGAACAATTTCCAAGTTCCCGGTCGTGCCGGTCCGTACTTCTCGGTGCGAACATTATATATGTAGAACGTAATATAACCTAACCTAACCCAACCTAACCTCTCGGTGGTATTATTTTACAGAAAGCCGGGCGTGTCTACTCCTACTTCTCGGTGCGAATATTATGTATATAACATAATATAACCTAACCTAATGCAACCTGGTCGCTCGGTGCGAATATTTTCTAAATTCCCAGTCGTGTCGGTTCCGACCGCTCGGCGCGAACAATTTCCAAGTTCCCGGTCGTGCCGGTCCGTACTTCTCGGTGCGAACATTATATATATGTAGAACGTAATATAACCTAACCTAACCCAACCTAACCTCTCGGTGGTATTATTTTACAGAAAGCCGGGCGTGTCTACTCCTACTTCTCGGTGCGAATATTATGTATATAACATAATATAACCTAACCTAATGCAACCTGGTCGCTCGGTGCGAATATTTTCTAAATTCCCAGTTGTGTCGGTTCCGACCGCTCGGCGCGAATATTTTCTAAGTCCCCGGTCGTGTCGGTCCCGACCTCACAGCGGGAATATTTTCAAAGTCCCCGGTCGTGTCGGTCCCGACCGCTCGGCGCGAATATTTTCAAAGTCCCCGGTCGTGTCGGTCCCGACCGCTCGGCGCGAACAATTTCCAAGTTCCCGGTCGTGCCGGTCCGTACTTCTCGGTGCGAACATTATATATGTAGAACGTAATATAACCTAACCTAACCCAACCTAACCTCTCGGTGGTATTATTTTACAGAAAGTCGGGCGTGTCTACTCCTACTTCTCGGTGCGAATATTATGTATATAACATAATATAACCTAACCTAATGCAACCTGGTCGCTCGGTGCGAATATTTTCTAAATTCCCAGTCGTGTCGGTTCCGACCGCTCGGCGCGAATATTTTCAAAGTCCCCGGTCGTGTCGGTCCCGACCGCTCGGCGCGAACAATTTCCAAGTTCCCGGTCGTGCCGGTCCGTACTTCTCGGTGCGAACATTATATATGTAGAACGTAATATAACCTAACCTAACCCAACCTAACCTCTCGGTGGTATTATTTTACAGAAAGCCGGGCGTGTCTACTCCTACTTCTCGGTGCGAATATTATGTATATAACATAATATAACCTAACCTAATGCAACCTGGTCGCTCGGTGCGAATATTTTCTAAATTCCCAGTCGTGTCGGTTCCGACCGCTCGGCGCGAATATTTTCAAAGTCCCCGGTCGTGTCGGTCCCGACCGCTCGGCGCGAACAATTTCCAAGTTCCCGGTCGTGCCGGTCCGTACTTCTCGGTGCGAACATTATATATGTAGAACGTAATATAACCTAACCTAACCCAACCTAACCTCTCGGTGGTATTATTTTACAGAAAGCCGGGCGTGTCTACTCCTACTTCTCGGTGCGAATATTATGTATATAACATAATATAACCTAACCTAATGCAACCTGGTCGCTCGGTGCAAATATTTTCTAAATTCCCAGTCGTGTCGGTTCCGACCGCTCGGCGCGAATATTTTCTAAGTCTCCGGTCGTGTCGGTCCCGACCTCACAGCGGGAATATTTTCAAAGTCCCCGGTCGTGTCGGTCCCGACCGCTCGGCGCGAATATTTTCAAAGTCCCCGGTCGTGTCGGTCCCGACCGCTCGGCGCGAACAATTTCCAAGTTCCCGGTCGTGCCGGTCCGTACTTCTCGGTGCGAACATTATATATGTAGAACGTAATATAACCTAACCTAACCCAACCTAACCTCTCGGTGGTATTATTTTACAGAAAGCCGGGCGTGTCTACTCCTACTTCTCGGTGCGAATATTATGTATATAACATAATATAACCTAACCTAATGCAACCTGGTCGCTCGGTGCGAATATTTTCTAAATTCCCAGTCGTGTCGGTTCCGACCGCTCGGCGCGAATATTCTCTAAGTCCCCGGTCGTGTCGGTCCCGACCTCACAGCGGGAATATTTTCAAAGTCCCCGGTCGTGTCGGTCCCGACCGCTCGGCGCGAATATTTTCAAAGTCCCCGGTCGTGTCGGTCCCGACCGCTCGGCGCGAACAATTTCCAAGTTCCCGGTCGTGCCGGTCCGTACTTCTCGGTGCGAACATTATATATGTAGAACGTAATATAACCTAACCTAACCCAACCTAACCTCTCGGTGGTATTATTTTACAGAAAGCCGGGCGTGTCTACTCCTACTTCTCGGTGCGAATATTATGTATATAACATAATATAACCTAACCTAATGCAACCTGGTCGCTCGGTGCGAATATTTTCTAAATTCCCAGTCGTGTCGGTTCCGACCGCTCGGCGCGAACAATTTCCAAGTTCCCGGTCGTGCCGGTCCGTACTTCTCGGTGCGAACATTATATATATGTAGAACGTAATATAACCTAACCTAACCCAACCTAACCTCTCGGTGGTATTATTTTACAGAAAGCCGGGCGTGTCTACTCCTACTTCTCGGTGCGAATATTATGTATATAACATAATATAACCTAACCTAATGCAACCTGGTCGCTCGGTGCGAATATTTTCTAAATTCCCAGTTGTGTCGGTTCCGACCGCTCGGCGCGAATATTTTCTAAGTCCCCGGTCGTGTCGGTCCCGACCTCACAGCGGGAATATTTTCAAAGTCCCCGGTCGTGTCGGTCCCGACCGCTCGGCGCGAATATTTTCAAAGTCCCCGGTCGTGTCGGTCCCGACCGCTCGGCGCGAACAATTTCCAAGTTCCCGGTCGTGCCGGTCCGTACTTCTCGGTGCGAACATTATATATGTAGAACGTAATATAACCTAACCTAACCCAACCTAACCTCTCGGTGGTATTATTTTACAGAAAGTCGGGCGTGTCTACTCCTACTTCTCGGTGCGAATATTATGTATATAACATAATATAACCTAACCTAATGCAACCTGGTCGCTCGGTGCGAATATTTTCTAAATTCCCAGTCGTGTCGGTTCCGACCGCTCGGCGCGAATATTTTCAAAGTCCCCGGTCGTGTCGGTCCCGACCGCTCGGCGCGAACAATTTCCAAGTTCCCGGTCGTGCCGGTCCGTACTTCTCGGTGCGAACATTATATATGTAGAACGTAATATAACCTAACCTAACCCAACCTAACCTCTCGGTGGTATTATTTTACAGAAAGCCGGGCGTGTCTACTCCTACTTCTCGGTGCGAATATTATGTATATAACATAATATAACCTAACCTAATGCAACCTGGTCGCTCGGTGCGAATATTTTCTAAATTCCCAGTCGTGTCGGTTCCGACCGCTCGGCGCGAATATTTTCAAAGTCCCCGGTCGTGTCGGTCCCGACCGCTCGGCGCGAACAATTTCCAAGTTCCCGGTCGTGCCGGTCCGTACTTCTCGGTGCGAACATTATATATGTAGAACGTAATATAACCTAACCTAACCCAACCTAACCTCTCGGTGGTATTATTTTACAGAAAGCCGGGCGTGTCTACTCCTACTTCTCGGTGCGAATATTATGTATATAACATAATATAACCTAACCTAATGCAACCTGGTCGCTCGGTGCGAATATTTTCTAAATTCCCAGTCGTGTCGGTTCCGACCGCTCGGCGCGAATATTTTCTAAGTCCCCGGTCGTGTCGGTCCCGACCTCACAGCGGGAATATTTTCAAAGTCCCCGGTCGTGTCGGTCCCGACCGCTCGGCGCGAATATTTTCAAAGTCCCCGGTCGTGTCGGTCCCGACCGCTCGGCGCGAACAATTTCCAAGTTCCCGGTCGTGCCGGTCCGTACTTCTCGGTGCGAACATTATATATGTAGAACGTAATATAACCTAACCTAACCCAACCTAACCTCTCGGTGGTATTATTTTACAGAAAGTCGGGCGTGTCTACTCCTACTTCTCGGTGCGAATATTATGTATATAACATAATATAACCTAACCTAATGCAACCTGGTCGCTCGGTGCGAATATTTTCTAAATTCCCAGTCGTGTCGGTTCCGACCGCTCGGCGCGAATATTTTCAAAGTCCCCGGTCGTGTCGGTCCCGACCGCTCGGCGCGAACAATTTCCAAGTTCCCGGTCGTGCCGGTCCGTACTTCTCGGTGCGAACATTATATATGTAGAACGTAATATAACCTAACCTAACCCAACCTAACCTCTCGGTGGTATTATTTTACAGAAAGTCGGGCGTGTCTACTCCTACTTCTCGGTGCGAATATTATGTATATAACATAATATAACCTAACCTAATGCAACCTGGTCGCTCGGTGCGAATATTTTCTAAATTCCCAGTCGTGTCGGTTCCGACCGCTCGGCGCGAATATTCTCTAAGTCCCCGGTCGTGTCGGTCCCGACCTCACAGCGGGAATATTTTCAAAGTCCCCGGTCGTGTCGGTCCCGACCGCTCGGCGCGAATATTTTCAAAGTCCCCGGTCGTGTCGGTCCCGACCGCTCGGCGCGAACAATTTCCAAGTTCCCGGTCGTGCCGGTCCGTACTTCTCGGTGCGAACATTATATATGTAGAACGTAATATAACCTAACCTAACCCAACCTAACCTCTCGGTGGTATTATTTTACAGAAAGCCGGGCGTGTCTACTCCTACTTCTCGGTGCGAATATTATGTATATAACATAATATAACCTAACCTAATGCAACCTGGTCGCTCGGTGCGAATATTTTCTAAATTCCCAGTCGTGTCGGTTCCGACCGCTCGGCGCGAACAATTTCCAAGTTCCCGGTCGTGCCGGTCCGTACTTCTCGGTGCGAACATTATATATATGTAGAACGTAATATAACCTAACCTAACCCAACCTAACCTCTCGGTGGTATTATTTTACAGAAAGCCGGGCGTGTCTACTCCTACTTCTCGGTGCGAATATTATGTATATAACATAATATAACCTAACCTAATGCAACCTGGTCGCTCGGTGCGAATATTTTCTAAATTCCCAGTTGTGTCGGTTCCGACCGCTCGGCGCGAATATTTTCTAAGTCCCCGGTCGTGTCGGTCCCGACCTCACAGCGGGAATATTTTCAAAGTCCCCGGTCGTGTCGGTCCCGACCGCTCGGCGCGAATATTTTCAAAGTCCCCGGTCGTGTCGGTCCCGACCGCTCGGCGCGAACAATTTCCAAGTTCCCGGTCGTGCCGGTCCGTACTTCTCGGTGCGAACATTATATATGTAGAACGTAATATAACCTAACCTAACCCAACCTAACCTCTCGGTGATATTATTTTACAGAAAGCCGGGCGTGTCTACTCCTACTTCTCGGTGCGAATATTATGTATATAACATAATATAACCTAACCTAATGCAACCTGGTCGCTCGGTGCGAATATTTTCTAAATTCCCAGTCGTGTCGGTTCCGACCGCTCGGCGCGAATATTTTCAAAGTCCCCGGTCGTGTCGGTCCCGACCGCTCGGCGCGAACAATTTCCAAGTTCCCGGTCGTGCCGGTCCGTACTTCTCGGTGCGAACATTATATATGTAGAACGTAATATAACCTAACCTAACCCAACCTAACCTCTCGGTGGTATTATTTTACAGAAAGCCGGGCGTGTCTACTCCTACTTCTCGGTGCGAATATTATGTATATAACATAATATAACCTAACCTAATGCAACCTGGTCGCTCGGTGCGAATATTTTCTAAATTCCCAGTCGTGTCGGTTCCGACCGCTCGGCGCGAATATTTTCAAAGTCCCCGGTCGTGTCGGTCCCGACCGCTCGGCGCGAACAATTTCCAAGTTCCCGGTCGTGCCGGTCCGTACTTCTCGGTGCGAACATTATATATGTAGAACGTAATATAACCTAACCTAACCCAACCTAACCTCTCGGTGGTATTATTTTACAGAAAGCCGGGCGTGTCTACTCCTACTTCTCGGTGCGAATATTATGTATATAACATAATATAACCTAACCTAATGCAACCTGGTCGCTCGGTGCGAATATTTTCTAAATTCCCAGTCGTGTCGGTTCCGACCGCTCGGCGCGAATATTTTCTAAGTCCCCGGTCGTGTCGGTCCCGACCTCACAGCGGGAATATTTTCAAAGTCCCCGGTCGTGTCGGTCCCGACCGCTCGGCGCGAATATTTTCAAAGTCCCCGGTCGTGTCGGTCCCGACCGCTCGGCGCGAACAATTTCCAAGTTCCCGGTCGTGCCGGTCCGTACTTCTCGGTGCGAACATTATATATGTAGAACGTAATATAACCTAACCTAACCCAACCTAACCTCTCGGTGGTATTATTTTACAGAAAGTCGGGCGTGTCTACTCCTACTTCTCGGTGCGAATATTATGTATATAACATAATATAACCTAACCTAATGCAACCTGGTCGCTCGGTGCGAATATTTTCTAAATTCCCAGTCGTGTCGGTTCCGACCGCTCGGCGCGAATATTTTCAAAGTCCCCGGTCGTGTCGGTCCCGACCGCTCGGCGCGAACAATTTCCAAGTTCCCGGTCGTGCCGGTCCGTACTTCTCGGTGCGAACATTATATATGTAGAACGTAATATAACCTAACCTAACCCAACCTAACCTCTCGGTGGTATTATTTTACAGAAAGTCGGGCGTGTCTACTCCTACTTCTCGGTGCGAATATTATGTATATAACATAATATAACCTAACCTAATGCAACCTGGTCGCTCGGTGCGAATATTTTCTAAATTCCCAGTCGTGTCGGTTCCGACCGCTCGGCGCGAATATTTTCAAAGTCCCCGGTCGTGTCGGTCCCGACCGCTCGGCGCGAACAATTTCCAAGTTCCCGGTCGTGCCGGTCCGTACTTCTCGGTGCGAACATTATATATGTAGAACGTAATATAACCTAACCTAACCCAACCTAACCTCTCGGTGGTATTATTTTACAGAAAGCCGGGCGTGTCTACCCCTACTTCTCGGTGCGAATATTATGTATATAACATAATATAACCTAACCTAATGCAACCTGGTCGCTCGGTGCGAATATTTTCTAAATTCCCAGTCGTGTCGGTTCCGACCGCTCGGCGCGAATATTTTCTAAGTCCCCGGTCGTGTCGGTCCCGACCTCACAGCGGGAATATTTTCAAAGTCCCCGGTCGTGTCGGTCCCGACCGCTCGGCGCGAATATTTTCAAAGTCGACGGTCGTGTCGGTCCCGACCGCTCGGCGCGAACAATTTCCAAGTTCCCGGTCGTGCCGGTCCGTACTTCTCGGTGCGAACATTATATATGTAGAACGTAATATAACCTAACCTAACCCAACCTAACCTCTCGATGGTATTATTTTACAGAAAGCCGGGCGTGTCTACTCCTACTTCTCGGTGCGAATATTATGTATATAACATAATATAACCTAACCTAATGCAACCTGGTCGCTCGGTGCGAATATTTTCTAAATTCCCAGTCCTGTCGGTTCCGACCGCTCGGCGCGAATATTTTCTAAGTCCCCGGTCGTGTCGGTCCCGACCTCACAGCGGGAATATTTTCAAAGTCCCCGGTCGTGTCGGTCCCGACCGCTCGGCGCGAATATTTTCAAAGTCCCCGGTCGTGTCGGTCCCGACCGCTCGGCGCGAACAATTTCCAAGTTCCCGGTCGTGCCGGTCCGTACTTTTCGGTGCGAACATTATATATGTAGAACGTAATATAACCTAACCTAACCCAACCTAACCTCTCGGTGGTATTATTTTACAGAAAGCCGGGCGTGTCTACTCCTACTTCTCGGTGCGAATATTATGTATATAACATAATATAACCTAACCTAATGCAACCTGGTCGCTCGGTGCGAATATTTTCTAAATTTCCAGTCGTGTCGGTTCCGACCGCTCGGCGCGAATATTTTCTAAGTCCCCGGTCGTGTCGGTCCCGACCTCACAGCGGGAATATTTTCAAAGTCCCCGGTCGTGTCGGTCCCGACCGCTCGGCGCGAATATTTTCAAAGTCCCCGGTCGTGTCGGTCCCGACCGCTCGGCGCGAACAATTTCCAAGTTCCCGGTCGTGCCGGTCCGTACTTCTCGGTGCGAACATTATATATGTAGAACGTAATATAACCTAACCTAACCCAACCTAACCTCTCGGTGGTATTATTTTACAGAAAGCCGGGCGTGTCTACTCCTACTTCTCGGTGCGAATATTATGTATATAACATAATATAACCTAACCTAATGCAACCTGGTCGCTCGGTGCGAATATTTTCTAAATTCCCAGTCGTGTCGGTTCCGACCGCTCGGCGCGAATATTTTCTAAGTCTCCGGTCGTGTCGGTCCCGACCTCACAGCGGGAATATTTTCAAAGTCCCCGGTCGTGTCGGTCCCGACCGCTCGGCGCGAATATTTTCAAAGTCCCCGGTCGTGTCGGTCCCGACCGCTCGGCGCGAACAATTTCCAAGTTCCCGGTCGTGCCGGTCCGTACTTCTCGGTGCGAACATTATATATGTAGAACGTAATATAACCTAACCTAACCCAACCTAACCTCTCGGTGGTATTATTTTACAGAAAGCCGGGCGTGTCTACTCCTACTTCTCGGTGCGAATATTATGTATATAACATAATATAACCTAACCTAATGCAACCTGGTCGCTCGGTGCGAATATTTTCTAAATTCCCAGTCGTGTCGGTTCCGACCGCTCGGCGCGAATATTTTCTAAGTCCCCGGTCGTGTCGGTCCCGACCTCACAGCGGGAATATTTTCAAAGTCCCCGGTCGTGTCGGTCCCGACCGCTCGGCGCGAATATTTTCAAAGTCGACGGTCGTGTCGGTCCCGACCGCTCGGCGCGAACAATTTCCAAGTTCCCGGTTGTGCCGGTCCGTACTTCTCGGTGCGAACATTATATATGTAGAACGTAATATAACCTAACCTAACCCAACCTAACCTCTCGGTGGTATTATTTTACAGAAAGCCGGGCGTGTCTACTCCTACTTCTCGGTGCGAATATTATGTATATAACATAATATAACCTAACCTAATGCAACCTGGTCGCTCGGTGCGAATATTTTCTAAATTCCCAGTCGTGTCGGTTCCGACCGCTCGGCGCGAATATTTTCAAAGTCCCCGGTCGTGTCGGTCCCGACCGCTCGGCGCGAACAGTTTCCAAGTTCCCGGTCGTGCCGGTCCGTACTTCTCGGTGCGAACATTATATATGTAGAACGTAATATAACCTAACCTAACCCAACCTAACCTCTCGGTGGTATTATTTTACAGAAAGTCGGGCGTGTCTACTCCTACTTCTCGGTGCGAATATTATGTATATAACATAATATAACCTAACCTAATGCAACCTGGTCGCTCGGTGCGAATATTTTCTAAATTCCCAGTCGTGTCGGTTCCGACCGCTCGGCGCGAATATTTTCAAAGTCCCCGGTCGTGTCGGTCCCGACCGCTCGGCGCGAACAATTTCCAAGTTCCCGGTCGTGCCGGTCCGTACTTCTCGGTGCGAACATTATATATGTAGAACGTAATATAACCTAACCTAACCCAACCTAACCTCTCGGTGGTATTATTTTACAGAAAGTCGGGCGTGTCTACTCCTACTTCTCGGTGCGAATATTATGTATATAACATAATATAACCTAACCTAATGCAACCTGGTCGCTCGGTGCGAATATTTTCTAAATTCCCAGTCGTGTCGGTTCCGACCGCTCGGCGCGAATATTTTCAAAGTCCCCGGTCGTGTCGGTCCCGACCGCTCGGCGCGAACAATTTCCAAGTTCCCGGTCGTGCCGGTCCGTACTTCTCGGTGCGAACATTATATATGTAGAACGTAATATAACCTAACCTAACCCAACCTAACCTCTCGATGGTATTATTTTACAGAAAGCCGGGCGTGTCTACTCCTACTTCTCGGTGCGAATATTATGTATATAACATAATATAACCTAACCTAATGCAACCTGGTCGCTCGGTGCGAATATTTTCTAAATTCCCAGTCGTGTCGGTTCCGACCGCTCGGCGCGAATATTTTCTAAGTCCCCGGTCGTGTCGGTCCCGACCTCACAGCGGGAATATTTTCAAAGTCCCCGGTCGTGTCGGTCCCGACCGCTCGGCGCGAATATTTTCAAAGTCCCCGGTCGTGTCGGTCCCGACCGCTCGGCGCGAACAATTTCCAAGTTCCCGGTCGTGCCGGTCCGTACTTTTCGGTGCGAACATTATATATGTAGAACGTAATATAACCTAACCTAACCCAACCTAACCTCTCGGTGGTATTATTTTACAGAAAGCCGGGCGTGTCTACTCCTACTTCTCGGTGCGAATATTATGTATATAACATAATATAACCTAACCTAATGCAACCTGGTCGCTCGGTGCGAATATTTTCTAAATTTCCAGTCGTGTCGGTTCCGACCGCTCGGCGCGAATATTTTCTAAGTCCCCGGTCGTGTCGGTCCCGACCTCACAGCGGGAATATTTTCAAAGTCCCCGGTCGTGTCGGTCCCGACCGCTCGGCGCGAATATTTTCAAAGTCCCCGGTCGTGTCGGTCCCGACCGCTCGGCGCGAACAATTTCCAAGTTCCCGGTCGTGCCGGTCCGTACTTCTCGGTGCGAACATTATATATGTAGAATGTAATATAACCTAACCTAACCCAACCTAACCTCTCGGTGGTATTATTTTACAGAAAGCCGGGCGTGTCTACTCCTACTTCTCGGTGCGAATATTATGTATATAACATAATATAACCTAACCTAATGCAACCTGGTCGCTCGGTGCGAATATTTTCTAAATTCCCAGTCGTGTCGGTTCCGACCGCTCGGCGCGAATATTTTCTAAGTCTCCGGTCGTGTCGGTCCCGACCTCACAGCGGGAATATTTTCAAAGTCCCCGGTCGTGTCGGTCCCGACCGCTCGGCGCGAATATTTTCAAAGTCCCCGGTCGTGTCGGTCCCGACCGCTCGGCGCGAACAATTTCCAAGTTCCCGGTCGTGCCGGTCCGTACTTCTCGGTGCGAACATTATATATGTAGAACGTAATATAACCTAATCTAACCCAACCTAACCTCTCGGTGGTATTATTTTACAGAAAGCCGGGCGTGTCTACTCCTACTTCTCGGTGCGAATATTATGTATATAACATAATATAACCTAACCTAATGCAACCTGGTCGCTCGGTGCGAATATTTTCTAAATTCCCAGTCGTGTCGGTTCCGACCGCTCGGCGCGAATATTTTCTAAGTCCCCGGTCGTGTCGGTCCCGACCTCACAGCGGGAATATTTTCAAAGTCCCCGGTCGTGTCGGTCCCGACCGCTCGGCGCGAATATTTTCAAAGTCGACGGTCGTGTCGGTCCCGACCGCTCGGCGCGAACAATTTCCAAGTTCCCGGTTGTGCCGGTCCGTACTTCTCGGTGCGAACATTATATATGTAGAACGTAATATAACCTAACCTAACCCAACCTAACCTCTCGGTGGTATTATTTTACAGAAAGCCGGGCGTGTCTACTCCTACTTCTCGGTGCGAATATTATGTATATAACATAATATAACCTAACCTAATGCAACCTGGTCGCTCGGTGCGAATATTTTCTAAATTCTCAGTCGTGTCGGTTCCGACCGCTCGGCGCGAATATTTTCAAAGTCCCCGGTCGTGTCGGTCCCGACCGCTCGGCGCGAACAGTTTCCAAGTTCCCGGTCGTGCCGGTCCGTACTTCTCGGTGCGAACATTATATATGTAGAACGTAATATAACCTAACCTAACCCAACCTAACCTCTCGGTGGTATTATTTTACAGAAAGTCGGGCGTGTCTACTCCTACTTCTCGGTGCGAATATTATGTATATAACATAATATAACCTAACCTAATGCAACCTGGTCGCTCGGTGCGAATATTTTCTAAATTCCCAGTCGTGTCGGTTCCGACCGCTCGGCGCGAATATTTTCTAAGTCCCCGGTCGTGTCGGTCCCGACCGCTCGGCGCGAATATTTTCAAAGTCCCCGGTCGTGTCGGTCCCGACCGCTCGGCGCGAATACTTTCAAAGTCCCCGGTCGTGTCGGTCCCGACCGCTCGGCGCGAACAATTTCCAAGTTCCCGGTCGTGCCGGTCCGTACTTCTCGGTGCGAACATTATATATGTAGAACGTAATATAACCTAACCTAACCCAACCTAACCTCTCGGTGGTATTATTTTACAGAAAGCCGGGCGTGTCTACTCCTACTTCTCGGTGCGAATATTATGTATATAACATAATATAACCTAACCTAATGCAACCTGGTCGCTCGGTGCGAATATTTTCTAAATTCCCAGTCGTGTCGGTTCCGACCGCTCGGCGCGAACAATTTCCAAGTTCCCGGTCGTGCCGGTCCGTACTTCTCGGTGCGAACATTATATATGTAGAACGTAATATAACCTAACCTAACCCAACCTAACCTCTCGGTGGTATTATTTTACAGAAAGCCGGGCGTGTCTACTCCTACTTCTCCGTGCGAATATTATGTATATAACATAATATAACCTAACCTAATGCAACCTGGTCGCTCGGTGCGAATATTTTCTAAATTCCCAGTCGTGTCGGTTCCGACCGCTCGGCGCGAACAATTTCCAAGTTCCCGGTCGTGCCGGTCCGTACTTCTCGGTGCGAACATTATATATGTAGAACGTAATATAACCTAACCTAACCCAACCTAACCTCTCGGTGGTATTATTTTACAGAAAGCCGGGCGTGTCTACTCCTACTTCTCCGTGCGAATATTATGTATATAACATAATATAACCTAACCTAATGCAACCTAGTCGCTCGGTGCGAATATTTTCTAAATTCCCAGTCGTGTCGGTTCCGACCGCTCGGCGCGAATATTTTCTAAGTCCCCGGTCGTGTCGGTCCCGACCTCACAGCGGGAATATTTTCAAAGTCCCCGGTCGTGTCGGTCCCGACCGCTCGGCGCGAATATTTTCAAAGTCGACGGTCGTGTCGGTCCCGACCGCTCGGCGCGAACAATTTCCAAGTTCCCGGTCGTGCCGGTCCGTACTTCTCGGTGCGAACATTATATATGTAGAACGTAATATAACCTAACCTAACCCAACCTAACCTCTCGGTGGTATTATTTTACAGAAAGCCGGGCGTGTCTACTCCTACTTCTCGGTGCGAATATTATGTATATAACATAATATAACCTAACCTAATGCAACCTGGTCGCTCGGTGCGAATATTTTCTAAATTCCCAGTCGTGTCGGTTCCGACCGCTCGGCGCGAACAATTTCCAAGTTCCCGGTCGTGCCGGTCCGTACTTCTCGGTGCGAACATTATATATGTAGAACGTAATATAACCTAACCTAACCCAACCTAACCTCTCGGTGGTATTATTTTACAGAAAGCCGGGCGTGTCTACTCCTACTTCTCGGTGCGAATATTATGTATATAACATAATATAACCTAACCTAATGCAACCTGGTCGCTCGGTGCGAATATTTTCTAAATTCCCAGTCGTGTCGGTTCCGACCGCTCGGCGCGAATATTTTCTACGTCCCCGGTCGTGTCGGTCCCGACCTCACAGCGGGAATATTTTCAAAGTCCCCGGTCGTGTCGGTCCCGACCGCTCGGCGCGAATATTTTCAAAGTCGACGGTCGTGTCGGTCCCGACCGCTCGGCGCGAACAATTTCCAAGTTCCCGGTCGTGCCGGTCCGTACTTCTCGGTGCGAACATTATATATGTAGAACGTAATATAACCTAACCTAACCCAACCTAACCTCTCGGTGGTATTATTTTACAGAAAGCCGGGCGTGTCTACTCCTACTTCTCGGTGCGAATATTATGTATATAACATAATATAACCTAACCTAATGCAACCTGGTCGCTCGGTGCGAATATTTTCTAAATTCCCAGTCGTGTCGGTTCCGACCGCTCGGCGCGAATATTTTCAAAGTCCCCGGTCGTGTCGGTCCCGACCTCACAGCGGGAATATTTTCAAAGTCCCCGGTCGTGTCGGTCCCGACCGCTCGGCGCGAATATTTTCAAAGTCCCCGGTCGTGTCGGTCCCGACCGCTCGGCGCGAACAATTTCCAAGTTCCCGGTCGTGCCGGTCCGTACTTCTCGGTGCGAACATTATATATGTAGAACGTAATATAACCTAACCTAACCCAACCTAACCTCTCGGTGGTATTATTTTACAGAAAGCCGGGCGTGTCTACTCCTACTTCTCGGTGCGAATATTATGTATATAACATAATATAACCTAACCTAATGCAACCTGGTCGCTCGGTGCGAATATTTTCTAAATTCCCAGTCGTGTCGGTTCCGACCGCTCGGCGCGAATATTTTCAAAGTCCCCGGTCGTGTCGGTCCCGACCGCTCGGCGCGAACAATTTCCAAGTTCCCGGTCGTGCCGGTCCGTACTTCTCGGTGCGAACATTATATATGTAGAACGTAATATAACCTAACCTAACCCAACCTAACCTCTCGGTGGTATTATTTTACAGAAAGTCGGGCGTGTCTACTCCTACTTCTCGGTGCGAATATTATGTATATAACATAATATAACCTAACCTAATGCAACCTGGTCGCTCGGTGCGAATATTTTCTAAATTCCCAGTCGTGTCGGTTCCGACCGCTCGGCGCGAATATTTTCTAAGTCCCCGGTCGTGTCGGTCCCGACCTCACAGCGGGAATATTTTCAAAGTCCCCGGTCGTGTCGGTCCCGACCGCTCGGCGCGAATATTTTCGAAGTCCCCGGTCGTGTCGGTCCCGACCTCACAGCGGGAATATTTTCAAAGTCCCCGGTCGTGTCGGTCCCGACCGCTCGGCGCGAATATTTTCAAAGTCCCCGGTCGTGTCGGTCCCGACCGCTCGGCGCGAACAATTTCCAAGTTCCCGGTCGTGCCGGTCCGTACTTCTCGGTGCGAACATTATATATGTAGAACGTAATATAACCTAACCTAACCCAACCTAACCTCTCGGTGGTATTATTTTACAGAAAGCCGGGCGTGTCTACTCCTACTTCTCGGTGCGAATATTATGTATATAACATAATATAACCTAACCTAATGCAACCTGGTCGCTCGTTGCGAATATTTTCTAAATTCCCAGTCGTGTCGGTTCCGACCGCTCGGCGCGAATATTTTCTAAGTCCCCGGTCGTGTCGGTCCCGACCTCACAGCGGGAATATTTTCAAAGTCCCCGGTCGTGTCGGTCCCGACCGCTCGGCGCGAATATTTTCAAAGTCCCCGGTCGTGTCGGTCCCGACCGCTCGGCGCGAACAATTTCCAAGTTCCCGGTCGTGCCGGTCCGTACTTCTCGGTGCGAACATTATATATGTAGAACGTAATATAACCTAACCTAACCCAACCTAACCTCTCGGTGGTATTATTTTACAGAAAGCCGGGCGTGTCTACTCCTACTTCTCGGTGCGAATATTATGTATATAACATAATATAACCTAACCTAATGCAACCTGGTCGCTCGGTGCGAATATTTTCTAAATTCCCAGTCGTGTCGGTTCCGACCGCTCGGCGCGAATATTTTCAAAGTCCCCGGTCGTGTCGGTCCCGACCGCTCGGCGCGAACAATTTCCAAGTTCCCGGTCGTGCCGGTCCGTACTTCTCGGTGCGAACATTATATATGTAGAACGTAATATAACCTAACCTAACCCAACCTAACCTCTCGGTGGTATTATTTTACAGAAAGTCGGGCGTGTCTACTCCTACTTCTCGGTGCGAATATTATGTATATAACATAATATAACCTAACCTAATGCAACCTGGTCGCTCGGTGCGAATATTTTCTAAATTCCCAGTCGTGTCGGTTCCGACCGCTCGGCGCGAATATTTTCTAAGTCCCCGGTCGTGTCGGTCCCGACCTCACAGCGGGAATATTTTCAAAGTCCCCGGTCGTGTCGGTCCCGACCGCTCGGCGCGAATATTTTCGAAGTCCCCGGTCGTGTCGGTCCCGACCTCACAGCGGGAATATTTTCAAAGTCCCCGGTCGTGTCGGTCCCGACCGCTCGGCGCGAATATTTTCAAAGTCCCCGGTCGTGTCGGTCCCGACCGCTCGGCGCGAACAATTTCCAAGTTCCCGGTCGTGCCGGTCCGTACTTCTCGGTGCGAACATTATATATGTAGAACGTAATATAACCTAACCTAACCCAACCTAACCTCTCGGTGGTATTATTTTACAGAAAGCCGGGCGTGTCTACTCCTACTTCTCGGTGCGAATATTATGTATATAACATAATATAACCTAACCTAATGCAACCTGGTCGCTCGTTGCGAATATTTTCTAAATTCCCAGTCGTGTCGGTTCCGACCGTTCGGCGCGAATATTTTCTAAGTCCCCGGTCGTGTCGGTCCCGACCTCACAGCGGGAATATTTTCAAAGTCCCCGGTCGTGTCGGTCCCGACCGCTCGGCGCGAATATTTTCAAAGTCGACGGTCGTGTCGGTCCCGACCGCTCGGCGCGAACAATTTCCAAGTTCCCGGTCGTGCCGGTCCGTACTTCTCGGTGCGAACATTATATATGTAGAACGTAATATAACCTAACCTAACCCAACCTAACCTCTCGATGGTATTATTTTACAGAAAGCCGGGCGTGTCTACTCCTACTTCTCGGTGCGAATATTATGTATATAACATAATATAACCTAACCTAATGCAACCTGGTCGCTCGGTGCGAATATTTTCTAAATTCCCAGTCGTGTCGGTTCCGACCGCTCGGCGCGAATATTTTCTAAGTCCCCGGTCGTGTCGGTCCCGACCTCACAGCGGGAATATTTTCAAAGTCCCCGGTCGTGTCGGTCCCGACCGCTCGGCGCGAATATTTTCAAAGTCCCCGGTCGTGTCGGTCCCGACCGCTCGGCGCGAACAATTTCCAAGTTCCCGGTCGTGCCGGTCCGTACTTCTCGGTGCGAACATTATATATGTAGAACGTAATATAACCTAACCTAACCCAACCTAACCTCTCGGTGGTATTATTTTACAGAAAGCCGGGCGTGTCTACTCCTACTTCTCGGTGCGAATATTATGTATATAACATAATATAACCTAACCTATTGCAACCTGGTCGCTCGGTGCGAATATTTTCTAAATTCCCAGTCGTGTCGGTTCCGACCGCTCGGCGCGAATATTTTCTAAGTCTCCGGTCGTGTCGGTCCCGACCTCACAGCGGGAATATTTTCAAAGTCCCCGGTCGTGTCGGTCCTGACCGCTCGGCGCGAATATTTTCAAAGTCCCCGGTCGTGTCGGTCCCGACCGCTCGGCGCGAACAATTTCCAAGTTCCCGGTCGTGCCGGTCCGTACTTCTCGGTGCGAACATTATATATGTAGAACGTAATATAACCTAACCTAACCCAACATAACCTCTCGGTGGTATTATTTTACAGAAAGCCGGGCGTGTCTACTCCTACTTCTCGGTGCGAATATTATGTATATAACATAATATAACCTAACCTAATGCAACCTGGTCGCTCGTTGCGAATATTTTCTAAATTCCCAGTCGTGTCGGTTCCGACCGCTCGGCGCGAATATTTTCTAAGTCCCCGGTCGTGTCGGTCCCGACCTCACAGCGGGAATATTTTCAAAGTCCCCGGTCGTGTCGGTCCCGACCGCTCGGCGCGAATATTTTCAAAGTCGACGGTCGTGTCGGTCCCGACCGCTCGGCGCGAACAATTTCCAAGTTCCCGGTCGTGCCGGTCCGTACTTCTCGGTGCGAACATTATATATGTAGAACGTAATATAACCTAACCTAACCCAACCTAACCTCTCGATGGTATTATTTTACAGAAAGCCGGGCGTGTCTACTCCTACTTCTCGGTGCGAATATTATGTATATAACATAATATAACCTAACCTAATGCAACCTGGTCGCTCGGTGCGAATATTTTCTAAATTCCCAGTCGTGTCGGTTCCGACCGCTCGGCGCGAATATTTTCTAAGTCCCCGGTCGTGTCGGTCCCGACCTCACAGCGGGAATATTTTCAAAGTCCCCGGTCGTGTCGGTCCCGACCGCTCGGCGCGAATATTTTCAAAGTCCCCGGTCGTGTCGGTCCCGACCGCTCGGCGCGAACAATTTCCAAGTTCCCGGTCGTGCCGGTCCGTACTTCTCGGTGCGAACATTATATATGTAGAACGTAATATAACCTAACCTAACCCAACCTAACCTCTCGGTGGTATTATTTTACAGAAAGCCGGGCGTGTCTACTCCTACTTCTCGGTGCGAATATTATGTATATAACATAATATAACCTAACCTATTGCAACCTGGTCGCTCGGTGCGAATATTTTCTAAATTCCCAGTCGTGTCGGTTCCGACCGCTCGGCGCGAATATTTTCTAAGTCTCCGGTCGTGTCGGTCCCGACCTCACAGCGGGAATATTTTCAAAGTCCCCGGTCGTGTCGGTCCTGACCGCTCGGCGCGAATATTTTCAAAGTCCCCGGTCGTGTCGGTCCCGACCGCTCGGCGCGAACAATTTCCAAGTTCCCGGTCGTGCCGGTCCGTACTTCTCGGTGCGAACATTATATATGTAGAACGTAATATAACCTAACCTAACCCAACCTAACCTCTCGATGGTATTATTTTACAGAAAGCCGGGCGTGTCTACTCCTACTTCTCGGTGCGAATATTATGTATATAACATAATATAACCTAACCTAATGCAACCTGGTCGCTCGGTGCGAATATTTTCTAAATTCCCAGTCGTGTCGGTTCCGACCGCTCGGCGCGAATATTTTCTAAGTCCCCGGTCGTGTCGGTCCCGACCTCACAGCGGGAATATTTTCAAAGTCCCCGGTCGTGTCGGTCCCGACCGCTCGGCGCGAATATTTTCAAAGTCCCCGGTCGTGTCGGTCCCGACCGCTCGGCGCGAACAATTTCCAAGTTCCCGGTCGTGCCGGTCCGTACTTCTCGGTGCGAACATTATATATGTAGAACGTAATATAACCTAACCTAACCCAACCTAACCTCTCGGTGGTATTATTTTACAGAAAGCCGGGCGTGTCTACTCCTACTTCTCGGTGCGAATATTATGTATATAACATAATATAACCTAACCTATTGCAACCTGGTCGCTCGGTGCGAATATTTTCTAAATTCCCAGTCGTGTCGGTTCCGACCGCTCGGCGCGAATATTTTCTAAGTCTCCGGTCGTGTCGGTCCCGACCTCACAGCGGGAATATTTTCAAAGTCCCCGGTCGTGTCGGTCCTGACCGCTCGGCGCGAATATTTTCAAAGTCCCCGGTCGTGTCGGTCCCGACCGCTCGGCGCGAACAATTTCCAAGTTCCCGGTCGTGCCGGTCCGTACTTCTCGGTGCGAACATTATATATGTAGAACGTAATATAACCTAACCTAACCCAACCTAACCTCTCGATGGTATTATTTTACAGAAAGCCGGGCGTGTCTACTCCTACTTCTCGGTGCGAATATTATGTATATAACATAATATAACCTAACCTAATGCAACCTGGTCGCTCGGTGCGAATATTTTCTAAATTCCCAGTCGTGTCGGTTCCGACCGCTCGGCGCGAATATTTTCTAAGTCCCCGGTCGTGTCGGTCCCGACCTCACAGCGGGAATATTTTCAAAGTCCCCGGTCGTGTCGGTCCCGACCGCTCGGCGCGAATATTTTCAAAGTCCCCGGTCGTGTCGGTCCCGACCGCTCGGCGCGAACAATTTCCAAGTTCCCGGTCGTGCCGGTCCGTACTTCTCGGTGCGAACATTATATATGTAGAACGTAATATAACCTAACCTAACCCAACCTAACCTCTCGATGGTATTATTTTACAGAAAGCCGGGCGTGTCTACTCCTACTTCTCGGTGCGAATATTATGTATATAACATAATATAACCTAACCTAATGCAACCTGGTCGCTCGGTGCGAATATTTTCTAAATTCCCAGTCGTGTCGGTTCCGACCGCTCGGCGCGAATATTTTCTAAGTCCCCGGTCGTGTCGGTCCCGACCTCACAGCGGGAATATTTTCAAAGTCCCCGGTCGTGTCGGTCCCGACCGCTCGGCGCGAATATTTTCAAAGTCCCCGGTCGTGTCGGTCCCGACCGCTCGGCGCGAACAATTTCCAAGTTCCCGGTCGTGCCGGTCCGTACTTCTCGGTGCGAACATTATATATGTAGAACGTAATATAACCTAACCTAACCCAACCTAACCTCTCGGTGGTATTATTTTACAGAAAGCCGGGCGTGTCTACTCCTACTTCTCGGTGCGAATATTATGTATATAACATAATATAACCTAACCTATTGCAACCTGGTCGCTCGGTGCGAATATTTTCTAAATTCCCAGTCGTGTCGGTTCCGACCGCTCGGCGCGAATATTTTCTAAGTCTCCGGTCGTGTCGGTCCCGACCTCACAGCGGGAATATTTTCAAAGTCCCCGGTCGTGTCGGTCCTGACCGCTCGGCGCGAATATTTTCAAAGTCCCCGGTCGTGTCGGTCCCGACCGCTCGGCCTGAACAATTTCCAAGTTCCCGGTCGTGCCGGTCCGTACTTCTCGGTGCGAACATTATATATGTAGAACGTAATATAACCTAACCTAACCCAACATAACCTCTCGGTGGTATTATTTTACAGAAAGCCGGGCGTGTCTACTCCTACTTCTCGGTGCGAATATTATGTATATAACATAATATAACCTAACCTAATGCAACCTGGTCGCTCGGTGCGAATATTTTCTAAATTCCCAGTCGTGTCGGTTCCGACCGCTCGGCGCGAATATTTTCTAAGTCCCCGGTCGTGTCGGTCCCGACCTCACAGCGGGAATATTTTCAAAGTCCCCGGTCGTGTCGGTCCCGCCCGCTCGGCGCGAACAATTTCCAAGTTCCCGGTCGTGCCGGTCCGTACTTCTCGGTGCGAACATTATATATGTAGAACGTAATATAACCTAACCTAACCCAACCTAACCTCTCGGTGGTATTATTTTACAGAAAGTCGGGCGTGTCTACTCCTACTTCTCGGTGCGAATATTATGTATATAACATAATATAACCTAACCTAATGCAACCTGGTCGCTCGGTGCGAATATTTTCTAAATTCCCAGTCGTGTCGGTTCCGACCGCTCGGCGCGAATATTTTCTAAGTCTCCGGTCGTGTCGGTCCCGACCTCACAGCGGGAATATTTTCAAAGTCCCCGGTCGTGTCGGTCCTGACCGCTCGGCGCGAATATTTTCAAAGTCCCCGGTCGTGTCGGTCCCGACCGCTCGGCGCGAACAATTTCCAAGTTCCCGGTCGTGCCGGTCCGTACTTCTCGGTGCGAACATTATATATGTAGAACGTAATATAACCTAACCTAACCCAACATAACCTCTCGGTGGTATTATTTTACAGAAAGCCGGGCGTGTCTACTCCTACTTCTCGGTGCGAATATTATGTATATAACATAATATAACCTAACCTAATGCAACCTGGTCGCTCGGTGCGAATATTTTCTAAATTCCCAGTCGTGTCGGTTCCGACCGCTCGGCGCGAATATTTTCTAAGTCCCCGGTCGTGTCGGTCCCGACCTCACAGCGGGAATATTTTCAAAGTCCCCGGTCGTGTCGGTCCCGCCCGCTCGGCGCGAACAATTTCCAAGTTCCCGGTCGTGCCGGTCCGTACTTCTCGGTGCGAACATTATATATGTAGAACGTAATATAACCTAACCTAACCCAACCTAACCTCTCGGTGGTATTATTTTACAGAAAGTCGGGCGTGTCTACTCCTACTTCTCGGTGCGAATATTATGTATATAACATAATATAACCTAACCTAATGCAACCTGGTCGCTCGGTGCGAATATTTTCTAAATTCCCAGTCGTGTCGGTTCCGACCGCTCGGCGCGAATATTTTCTAAGTCCCCGGTCGTGTCGGTCCCGACCTCACAGCGGGAATATTTTCAAAGTCCCCGGTCGTGTCGGTCCCGACCGCTCGGCGCGAATATTTTCAAAGTCCCCGGTCGTGTCGGTCCCGACCGCTCGGCGCGAACAATTTCCAAGTTCCCGGTCGTGCCGGTCCGTACTTCTCGGTGCGAACATTATATATGTAGAACGTAATATAACCTAACCTAACCCAACCTAACCTCTCGGTGGTATTATTTTACAGAAAGCCGGGCGTGTCTACTCCTACTTCTCGGTGCGAATATTATGTATATAACATAATATAACCTAACCTAATGCAACCTGGTCGCTCGGTGCGAATATTTTCTAAATTCCCAGTCGTGTCGGTTCCGACCGCTCGGCGCGAATATTTTCAAAGTCGACGGTCGTGTCGGTCCCGACCGCTCGGCGCGAACAATTTCCAAGTTCCCGGTCGTGCCGGTCCGTACTTCTCGGTGCGAACATTATATATGTAGAACGTAATATAACCTAACCTAACCCAACCTAACCTCTCGATGGTATTATTTTACAGAAAGCCGGGCGTGTCTACTCCTACTTCTCGGTGCGAATATTATGTATATAACATAATATAACCTAACCTAATGCAACCTGGTCGCTCGGTGCGAATATTTTCTAAATTCCCAGTCGTGTCGGTTCCGACCGCTCGGCGCGAATATTTTCTAAGTCCCCGGTCGTGTCGGTCCCGACCTCACAGCGGGAATATTTTCAAAGTCCCCGGTCGTGTCGGTCCCGACCGCTCGGCGCGAATATTTTCAAAGTCGACGGTCGTGTCGGTCCCGACCGCTCGGCGCGAACAATTTCCAAGTTCCCGGTCGTGCCGGTCCGTACTTCTCGGTGCGAACATTATATATGTAGAACGTAATATAACCTAACCTAACCCAACCTAACCTCTCGATGGTATTATTTTACAGAAAGCCGGGCGTGTCTACTCCTACTTCTCGGTGCGAATATTATGTATATAACATAATATAACCTAACCTAATGCAACCTGGTCGCTCGGTGCGAATATTTTCTAAATTCCCAGTCGTGTCGGTTCCGACCGCTCGGCGCGAATATTTTCTAAGTCCCCGGTCGTGTCGGTCCCGACCTCACAGCGGGAATATTTTCAAAGTCCCCGGTCGTGTCGGTCCCGACCGCTCGGCGCGAACAATTTCCAAGTTCCCGGTCGTGCCGGTCCGTACTTCTCGGTGCGAACATTATATATGTAGAACGTAATATAACCTAACCTAACCCAACCTAACCTCTCGGTGGTATTATTTTACAGAAAGTCGGGCGTGTCTACTCCTACTTCTCGGTGCGAATATTATGTATATAACATAATATAACCTAACCTAATGCAACCTGGTCGCTCGGTGCGAATATTTTCTAAATTCCCAGTCGTGTCGGTTCCGACCGCTCGGCGCGAATATTTTCTAAGTCCCCGGTCGTGTCGGTCCCGACCTCACAGCGGGAATATTTTCAAAGTCCCCGGTCGTGTCGGTCCCGACCGCTCGGCGCGAATATTTTCAAAGTCCCCGGTCGTGTCGGTCCCGACCGCTCGGCGCGAACAATTTCCAAGTTCCCGGTCGTGCCGGTCCGTACTTCTCGGTGCGAACATTATATATGTAGAACGTAATATAACCTAACCTAACCCAACCTAACCTCTCGGTGGTATTATTTTACAGAAAGCCGGGCGTGTCTACTCCTACTTCTCGGTGCGAATATTATGTATATAACATAATATAACCTAACCTAATGCAACCTGGTCGCTCGGTGCGAATATTTTCTAAATTCCCAGTCGTGTCGGTTCCGACCGCTCGGCGCGAATATTTTCAAAGTCGACGGTCGTGTCGGTCCCGACCGCTCGGCGCGAACAATTTCCAAGTTCCCGGTCGTGCCGGTCCGTACTTCTCGGTGCGAACATTATATATGTAGAACGTAATATAACCTAACCTAACCCAACCTAACCTCTCGATGGTATTATTTTACAGAAAGCCGGGCGTGTCTACTCCTACTTCTCGGTGCGAATATTATGTATATAACATAATATAACCTAACCTAATGCAACCTGGTCGCTCGGTGCGAATATTTTCTAAATTCCCAGTCGTGTCGGTTCCGACCGCTCGGCGCGAATATTTTCTAAGTCCCCGGTCGTGTCGGTCCCGACCTCACAGCGGGAATATTTTCAAAGTCCCCGGTCGTGTCGGTCCCGACCGCTCGGCGCGAATATTTTCAAAGTCCCCGGTCGTGTCGGTCCCGACCGCTCGGCGCGAACAATTTCCAAGTTCCCGGTCGTGCCGGTCCGTACTTCTCGGTGCGAACATTATATATGTAGAACGTAATATAACCTAACCTAACCCAACCTAACCTCTCGGTGGTATTATTTTACAGAAAGCCGGGCGTGTCTACTCCTACTTCTCGGTGCGAATATTATGTATATAACATAATATAACCTAACCTAATGCAACCTGGTCGCTCGGTGCGAATATTTTCTAAATTCCCAGTCGTGTCGGTTCCGACCGCTCGGCGCGAATATTTTCTAAGTCCCCGGTCGTGTCGGTCCCGACCTCACAGCGGGAATATTTTCAAAGTCCCCGGTCGTGTCGGTCCCGACCGCTCGGCGCGAATATTTTCAAAGTCGACGGTCGTGTCGGTCCCGACCGCTCGGCGCGAACAATTTCCAAGTTCCCGGTCGTGCCGGTCCGTACTTCTCGGTGCGAACATTATATATGTAGAACGTAATATAACCTAACCTAACCCAACCTAACCTCTCGATGGTATTATTTTACAGAAAGCCGGGCGTGTCTACTCCTACTTCTCGGTGCGAATATTATGTATATAACATAATATAACCTAACCTAATGCAACCTGGTCGCTCGGTGCGAATATTTTCTAAATTCCCAGTCGTGTCGGTTCCGACCGCTCGGCGCGAATATTTTCTAAGTCCCCGGTCGTGTCGGTCCCGACCTCACAGCGGGAATATTTTCAAAGTCCCCGGTCGTGTCGGTCCCGACCGCTCGGCGCGAACAATTTCCAAGTTCCCGGTCGTGCCGGTCCGTACTTCTCGGTGCGAACATTATATATGTAGAACGTAATATAACCTAACCTAACCCAACCTAACCTCTCGGTGGTATTATTTTACAGAAAGTCGGGCGTGTCTACTCCTACTTCTCGGTGCGAATATTATGTATATAACATAATATAACCTAACCTAATGCAACCTGGTCGCTCGGTGCGAATATTTTCTAAATTCCCAGTCGTGTCGGTTCCGACCGCTCGGCGCGAATATTTTCTAAGTCCCCGGTCGTGTCGGTCCCGACCTCACAGCGGGAATATTTTCAAAGTCCCCGGTCGTGTCGGTCCCGACCGCTCGGCGCGAATATTTTCAAAGTCCCCGGTCGTGTCGGTCCCGACCGCTCGGCGCGAACAATTTCCAAGTTCCCGGTCGTGCCGGTCCGTACTTCTCGGTGCGAACATTATATATGTAGAACGTAATATAACCTAACCTAACCCAACCTAACCTCTCGGTGGTATTATTTTACAGAAAGCCGGGCGTGTCTACTCCTACTTCTCGGTGCGAATATTATGTATATAACATAATATAACCTAACCTAATGCAACCTGGTCGCTCGGTGCGAATATTTTCTAAATTCCCAGTCGTGTCGGTTCCGACCGCTCGGCGCGAATATTTTCAAAGTCGACGGTCGTGTCGGTCCCGACCGCTCGGCGCGAACAATTTCCAAGTTCCCGGTCGTGCCGGTCCGTACTTCTCGGTGCGAACATTATATATGTAGAACGTAATATAACCTAACCTAACCCAACCTAACCTCTCGATGGTATTATTTTACAGAAAGCCGGGCGTGTCTACTCCTACTTCTCGGTGCGAATATTATGTATATAACATAATATAACCTAACCTAATGCAACCTGGTCGCTCGGTGCGAATATTTTCTAAATTCCCAGTCGTGTCGGTTCCGACCGCTCGGCGCGAATATTTTCTAAGTCCCCGGTCGTGTCGGTCCCGACCTCACAGCGGGAATATTTTCAAAGTCCCCGGTCGTGTCGGTCCCGACCGCTCGGCGCGAATATTTTCAAAGTCGACGGTCGTGTCGGTCCCGACCGCTCGGCGCGAACAATTTCCAAGTTCCCGGTCGTGCCGGTCCGTACTTCTCGGTGCGAACATTATATATGTAGAACGTAATATAACCTAACCTAACCCAACCTAACCTCTCGATGGTATTATTTTACAGAAAGCCGGGCGTGTCTACTCCTACTTCTCGGTGCGAATATTATGTATATAACATAATATAACCTAACCTAATGCAACCTGGTCGCTCGGTGCGAATATTTTCTAAATTCCCAGTCGTGTCGGTTCCGACCGCTCGGCGCGAATATTTTCTAAGTCCCCGGTCGTGTCGGTCCCGACCTCACAGCGGGAATATTTTCAAAGTCCCCGGTCGTGTCGGTCCCGACCGCTCGGCGCGAATATTTTCAAAGTCCCCGGTCGTGTCGGTCCCGACCGCTCGGCGCGAACAATTTCCAAGTTCCCGGTCGTGCCGGTCCGTACTTCTCGGTGCGAACATTATATATGTAGAACGTAATATAACCTAACCTAACCCAACCTAACCTCTCGGTGGTATTATTTTACAGAAAGCCGGGCGTGTCTACTCCTACTTCTCGGTGCGAATATTATGTATATAACATAATATAACCTAACCTAATGCAACCTGGTCGCTCGGTGCGAATATTTTCTAAATTCCCAGTCGTGTCGGTTCCGACCGCTCGGCGCGAATATTTTCTAAGTCCCCGGTCGTGTCGGTCCCGACCTCACAGCGGGAATATTTTCAAAGTCCCCGGTCGTGTCGGTCCCGACCGCTCGGCGCGAATATTTTCAAAGTCGACGGTCGTGTCGGTCCCGACCGCTCGGCGCGAACAATTTCCAAGTTCCCGGTCGTGCCGGTCCGTACTTCTCGGTGCGAACATTATATATGTAGAACGTAATATAACCTAACCTAACCCAACCTAACCTCTCGATGGTATTATTTTACAGAAAGCCGGGCGTGTCTACTCCTACTTCTCGGTGCGAATATTATGTATATAACATAATATAACCTAACCTAATGCAACCTGGTCGCTCGGTGCGAATATTTTCTAAATTCCCAGTCGTGTCGGTTCCGACCGCTCGGCGCGAATATTTTCTAAGTCCCCGGTCGTGTCGGTCCCGACCTCACAGCGGGAATATTTTCAAAGTCCCCGGTCGTGTCGGTCCCGACCGCTCGGCGCGAATATTTTCAAAGTCCCCGGTCGTGTCGGTCCCGACCGCTCGGCGCGAACAATTTCCAAGTTCCCGGTCGTGCCGGTCCGTACTTCTCGGTGCGAACATTATATATGTAGAACGTAATATAACCTAACCTAACCCAACCTAACCTCTCGGTGGTATTATTTTACAGAAAGCCGGGCGTGTCTACTCCTACTTCTCGGTGCGAATATTATGTATATAACATAATATAACCTAACCTAATGCAACCTGGTCGCTCGGTGCGAATATTTTCTAAATTCCCAGTCGTGTCGGTTCCGACCGCTCGGCGCGAATATTTTCTAAGTCCCCGGTCGTGTCGGTCCCGACCTCACAGCGGGAATATTTTCAAAGTCCCCGGTCGTGTCGGTCCCGACCGCTCGGCGCGAATATTTTCAAAGTCGACGGTCGTGTCGGTCCCGACCGCTCGGCGCGAACAATTTCCAAGTTCCCGGTCGTGCCGGTCCGTACTTCTCGGTGCGAACATTATATATGTAGAACGTAATATAACCTAACCTAACCCAACCTAACCTCTCGATGGTATTATTTTACAGAAAGCCGGGCGTGTCTACTCCTACTTCTCGGTGCGAATATTATGTATATAACATAATATAACCTAACCTAATGCAACCTGGTCGCTCGGTGCGAATATTTTCTAAATTCCCAGTCGTGTCGGTTCCGACCGCTCGGCGCGAATATTTTCTAAGTCCCCGGTCGTGTCGGTCCCGACCTCACAGCGGGAATATTTTCAAAGTCCCCGGTCGTGTCGGTCCCGACCGCTCGGCGCGAATATTTTCAAAGTCCCCGGTCGTGTCGGTCCCGACCGCTCGGCGCGAACAATTTCCAAGTTCCCGGTCGTGCCGGTCCGTACTTCTCGGTGCGAACATTATATATGTAGAACGTAATATAACCTAACCTAACCCAACCTAACCTCTCGGTGGTATTATTTTACAGAAAGCCGGGCGTGTCTACTCCTACTTCTCGGTGCGAATATTATGTATATAACATAATATAACCTAACCTAATGCAACCTGGTCGCTCGGTGCGAATATTTTCTAAATTCCCAGTCGTGTCGGTTCCGACCGCTCGGCGCGAATATTTTCAAAGTCGACGGTCGTGTCGGTCCCGACCGCTCGGCGCGAACAATTTCCAAGTTCCCGGTCGTGCCGGTCCGTACTTCTCGGTGCGAACATTATATATGTAGAACGTAATATAACCTAACCTAACCCAACCTAACCTCTCGATGGTATTATTTTACAGAAAGCCGGGCGTGTCTACTCCTACTTCTCGGTGCGAATATTATGTATATAACATAATATAACCTAACCTAATGCAACCTGGTCGCTCGGTGCGAATATTTTCTAAATTCCCAGTCGTGTCGGTTCCGACCGCTCGGCGCGAATATTTTCTAAGTCCCCGGTCTTGTCGGTCCCGACCTCACAGCGGGAATATTTTCAAAGTCCCCGGTCGTGTCGGTCCCGACCGCTCGGCGCGAATATTTTCAAAGTCCCCGGTCGTGTCGGTCCCGACCGCTCGGCGCGAACAATTTCCAAGTTCCCGGTCGTGCCGGTCCGTACTTCTCGGTGCGAACATTATATATGTAGAACGTAATATAACCTAACCTAACCCAACCTAACCTCTCGATGGTATTATTTTACAGAAAGCCGGGCGTGTCTACTCCTACTTCTCGGTGCGAATATTATGTATATAACATAATATAACCTAACCTAATGCAACCTGGTCGCTCGGTGCGAATATTTTCTAAATTCCCAGTCGTGTCGGTTCCGACCGCTCGGCGCGAATATTTTCTAAGTCCCCGGTCGTGTCGGTCCCGACCTCACAGCGGGAATATTTTCAAAGTCCCCGGTCGTGTCGGTCCCGACCGCTCGGCGCGAATATTTTCAAAGTCCCCGGTCGTGTCGGTCCCGACCGCTCGGCGCGAACAATTTCCAAGTTCCCGGTCGTGCCGGTCCGTACTTCTCGGTGCGAACATTATATATGTAGAACGTAATATAACCTAACCTAACCCAACCTAACCTCTCGGTGGTATTATTTTACAGAAAGCCGGGCGTGTCTACTCCTACTTCTCGGTGCGAATATTATGTATATAACATAATATAACCTAACCTAATGCAACCTGGTCGCTCGGTGCGAATATTTTCTAAATTCCCAGTCGTGTCGGTTCCGACCGCTCGGCGCGAATATTTTCAAAGTCGACGGTCGTGTCGGTCCCGACCGCTCGGCGCGAACAATTTCCAAGTTCCCGGTCGTGCCGGTCCGTACTTCTCGGTGCGAACATTATATATGTAGAACGTAATATAACCTAACCTAACCCAACCTAACCTCTCGATGGTATTATTTTACAGAAAGCCGGGCGTGTCTACTCCTACTTCTCGGTGCGAATATTATGTATATAACATAATATAACCTAACCTAATGCAACCTGGTCGCTCGGTGCGAATATTTTCTAAATTCCCAGTCGTGTCGGTTCCGACCGCTCGGCGCGAATATTTTCTAAGTCCCCGGTCGTGTCGGTCCCGACCTCACAGCGGGAATATTTTCAAAGTCCCCGGTCGTGTCGGTCCCGACCGCTCGGCGCGAATATTTTCAAAGTCGACGGTCGTGTCGGTCCCGACCGCTCGGCGCGAACAATTTCCAAGTTCCCGGTCGTGCCGGTCCGTACTTCTCGGTGCGAACATTATATATGTAGAACGTAATATAACCTAACCTAACCCAACCTAACCTCTCGATGGTATTATTTTACAGAAAGCCGGGCGTGTCTACTCCTACTTCTCGGTGCGAATATTATGTATATAACATAATATAACCTAACCTAATGCAACCTGGTCGCTCGGTGCGAATATTTTCTAAATTCCCAGTCGTGTCGGTTCCGACCGCTCGGCGCGAATATTTTCTAAGTCCCCGGTCGTGTCGGTCCCGACCTCACAGCGGGAATATTTTCAAAGTCCCCGGTCGTGTCGGTCCCGACCGCTCGGCGCGAATATTTTCAAAGTCCCCGGTCGTGTCGGTCCCGACCGCTCGGCGCGAACAATTTCCAAGTTCCCGGTCGTGCCGGTCCGTACTTCTCGGTGCGAACATTATATATGTAGAACGTAATATAACCTAACCTAACCCAACCTAACCTCTCGATGGTATTATTTTACAGAAAGCCGGGCGTGTCTACTCCTACTTCTCGGTGCGAATATTATGTATATAACATAATATAACCTAACCTAATGCAACCTGGTCGCTCGGTGCGAATATTTTCTAAATTCCCAGTCGTGTCGGTTCCGACCGCTCGGCGCGAATATTTTCTAAGTCCCCGGTCGTGTCGGTCCCGACCTCACAGCGGGAATATTTTCAAAGTCCCCGGTCGTGTCGGTCCCGACCGCTCGGCGCGAATATTTTCAAAGTCCCCGGTCGTGTCGGTCCCGACCGCTCGGCGCGAACAATTTCCAAGTTCCCGGTCGTGCCGGTCCGTACTTCTCGGTGCGAACATTATATATGTAGAACGTAATATAACCTAACCTAACCCAACCTAACCTCTCGGTGGTATTATTTTACAGAAAGCCGGGCGTGTCTACTCCTACTTCTCGGTGCGAATATTATGTATATAACATAATATAACCTAACCTAATGCAACCTGGTCGCTCGGTGCGAATATTTTCTAAATTCCCAGTCGTGTCGGTTCCGACCGCTCGGCGCGAATATTTTCTAAGTCCCCGGTCGTGTCGGTCCCGACCTCACAGCGGGAATATTTTCAAAGTCCCCGGTCGTGTCGGTCCCGACCGCTCGGCGCGAATATTTTCAAAGTCGACGGTCGTGTCGGTCCCGACCGCTCGGCGCGAACAATTTCCAAGTTCCCGGTCGTGCCGGTCCGTACTTCTCGGTGCGAACATTATATATGTAGAACGTAATATAACCTAACCTAACCCAACCTAACCTCTCGATGGTATTATTTTACAGAAAGCCGGGCGTGTCTACTCCTACTTCTCGGTGCGAATATTATGTATATAACATAATATAACCTAACCTAATGCAACCTGGTCGCTCGGTGCGAATATTTTCTAAATTCCCAGTCGTGTCGGTTCCGACCGCTCGGCGCGAATATTTTCTAAGTCCCCGGTCGTGTCGGTCCCGACCTCACAGCGGGAATATTTTCAAAGTCCCCGGTCGTGTCGGTCCCGACCGCTCGGCGCGAATATTTTCAAAGTCCCCGGTCGTGTCGGTCCCGACCGCTCGGCGCGAACAATTTCCAAGTTCCCGGTCGTGCCGGTCCGTACTTCTCGGTGCGAACATTATATATGTAGAACGTAATATAACCTAACCTAACCCAACCTAACCTCTCGGTGGTATTATTTTACAGAAAGCCGGGCGTGTCTACTCCTACTTCTCGGTGCGAATATTATGTATATAACATAATATAACCTAACCTAATGCAACCTGGTCGCTCGGTGCGAATATTTTCTAAATTCCCAGTCGTGTCGGTTCCGACCGCTCGGCGCGAATATTTTCTAAGTCCCCGGTCGTGTCGGTCCCGACCTCACAGCGGGAATATTTTCAAAGTCCCCGGTCGTGTCGGTCCCGACCGCTCGGCGCGAATATTTTCAAAGTCGACGGTCGTGTCGGTCCCGACCGCTCGGCGCGAACAATTTCCAAGTTCCCGGTCGTGCCGGTCCGTACTTCTCGGTGCGAACATTATATATGTAGAACGTAATATAACCTAACCTAACCCAACCTAACCTCTCGATGGTATTATTTTACAGAAAGCCGGGCGTGTCTACTCCTACTTCTCGGTGCGAATATTATGTATATAACATAATATAACCTAACCTAATGCAACCTGGTCGCTCGGTGCGAATATTTTCTAAATTCCCAGTCGTGTCGGTTCCGACCGCTCGGCGCGAATATTTTCTAAGTCCCCGGTCGTGTCGGTCCCGACCTCACAGCGGGAATATTTTCAAAGTCCCCGGTCGTGTCGGTCCCGACCGCTCGGCGCGAATATTTTCAAAGTCCCCGGTCGTGTCGGTCCCGACCGCTCGGCGCGAACAATTTCCAAGTTCCCGGTCGTGCCGGTCCGTACTTCTCGGTGCGAACATTATATATGTAGAACGTAATATAACCTAACCTAACCCAACCTAACCTCTCGGTGGTATTATTTTACAGAAAGCCGGGCGTGTCTACTCCTACTTCTCGGTGCGAATATTATGTATATAACATAATATAACCTAACCTAATGCAACCTGGTCGCTCGGTGCGAATATTTTCTAAATTCCCAGTCGTGTCGGTTCCGACCGCTCGGCGCGAATATTTTCTAAGTCCCCGGTCGTGTCGGTCCCGACCTCACAGCGGGAATATTTTCAAAGTCCCCGGTCGTGTCGGTCCCGACCGCTCGGCGCGAATATTTTCAAAGTCCCCGGTCGTGTCGGTCCCGACCGCTCGGCGCGAACAATTTCCAAGTTCCCGGTCGTGCCGGTCCGTACTTCTCGGTGCGAACATTATATATGTAGAACGTAATATAACCTAACCTAACCCAACCTAACCTCTCGGTGGTATTATTTTACAGAAAGCCGGGCGTGTCTACTCCTACTTCTCGGTGCGAATATTATGTATATAACATAATATAACCTAACCTAATGCAACCTGGTCGCTCGGTGCGAATATTTTCTAAATTCCCAGTCGTGTCGGTTCCGACCGCTCGGCGCGAATATTTTCAAAGTCGACGGTCGTGTCGGTCCCGACCGCTCGGCGCGAACAATTTCCAAGTTCCCGGTCGTGCCGGTCCGTACTTCTCGGTGCGAACATTATATATGTAGAACGTAATATAACCTAACCTAACCCAACCTAACCTCTCGATGGTATTATTTTACAGAAAGCCGGGCGTGTCTACTCCTACTTCTCGGTGCGAATATTATGTATATAACATAATATAACCTAACCTAATGCAACCTGGTCGCTCGGTGCGAATATTTTCTAAATTCCCAGTCGTGTCGGTTCCGACCGCTCGGCGCGAATATTTTCTAAGTCCCCGGTCGTGTCGGTCCCGACCTCACAGCGGGAATATTTTCAAAGTCCCCGGTCGTGTCGGTCCCGACCGCTCGGCGCGAATATTTTCAAAGTCCCCGGTCGTGTCGGTCCCGACCGCTCGGCGCGAACAATTTCCAAGTTCCCGGTCGTGCCGGTCCGTACTTCTCGGTGCGAACATTATATATGTAGAACGTAATATAACCTAACCTAACCCAACCTAACCTCTCGATGGTATTATTTTACAGAAAGCCGGGCGTGTCTACTCCTACTTCTCGGTGCGAATATTATGTATATAACATAATATAACCTAACCTAATGCAACCTGGTCGCTCGGTGCGAATATTTTCTAAATTCCCAGTCGTGTCGGTTCCGACCGCTCGGCGCGAATATTTTCTAAGTCCCCGGTCGTGTCGGTCCCGACCTCACAGCGGGAATATTTTCAAAGTCCCCGGTCGTGTCGGTCCCGACCGCTCGGCGCGAATATTTTCAAAGTCCCCGGTCGTGTCGGTCCCGACCGCTCGGCGCGAACAATTTCCAAGTTCCCGGTCGTGCCGGTCCGTACTTCTCGGTGCGAACATTATATATGTAGAACGTAATATAACCTAACCTAACCCAACCTAACCTCTCGGTGGTATTATTTTACAGAAAGCCGGGCGTGTCTACTCCTACTTCTCGGTGCGAATATTATGTATATAACATAATATAACCTAACCTAATGCAACCTGGTCGCTCGGTGCGAATATTTTCTAAATTCCCAGTCGTGTCGGTTCCGACCGCTCGGCGCGAATATTTTCTAAGTCCCCGGTCGTGTCGGTCCCGACCTCACAGCGGGAATATTTTCAAAGTCCCCGGTCGTGTCGGTCCCGACCGCTCGGCGCGAATATTTTCAAAGTCGACGGTCGTGTCGGTCCCGACCGCTCGGCGCGAACAATTTCCAAGTTCCCGGTCGTGCCGGTCCGTACTTCTCGGTGCGAACATTATATATGTAGAACGTAATATAACCTAACCTAACCCAACCTAACCTCTCGATGGTATTATTTTACAGAAAGCCGGGCGTGTCTACTCCTACTTCTCGGTGCGAATATTATGTATATAACATAATATAACCTAACCTAATGCAACCTGGTCGCTCGGTGCGAATATTTTCTAAATTCCCAGTCGTGTCGGTTCCGACCGCTCGGCGCGAATATTTTCTAAGTCCCCGGTCGTGTCGGTCCCGACCTCACAGCGGGAATATTTTCAAAGTCCCCGGTCGTGTCGGTCCCGACCGCTCGGCGCGAATATTTTCAAAGTCCCCGGTCGTGTCGGTCCCGACCGCTCGGCGCGAACAATTTCCAAGTTCCCGGTCGTGCCGGTCCGTACTTCTCGGTGCGAACATTATATATGTAGAACGTAATATAACCTAACCTAACCCAACCTAACCTCTCGGTGGTATTATTTTACAGAAAGCCGGGCGTGTCTACTCCTACTTCTCGGTGCGAATATTATGTATATAACATAATATAACCTAACCTAATGCAACCTGGTCGCTCGGTGCGAATATTTTCTAAATTCCCAGTCGTGTCGGTTCCGACCGCTCGGCGCGAATATTTTCTAAGTCCCCGGTCGTGTCGGTCCCGACCTCACAGCGGGAATATTTTCAAAGTCCCCGGTCGTGTCGGTCCCGACCGCTCGGCGCGAATATTTTCAAAGTCGACGGTCGTGTCGGTCCCGACCGCTCGGCGCGAACAATTTCCAAGTTCCCGGTCGTGCCGGTCCGTACTTCTCGGTGCGAACATTATATATGTAGAACGTAATATAACCTAACCTAACCCAACCTAACCTCTCGGTGGTATTATTTTACAGAAAGCCGGGCGTGTCTACTCCTACTTCTCGGTGCGAATATTATGTATATAACATAATATAACCTAACCTAATGCAACCTGGTCGCTCGGTGCGAATATTTTCTAAATTCCCAGTCGTGTCGGTTCCGACCGCTCGGCGCGAATATTTTCTAAGTCCCCGGTCGTGTCGGTCCCGACCTCACAGCGGGAATATTTTCAAAGTCCCCGGTCGTGTCGGTCCCGACCGCTCGGCGCGAATATTTTCAAAGTCGACGGTCGTGTCGGTCCCGACCGCTCGGCGCGAACAATTTCCAAGTTCCCGGTCGTGCCGGTCCGTACTTCTCGGTGCGAACATTATATATGTAGAACGTAATATAACCTAACCTAACCCAACCTAACCTCTCGATGGTATTATTTTACAGAAAGCCGGGCGTGTCTACTCCTACTTCTCGGTGCGAATATTATGTATATAACATAATATAACCTAACCTAATGCAACCTGGTCGCTCGGTGCGAATATTTTCTAAATTCCCAGTCGTGTCGGTTCCGACCGCTCGGCGCGAATATTTTCTAAGTCCCCGGTCTTGTCGGTCCCGACCTCACAGCGGGAATATTTTCAAAGTCCCCGGTCGTGTCGGTCCCGACCGCTCGGCGCGAATATTTTCAAAGTCCCCGGTCGTGTCGGTCCCGACCGCTCGGCGCGAACAATTTCCAAGTTCCCGGTCGTGCCGGTCCGTACTTCTCGGTGCGAACATTATATATGTAGAACGTAATATAACCTAACCTAACCCAACCTAACCTCTCGATGGTATTATTTTACAGAAAGCCGGGCGTGTCTACTCCTACTTCTCGGTGCGAATATTATGTATATAACATAATATAACCTAACCTAATGCAACCTGGTCGCTCGGTGCGAATATTTTCTAAATTCCCAGTCGTGTCGGTTCCGACCGCTCGGCGCGAATATTTTCTAAGTCCCCGGTCGTGTCGGTCCCGACCTCACAGCGGGAATATTTTCAAAGTCCCCGGTCGTGTCGGTCCCGACCGCTCGGCGCGAATATTTTCAAAGTCCCCGGTCGTGTCGGTCCCGACCGCTCGGCGCGAACAATTTCCAAGTTCCCGGTCGTGCCGGTCCGTACTTCTCGGTGCGAACATTATATATGTAGAACGTAATATAACCTAACCTAACCCAACCTAACCTCTCGATGGTATTATTTTACAGAAAGCCGGGCGTGTCTACTCCTACTTCTCGGTGCGAATATTATGTATATAACATAATATAACCTAACCTAATGCAACCTGGTCGCTCGGTGCGAATATTTTCTAAATTCCCAGTCCTGTCGGTTCCGACCGCTCGGCGCGAATATTTTCTAAGTCCCCGGTCGTGTCGGTCCCGACCTCACAGCGGGAATATTTTCAAAGTCCCCGGTCGTGTCGGTCCCGACCGCTCGGCGCGAATATTTTCAAAGTCCCCGGTCGTGTCGGTCCCGACCGCTCGGCGCGAACAATTTCCAAGTTCCCGGTCGTGCCGGTCCGTACTTCTCGGTGCGAACATTATATATGTAGAACGTAATATAACCTAACCTAACCCAACCTAACCTCTCGATGGTATTATTTTACAGAAAGCCGGGCGTGTCTACTCCTACTTCTCGGTGCGAATATTATGTATATAACATAATATAACCTAACCTAATGCAACCTGGTCGCTCGGTGCGAATATTTTCTAAATTCCCAGTCGTGTCGGTTCCGACCGCTCGGCGCGAATATTTTCTAAGTCCCCGGTCGTGTCGGTCCCGACCTCACAGCGGGAATATTTTCAAAGTCCCCGGTCGTGTCGGTCCCGACCGCTCGGCGCGAATATTTTCAAAGTCCCCGGTCGTGTCGGTCCCGACCGCTCGGCGCGAACAATTTCCAAGTTCCCGGTCGTGCCGGTCCGTACTTCTCGGTGCGAACATTATATATGTAGAACGTAATATAACCTAACCTAACCCAACCTAACCTCTCGGTGGTATTATTTTACAGAAAGCCGGGCGTGTCTACTCCTACTTCTCGGTGCGAATATTATGTATATAACATAATATAACCTAACCTAATGCAACCTGGTCGCTCGGTGCGAATATTTTCTAAATTCCCAGTCGTGTCGGTTCCGACCGCTCGGCGCGAATATTTTCTAAGTCCCCGGTCGTGTCGGTCCCGACCTCACAGCGGGAATATTTTCAAAGTCCCCGGTCGTGTCGGTCCCGACCGCTCGGCGCGAATATTTTCAAAGTCCCCGGTCGTGTCGGTCCCGACCGCTCGGCGCGAACAATTTCCAAGTTCCCGGTCGTGCCGGTCCGTACTTCTCGGTGCGAACATTATATATGTAGAACGTAATATAACCTAACCTAACCCAACCTAACCTCTCGATGGTATTATTTTACAGAAAGCCGGGCGTGTCTACTCCTACTTCTCGGTGCGAATATTATGTATATAACATAATATAACCTAACCTAATGCAACCTGGTCGCTCGGTGCGAATATTTTCTAAATTCCCAGTCGTGTCGGTTCCGACCGCTCGGCGCGAATATTTTCTAAGTCCCCGGTCGTGTCGGTCCCGACCTCACAGCGGGAATATTTTCAAAGTCCCCGGTCGTGTCGGTCCCGACCGCTCGGCGCGAATATTTTCAAAGTCCCCGGTCGTGTCGGTCCCGACCGCTCGGCGCGAACAATTTCCAAGTTCCCGGTCGTGCCGGTCCGTACTTCTCGGTGCGAACATTATATATGTAGAACGTAATATAACCTAACCTAACCCAACCTAACCTCTCGGTGGTATTATTTTACAGAAAGCCGGGCGTGTCTACTCCTACTTCTCGGTGCGAATATTATGTATATAACATAATATAACCTAACCTAATGCAACCTGGTCGCTCGGTGCGAATATTTTCTAAATTCCCAGTCGTGTCGGTTCCGACCGCTCGGCGCGAATATTTTCTAAGTCCCCGGTCGTGTCGGTCCCGACCTCACAGCGGGAATATTTTCAAAGTCCCCGGTCGTGTCGGTCCCGACCGCTCGGCGCGAATATTTTCAAAGTCCCCGGTCGTGTCGGTCCCGACCGCTCGGCGCGAACAATTTCCAAGTTCCCGGTCGTGCCGGTCCGTACTTCTCGGTGCGAACATTATATATGTAGAACGTAATATAACCTAACCTAACCCAACCTAACCTCTCGGTGGTATTATTTTACAGAAAGCCGGGCGTGTCTACTCCTACTTCTCGGTGCGAATATTATGTATATAACATAATATAACCTAACCTAATGCAACCTGGTCGCTCGGTGCGAATATTTTCTAAATTCCCAGTCGTGTCGGTTCCGACCGCTCGGCGCGAATATTTTCTAAGTCCCCGGTCGTGTCGGTCCCGACCTCACAGCGGGAATATTTTCAAAGTCCCCGGTCGTGTCGGTCCCGACCGCTCGGCGCGAATATTTTCAAAGTCGACGGTCGTGTCGGTCCCGACCGCTCGGCGCGAACAATTTCCAAGTTCCCGGTCGTGCCGGTCCGTACTTCTCGGTGCGAACATTATATATGTAGAACGTAATATAACCTAACCTAACCCAACCTAACCTCTCGATGGTATTATTTTACAGAAAGCCGGGCGTGTCTACTCCTACTTCTCGGTGCGAATATTATGTATATAACATAATATAACCTAACCTAATGCAACCTGGTCGCTCGGTGCGAATATTTTCTAAATTCCCAGTCGTGTCGGTTCCGACCGCTCGGCGCGAATATTTTCTAAGTCCCCGGTCGTGTCGGTCCCGACCTCACAGCGGGAATATTTTCAAAGTCCCCGGTCGTGTCGGTCCCGACCGCTCGGCGCGAATATTTTCAAAGTCGACGGTCGTGTCGGTCCCGACCGCTCGGCGCGAACAATTTCCAAGTTCCCGGTCGTGCCGGTCCGTACTTCTCGGTGCGAACATTATATATGTAGAACGTAATATAACCTAACCTAACCCAACCTAACCTCTCGATGGTATTATTTTACAGAAAGCCGGGCGTGTCTACTCCTACTTCTCGGTGCGAATATTATGTATATAACATAATATAACCTAACCTAATGCAACCTGGTCGCTCGGTGCGAATATTTTCTAAATTCCCAGTCGTGTCGGTTCCGACCGCTCGGCGCGAATATTTTCTAAGTCCCCGGTCGTGTCGGTCCCGACCTCACAGCGGGAATATTTTCAAAGTCCCCGGTCGTGTCGGTCCCGACCGCTCGGCGCGAATATTTTCAAAGTCCCCGGTCGTGTCGGTCCCGACCGCTCGGCGCGAACAATTTCCAAGTTCCCGGTCGTGCCGGTCCGTACTTCTCGGTGCGAACATTATATATGTAGAACGTAATATAACCTAACCTAACCCAACCTAACCTCTCGATGGTATTATTTTACAGAAAGCCGGGCGTGTCTACTCCTACTTCTCGGTGCGAATATTATGTATATAACATAATATAACCTAACCTAATGCAACCTGGTCGCTCGGTGCGAATATTTTCTAAATTCCCAGTCGTGTCGGTTCCGACCGCTCGGCGCGAATATTTTCTAAGTCCCCGGTCGTGTCGGTCCCGACCTCACAGCGGGAATATTTTCAAAGTCCCCGGTCGTGTCGGTCCCGACCGCTCGGCGCGAATATTTTCAAAGTCGACGGTCGTGTCGGTCCCGACCGCTCGGCGCGAACAATTTCCAAGTTCCCGGTCGTGCCGGTCCGTACTTCTCGGTGCGAACATTATATATGTAGAACGTAATATAACCTAACCTAACCCAACCTAACCTCTCGATGGTATTATTTTACAGAAAGCCGGGCGTGTCTACTCCTACTTCTCGGTGCGAATATTATGTATATAACATAATATAACCTAACCTAATGCAACCTGGTCGCTCGGTGCGAATATTTTCTAAATTCCCAGTCGTGTCGGTTCCGACCGCTCGGCGCGAATATTTTCTAAGTCCCCGGTCGTGTCGGTCCCGACCTCACAGCGGGAATATTTTCAAAGTCCCCGGTCGTGTCGGTCCCGACCGCTCGGCGCGAATATTTTCAAAGTCCCCGGTCGTGTCGGTCCCGACCGCTCGGCGCGAACAATTTCCAAGTTCCCGGTCGTGCCGGTCCGTACTTCTCGGTGCGAACATTATATATGTAGAACGTAATATAACCTAACCTAACCCAACCTAACCTCTCGATGGTATTATTTTACAGAAAGCCGGGCGTGTCTACTCCTACTTCTCGGTGCGAATATTATGTATATAACATAATATAACCTAACCTAATGCAACCTGGTCGCTCGGTGCGAATATTTTCTAAATTCCCAGTCGTGTCGGTTCCGACCGCTCGGCGCGAATATTTTCTAAGTCCCCGGTCGTGTCGGTCCCGACCTCACAGCGGGAATATTTTCAAAGTCCCCGGTCGTGTCGGTCCCGACCGCTCGGCGCGAATATTTTCAAAGTCCCCGGTCGTGTCGGTCCCGACCGCTCGGCGCGAACAATTTCCAAGTTCCCGGTCGTGCCGGTCCGTACTTCTCGGTGCGAACATTATATATGTAGAACGTAATATAACCTAACCTAACCCAACCTAACCTCTCGATGGTATTATTTTACAGAAAGCCGGGCGTGTCTACTCCTACTTCTCGGTGCGAATATTATGTATATAACATAATATAACCTAACCTAATGCAACCTGGTCGCTCGGTGCGAATATTTTCTAAATTCCCAGTCGTGTCGGTTCCGACCGCTCGGCGCGAATATTTTCTAAGTCCCCGGTCGTGTCGGTCCCGACCTCACAGCGGGAATATTTTCAAAGTCCCCGGTCGTGTCGGTCCCGACCGCTCGGCGCGAATATTTTCAAAGTCCCCGGTCGTGTCGGTCCCGACCGCTCGGCGCGAACAATTTCCAAGTTCCCGGTCGTGCCGGTCCGTACTTCTCGGTGCGAACATTATATATGTAGAACGTAATATAACCTAACCTAACCCAACCTAACCTCTCGGTGGTATTATTTTACAGAAAGCCGGGCGTGTCTACTCCTACTTCTCGGTGCGAATATTATGTATATAACATAATATAACCTAACCTAATGCAACCTGGTCGCTCGGTGCGAATATTTTCTAAATTCCCAGTCGTGTCGGTTCCGACCGCTCGGCGCGAATATTTTCTAAGTCCCCGGTCGTGTCGGTCCCGACCTCACAGCGGGAATATTTTCAAAGTCCCCGGTCGTGTCGGTCCCGACCGCTCGGCGCGAATATTTTCAAAGTCCCCGGTCGTGTCGGTCCCGACCGCTCGGCGCGAACAATTTCCAAGTTCCCGGTCGTGCCGGTCCGTACTTCTCGGTGCGAACATTATATATGTAGAACGTAATATAACCTAACCTAACCCAACCTAACCTCTCGATGGTATTATTTTACAGAAAGCCGGGCGTGTCTACTCCTACTTCTCGGTGCGAATATTATGTATATAACATAATATAACCTAACCTAATGCAACCTGGTCGCTCGGTGCGAATATTTTCTAAATTCCCAGTCGTGTCGGTTCCGACCGCTCGGCGCGAATATTTTCTAAGTCCCCGGTCGTGTCGGTCCCGACCTCACAGCGGGAATATTTTCAAAGTCCCCGGTCGTGTCGGTCCCGACCGCTCGGCGCGAATATTTTCAAAGTCCCCGGTCGTGTCGGTCCCGACCGCTCGGCGCGAACAATTTCCAAGTTCCCGGTCGTGCCGGTCCGTACTTCTCGGTGCGAACATTATATATGTAGAACGTAATATAACCTAACCTAACCCAACCTAACCTCTCGGTGGTATTATTTTACAGAAAGCCGGGCGTGTCTACTCCTACTTCTCGGTGCGAATATTATGTATATAACATAATATAACCTAACCTAATGCAACCTGGTCGCTCGGTGCGAATATTTTCTAAATTCCCAGTCGTGTCGGTTCCGACCGCTCGGCGCGAATATTTTCTAAGTCCCCGGTCGTGTCGGTCCCGACCTCACAGCGGGAATATTTTCAAAGTCCCCGGTCGTGTCGGTCCCGACCGCTCGGCGCGAATATTTTCAAAGTCCCCGGTCGTGTCGGTCCCGACCGCTCGGCGCGAACAATTTCCAAGTTCCCGGTCGTGCCGGTCCGTACTTCTCGGTGCGAACATTATATATGTAGAACGTAATATAACCTAACCTAACCCAACCTAACCTCTCGGTGGTATTATTTTACAGAAAGCCGGGCGTGTCTACTCCTACTTCTCGGTGCGAATATTATGTATATAACATAATATAACCTAACCTAATGCAACCTGGTCGCTCGGTGCGAATATTTTCTAAATTCCCAGTCGTGTCGGTTCCGACCGCTCGGCGCGAATATTTTCTAAGTCCCCGGTCGTGTCGGTCCCGACCTCACAGCGGGAATATTTTCAAAGTCCCCGGTCGTGTCGGTCCCGACCGCTCGGCGCGAATATTTTCAAAGTCGACGGTCGTGTCGGTCCCGACCGCTCGGCGCGAACAATTTCCAAGTTCCCGGTCGTGCCGGTCCGTACTTCTCGGTGCGAACATTATATATGTAGAACGTAATATAACCTAACCTAACCCAACCTAACCTCTCGATGGTATTATTTTACAGAAAGCCGGGCGTGTCTACTCCTACTTCTCGGTGCGAATATTATGTATATAACATAATATAACCTAACCTAATGCAACCTGGTCGCTCGGTGCGAATATTTTCTAAATTCCCAGTCGTGTCGGTTCCGACCGCTCGGCGCGAATATTTTCTAAGTCCCCGGTCGTGTCGGTCCCGACCTCACAGCGGGAATATTTTCAAAGTCCCCGGTCGTGTCGGTCCCGACCGCTCGGCGCGAATATTTTCAAAGTCGACGGTCGTGTCGGTCCCGACCGCTCGGCGCGAACAATTTCCAAGTTCCCGGTCGTGCCGGTCCGTACTTCTCGGTGCGAACATTATATATGTAGAACGTAATATAACCTAACCTAACCCAACCTAACCTCTCGATGGTATTATTTTACAGAAAGCCGGGCGTGTCTACTCCTACTTCTCGGTGCGAATATTATGTATATAACATAATATAACCTAACCTAATGCAACCTGGTCGCTCGGTGCGAATATTTTCTAAATTCCCAGTCGTGTCGGTTCCGACCGCTCGGCGCGAATATTTTCTAAGTCCCCGGTCGTGTCGGTCCCGACCTCACAGCGGGAATATTTTCAAAGTCCCCGGTCGTGTCGGTCCCGACCGCTCGGCGCGAATATTTTCAAAGTCCCCGGTCGTGTCGGTCCCGACCGCTCGGCGCGAACAATTTCCAAGTTCCCGGTCGTGCCGGTCCGTACTTCTCGGTGCGAACATTATATATGTAGAACGTAATATAACCTAACCTAACCCAACCTAACCTCTCGATGGTATTATTTTACAGAAAGCCGGGCGTGTCTACTCCTACTTCTCGGTGCGAATATTATGTATATAACATAATATAACCTAACCTAATGCAACCTGGTCGCTCGGTGCGAATATTTTCTAAATTCCCAGTCGTGTCGGTTCCGACCGCTCGGCGCGAATATTTTCTAAGTCCCCGGTCGTGTCGGTCCCGACCTCACAGCGGGAATATTTTCAAAGTCCCCGGTCGTGTCGGTCCCGACCGCTCGGCGCGAATATTTTCAAAGTCGACGGTCGTGTCGGTCCCGACCGCTCGGCGCGAACAATTTCCAAGTTCCCGGTCGTGCCGGTCCGTACTTCTCGGTGCGAACATTATATATGTAGAACGTAATATAACCTAACCTAACCCAACCTAACCTCTCGATGGTATTATTTTACAGAAAGCCGGGCGTGTCTACTCCTACTTCTCGGTGCGAATATTATGTATATAACATAATATAACCTAACCTAATGCAACCTGGTCGCTCGGTGCGAATATTTTCTAAATTCCCAGTCGTGTCGGTTCCGACCGCTCGGCGCGAATATTTTCTAAGTCCCCGGTCGTGTCGGTCCCGACCTCACAGCGGGAATATTTTCAAAGTCCCCGGTCGTGTCGGTCCCGACCGCTCGGCGCGAATATTTTCAAAGTCCCCGGTCGTGTCGGTCCCGACCGCTCGGCGCGAACAATTTCCAAGTTCCCGGTCGTGCCGGTCCGTACTTCTCGGTGCGAACATTATATATGTAGAACGTAATATAACCTAACCTAACCCAACCTAACCTCTCGATGGTATTATTTTACAGAAAGCCGGGCGTGTCTACTCCTACTTCTCGGTGCGAATATTATGTATATAACATAATATAACCTAACCTAATGCAACCTGGTCGCTCGGTGCGAATATTTTCTAAATTCCCAGTCGTGTCGGTTCCGACCGCTCGGCGCGAATATTTTCTAAGTCCCCGGTCGTGTCGGTCCCGACCTCACAGCGGGAATATTTTCAAAGTCCCCGGTCGTGTCGGTCCCGACCGCTCGGCGCGAATATTTTCAAAGTCCCCGGTCGTGTCGGTCCCGACCGCTCGGCGCGAACAATTTCCAAGTTCCCGGTCGTGCCGGTCCGTACTTCTCGGTGCGAACATTATATATGTAGAACGTAATATAACCTAACCTAACCCAACCTAACCTCTCGGTGGTATTATTTTACAGAAAGCCGGGCGTGTCTACTCCTACTTCTCGGTGCGAATATTATGTATATAACATAATATAACCTAACCTAATGCAACCTGGTCGCTCGGTGCGAATATTACTCTGAGATAGCGCGT